>QJSC01029819.1:0-16778 GCA_003697955.1 Calidris pygmaea | reverse complement strand
GGTTTACAAGACCAATGTTTTTTATAAACTATTAGAGTGTTTAGTAGTTGAGTATTTTGTTTTCTAAGGTCCCTGTGATGGGGAATAGGATTAGGAGGATTGTAAAGTAGGTGAAGGATGCTAGTTGTCCGATGATGATGAATGGGTGTTCTACAGGTTGGCAAAAAAAACCAAAACCAAAACCACCCACCCAAAAACAGACACAACCCAACAATCCTGGGCACTAGAGCATGCCCTGAAGTGCCACATCTACATGTTTCTTAAATACCTCCAGGGATGGGGACTCCGCCACCTCCCTGGGCAGGCTGTTCCAGGGCCTGACCACCCTCTCAGGAAAGTATTTCTTCCTAATATCTAATCTAAACCTCCCCTGCCGTAACTTCAGACCACTGGTGACGGGCTGCCAACTGGATTTCACCCCATTAATCACAACTCTATTGTGATTGCAGCACAGTCTAAGGTCTAACCTAAAAAAATAATTTTATTTATAATTTTAGAGTTGATATTGAGACATAAAAAGTGATTCTTAACAGCGATGTGCTGCTTTGACTTTCAGCGAGTGAATGAGAGCGGGTGTCTGGCTTCAGGCTTTCAGATGAACAAGTGATATTCAAATGAAGTTATGCTTTTTTTTTTTTTTTTTTTTTTAGTATTATCCTGCTTTTTTAATCAATCTTGGTAGTGGGAATTTGTCTGCTTTTTCTTCCAACTAACCAGCTGCAGCAATCCTGCTCCTAAGAGAGCCTCCATTTTTCCTAGTGCAGGTCAAGTAAGAGCTCAATTAAGACTTTTTAAAGGTCACTAATTGCTGAGGTGGCCTTATGCCTCTGGTGTTACCTGGAAGGGAAGAGCAGCGCTCTGAGTGCACTGTGTGTCGATGGAGCGTATGGAGCACTGGGGATTTGCTGCCTCATAAATTGCTAAAAAACCACTAGCTGGGATGGGATTTGGCAGTTTGATTTACACTTGTTTGAGTTTCTGCTGACTGAGGACCTGGCTGCTTACATCCTTTTAGGTGGCAGCAAAGGGGGTCACCGGCTTACAGGTGAATACCTCCAATTTCTATGGTAAGAGCAGGCAGTCCGGGCACCGGCTCCTCGTGTGGGTCGCTTCTGGTCCCACTTCTTCCCGAGAGCTGGGGGCAGGCAGAGAGAGACGAGGGTTGTCCTGGAACTTGGGGAGCTCGATGGATTCATGTTTGTCTTCTGTGATTCTGTTTGGCTTGGGCTGTGGGTGGCTCAGACATCCCTTCAGAAGTCCCACCCTGAGGTGGGAGCTTTATTAGAAACCAAGTCTCTGATTATTATATTTTTTTTTCCCCCCTCTTGTTCGTTTTGGTCTGGATTGTAGAAATCTCCAGAGCCTGCATTTCACGAGTGGTGTCCCCCGGAGCTCAGTACTGGGGCCGGTTCTCTTTAACATCTTTATCAATGATCTGGATGAGCGAATCAAGCACACCCTCAGTCAGTTCGCAGATGACACTAAACAAGGCGGGAGTGGAGGGTAGGAAGGCTTTGCAGAGGGATCTGGACAGGCTGGATGGGTGGACTGAGGTCAACGGGATGAGGTTCAACAAAGCCAGGTGCCGGGTCCTGCCCTTGGGTCATACCAACCCCCTGCAGCGCTACAGGCTGGGGGCAGAGTGGCTGGAGCTGCCTGGTGGAAAAGGACCTGGGGGTGTTGGTCGCCTGTGAGCTGACCATGAGCCAGCAGTGTGCTCAGGTGGTCAAGGAGGCCAACAGCATGTATCAGGAACAGCATGGTGAGTAGGACTTGGGAGGTGACCATCCCCCTGGACTGGGCACTGGTGAGGCCTCACCTCGAGGGCTGTGTCCAGTTTTGGGCCCCTCACCACAAAAAAGACACTGAGGGGCTGGAGCGGGTCCAGAGAAGGGCAACGGAGCTGGTGAGGGGTCTGGAGAACAAGTCTTGTGAGGAGAGGCTGAGGGAGCTGGGGGTGTTCAGCCTGGAGAAAAGGAGGCTGAGGGGAGACCTTCTCACTCTCTCCAACTCCCTGAAAGGAGGGGGTAGCCAGGGGGGGTCGGACTCTTCTCCCAAGGGACAGGCCATGGAACAAGAGGAAATGGCCTCTCAAGTTGCACCAGGGGAGGTTCAGATTGGACATCAGGAAAAAGTTTTACACGGAAAGGGTTATTAAACATTGGAATGGGCTGCCCCGGGAAGTGGTTGAGGCACCATCCCTGGAGGTATTTAAAAGACAGGTTGACATAGTGCTTAGAGACATGGTTTAGTGACGGGTTGTTGTTTTGGTTTTTTTTTTAATCAGAGTTAGGTTGATGGTTGGACTAGATGATCTTAAAGGTCCCTTCCAATCTAGATGATTCTATGATTCTGTGATTCTATCAAATTGCATTTAGACTTTTTTTTCTGGTTACACTCTATGCATATTTGTTACAGTGTCTGTAATATCTAGAGACTNCGTAGTAGAAGCCTCGTCCGATGTGAAGGTAGATGCAGATGAAGAAGAATGAGGCTCCGTTTGCATGTAGGTTGCGGATTAGTCAGCCGTATTGTACGTTTCGACATGTGTGAGCGACGGATGAGAAGGCTAGGGTTGTATCGGCGGTGTAGTGTATAGCGAGTAGGAGACCAGTTAGGATTTGTGTTACAAGGCAGATGCCTAGGAGGGATCCAAAATTTCATCAAGCGGAGATGTTTGAGGGGGCGGGGAGGTCGATTACGGAGTTGTTAACGATTTTTAGTAGAGGGTGGGATTTTCGGAGGTTTGGGGCCATTGGTTTTGAGGTCTATGTGATGATAGGATGAGGAGGATCGATAGGGCGAATGATCCCAGGTAGGTTTTGATTAATCCGCTGTGGAAGGTAGTTGAGGTTTTAGTGGCTATAAGTTGAAGGTCAGCAAGTCCTTCGGGTCCTATTTTTTTGTATCAGGATAAGTCGATTAGGTGGGCGGCAAGTTTTTGTCCGCTGTTTAAGAGATTTATAGAGCTGAGACGATGGGTTAGGGGGTTGAAGTATCCTAATGTTAAGGAAAAGTTTGTTAGGGTGTTTTGTTTAGGTTGGGTTAGAGTGTGTGTTATGTTTGAGAGTTCTAGGGCTAGGATAATACCTAGGGCTGTGACGATAATGGCTGCGGTTTTTGTGATTGTTGGTATAGTTATTGGGGGAGTTTTTGTGGGGATAATGAAGGATGTGATGAGTAGGCCAGCTATAATGCTACCTAGGGCTAAGCGAGTAATTGGATTGATAATTGCTGGGTCGTTTTCATTTATTGGTGTGATTGAGGGTACCCGAGTGAATCCTGTTTGGACTAGTAATGTTATGCGGATGGTGTAGGTTGCGGTGAATGATGTGGCTAAGAGGGTGAGGAGAAGTGCTCAGGTGTTTAGGTATGATGTGTTTATGCTTTCGATGATCAGGTCTTTTGAGTAGAATCCTGCCAGGAATGGGGTTCCTATTAGGGCTAAGTTTCCGATGGTTAGGCAGGATGTTGTTGTGGGGAGTATTTTTTGTAGTCCTCCTATCTTTCGGATATCTTGTTCTCCGTTTAGGCTGTGGATGATTGACCCTGAGCAGAGGAATAGTATGGCTTTAAAGAAGGCATGTGTTGAAATGTGGAGAAAGGCTAGCTGTGGGAGGTTTAGTCCAATGGTCACTATTATGAGTCCTAATTGGCTGGATGTGGAGAAGGCAATGATTTTTTTGATGTCGTTTTGTGTGATTGCACATGTAGCAGCAAATAGTGTGGATAGGGCTCCTAAGCATAGGCATAGTGTGAGGGCGATGTCATTGTTAGTGAATATTTGGTGGGTACGGATGAGTAAAAAAATTCCGGCTACTACTATGGTACTTGAGTGTAGTAGGGCGGAAACTGGAGTCGGACCTTCTATGGCGGCTGGAAGTCATGGGTGGAGGCCGAATTGGGCGGATTTTCCTGTTGCAGCTAGGATGAGTCCTAGTAGGGGGAGGGTGGGGGTTTGGGTTGGGGCGAAGGCTTGTTGTATTTCTCATGTGTTTATGGTTGAGGCTAATCATGCTATGCTTAGGATTAGGCCGATGTCTCCGATTCGGTTGTAAAGGACAGCTTGGAGGGCAGCTGTGTTGGCTTCTGCTCGCCCTTGTCATCAACCGATTAGTAGGAAAGACATGATTCCGACCCCTTCTCAGCCGATGAACAGTAGAAATAAATTGTTAGCAATGGTTAGGGTTAGCATGGCGATTAGAAATATTAGGAGGTAGTGAAAGAATTTTGTGATGTAGGGTTCTGAGGCTATATATCAGGTTGCGAATTGGAGGATGGACCATGTTACGAATAATGCGATAGGAAAGAATATCATGGAGTATTGGTCTATTTTTAGGCTGATTGGGATTTTGAAGTTTATGATGAATTTTCATTCTCAGTGGGAGGTGACGCTTTCTATTCCAGAGTACAAGAATAAGGTTATTGGTACTAGGCTAATTAAGAAAGCAGTTTTGACGGTGCGGGTGATGATGGTGGGGGAGTTTTGGAAGGTTTTTGATAAGAGGGGGAGTAGGACTGGTGTTAGGATGACTGTTAGTGTAAGGACTATGGAGGTGTTTAGTAGTAGTGCGGTTTCCATTACTTTTACTTGGATTTGCACCAAGATGGGTGGTTCCTAAGACCAGTGGATTACTGTTATCCTTTAAAAGTAAGGGGGCTGAGGTCTTAAGCTCAGATGCAAGAGTTAGCAGTTCTTGCTGGTTGAACCTCCCCTCGGCAGGTAAGAAGGGTTTAACTTCTATTTTTAGAATCACAATCTAATGTTTGGATTAAACTATACTTGCATGAGGGGATTCCTGAGATTAGCTCGGGTTTTAGGATGAGAAGTAGTAAGGGGATGATGTGTAAGGTTATTAGTAAGTGTTCTCGTGTATTGGAGTTTTGGATTGATGTAATGTGGCTTGGGAGTGTTCCTCGTTGAGTTATTAATAGTATGAATAAGGTGTATGAGGCAGTCAGTAGGGTGGCGGCCCCGGTGAGGATGATTGTGAAGGTGGATCAATTGAATAGTGTGATTATAATGGTTAGTTCTGCTATTAGGTTAGTAGTTGGTGGTAGTGCTATGTTAGTTAGATTTGCTAGTAATCATCATGTTGCTATTAGTGGTAGTAGGGGTTGTAACCCTCGTGTTAGAAGGAGGATTCGGCTGTGTGTGCGTTCGTAGTTTGTGTTGGCTAGGCAGAATAGTATTGAAGAGGTCAATCCGTGGGAGATTATGAGGATTATTGCTCCCGAGAAGGATCAGTGGGTTTGAATTATGCATGCAGCGATGACTAGTCCCATGTGGCTTACGGAGGAGTAAGCAATGAGAGATTTTAAGTCGGTTTGTCGGAGGCAGATTGAGCTGGTTATTAGTGCTCCTCATAGTGCAAGTGTTAGAAAAGGGTAGTGTAGGTTGTTTGATAGGGGGGCTATGAATATGGTAAGTCGTATGATACCATAGCCACCTAGTTTTAGGAGGAGGGCAGCTAGTAGTATAGATCCGGCGATTGGGGCTTCGACATGAGCTTTTGGTAATCATAGGTGTAGGCCGTATAGGGGGGCTTTTACTATGAATGCTATCAGTAGAGCTAAACTTGAGAGGATGCCAGTTCAAGAGGAGGTGAGGGCGGGGTGGGTTAGGTTTAGGATTATTAAGTGGAGAGTTCCGTTTTGAGTGTGTAGGTGGAGAATTGTGACTAGTAGTGGTAGGGAGCTGATTAGGGTATAGAATAATAGATAGATACCTGCGCTTAGGCGTTCTGGTTGATTTCCTCATCGTGTGATTAGGATTAAAGTGGGGATTAGGGTTGCTTCGAATGAAATGTAGAATAGTATTAACTCCGTAGTTGAGAATGCTAGGATGATGAATGGTTGAATTGTGATGAGGGCTATGATGAAGATTCGTTTTCGTGTGAGTGGTTCGTTTTGTAGGTGGTTTTGGCTTGCTAGGATTATGAGTGGAAGTAGTCAGCAAGAGAGAACTAGTAAGGGGGATGAGATTTGGTCGATGCCAGTTCATAGGGTTAGGTTTTTGTATGGATAGTATGTTGGGATAAGTCATTGTAGGCTTATGGTAGCGATTAATAGGCTATGTGAAGTGGTGTTTGTTCACAGATGTTTAGGGGGTGATAGGAGGGCTGTTGGTAATAATATGATAGTTGGGAGGATGATTTTTAGCATTGTAGGAGGTTTAGGTTGTGTAAGTGGTCGGAGCCGTGGGTTCGTGTGGAGGCTACAAGTATTGCTAAGCCTGTGCCAGCTTCACAGGCTGAAAATGCTAGTATAAGTACAGGTATTAGGGTGAATGATGTTGCTTGGTTTTCTACTGGTCAGAGTGACAGGGCAATATATATTGATAGTATTATGCTTTCTAAACATAGTAAAGCAGAAATTAGGTGCGTTCGATGGAAGGCTAGTCCTAAGCTGCTTAAAGTGAAAGCTGAGTAAAAGCTTAGGTGCAGGAGAGACATAAAGAAAGTCATAGGGTTAGGCTATGATTTGTTGAGCCGAAATCAACTGTCTTGGTTAGACTAACTTTCTTTGTTTATTCTGCTCATTCTAAGCCTCCTTGTGCTCATTCATATACCAATCCGAGTGTGAGTAGGGCAATGATGGTGGAGGTTCAGGTTAAGGTTATAGTGGGGGATGGGAGTTGGGTTGCTCATGGGAGTGGAAGTAGGAGCGCAATCTCTAAGTCGAATAGTAGGAATAGGATTGCTACTGAGGAAGAAGCGGATTGAGAATGGGAGTCGAGCTGATCCTAGTGGGTCAAATCCGCATTCGTATGGAGATAGTTTTTCTGAGTCTGGGTTTATTTGGGCGAGTCAAAAGTTTAGCGTGGTTAGGATAATGCTTAGGGTAAGGGACAGGGTTAACATGAATGTGATTATGTTTATTGCTCATCTCTGGGGTTGCACCAGATTCTAGAGATTGGAAGTCAATTGTAATTAATATACTAGAAGAGCAAGATCCTCATCAGTAGATGGTTATGTAGAGGAATAATCAAATAACGTCTACGAAATGTCAATATCAGGCTGCTGCTTCGAATCCAAAGTGGTGGTTAGATGTGAAGTGGAATTTAATTAGGCGTAGGAGGCAGACTGATAAGAAGGAGGATCCAATGATTACGTGTAGTCCGTGGAATCCTGTAGCAACGAAGAAGGTTGAGCCGTATACGCCGTCGGCAATTGAGAATGGTGCTTCATAATATTCTATTGCTTGGAGTGCTGTGAAGTAGAATCCTAGTAGAATGGTTAGGGTTAGTGCATGGATTGCTTGTTTTCGGTTACCCTCTGTGATGCTGTGGTGAGCTCATGTTACGGTGACACCTGAGGCTAGTAGGATTGCTGTGTTTAGTAAAGGTACTTCTAGAGGGTTGAGGGGTTTGATTCCCATTGGTGGTCATTGTCCACCAAGTTCTGGGGTGGGAACTAGGCTAGAGTGGAAAAATGCTCAGAAAAAGCCTAGGAAGAAAAATGCTTCTGATGTAATAAATAGAATTATTCCGTATCGGAGACCTTTTTGTACTGTGGGGGTGTGGTGGCCTTGGAATGTGCCTTCTCGTACGATATCTCGTCATCATTGTAGTATGACTAGTATTATTGAAAGTAGGCCTAGGGTTAATAGTTGTAGTGAGTTGTAGTGGAATCATATAATTAGACCTGAGGTAGTGAGTAAAGCGGCTGCGGCCCCGAAGATGGGTCAAGGGCTTGGATCTACTATGTGGTAGGAGTGTGCTTGGTGTGCCATTAGATGTTTTCTTGTAAGTATAAGCTGAGTAGAAGAACGAAGACGTAGGCTTGGATTATTGCAACGGCTACTTCTAATAGTGTTAGAAGGAGCAAGATTGATGTGGTTAGGAGGGACACAGCTGGGATAAGAGGAAGTAGCGCGGTGGTAGCTGTAGAAATAAGTTGGATTAGTAAGTGACCTGCTGTGAGGTTTGCTGTAAGGCGGACACCTAGGGCTAGAGGACGAATGAGGAGGCTGGTAGTTTCGATTATAATTAGGGCAGGGATTAGTGGAGTGGGAGTGCCTTCTGGAAGAAGATGACCTAGAGAGGCAGAGGGTTGGTTTCGTAGTCCTGTGAGGAGGGTGGCTAGTCAGAGTGGGAAGGCAAGGGCCATGTTTATTGATAATTGAGTAGTGGGTGTGAAGGTGTATGGTAGTAGGCCTAGGAGGTTGATTAGGAGGAGAAATATTATGAGGGATGTTAGGATTAGGGCTCATTTGTGCCCTGCTTTGTTTAGGGGTGTTATTAGTTGTTTTGTGATTAGGTGAGAGAATCATAGTTGTAAGGTGGCAAAACGGTTTGTGATTCATCGGTTGTCAGGGGTGGGGAGTAGCAGGGCGGGGAATAGTATTGATAGAAGGATCAGTGGAATTCCTAGTAGGCATGGGCTTGTAAATTGGTCGAAAAAGCTTAGGTTCATGGTCAGGCTCAGGAAGTGGCTTTGGTAGTTGTTGATGTTTTATTAGAGGGAGTGTTGGTGGGGGTTAGTGATAGAATTTTTGGTTGGATAATTAGGGAGTAGGTTAATCATGATATTAATATGATGAAGAATCATGGATTGGGGTTGAGTTGGGGCATACCATTAAGGAGGAATGGTTGAATCCTCTTTTTCTAGCTTAAAAGGCTAGCGCTGATGCATAGCTTCTTAATGATTAGGATGATAGTAGTGAGGATCAATTCTCGAAGTGGGTAAGAGGGGTTGATTCTACTACGATTGGTATGTAGCTGTGGTTAGCTCCACAGATTTCTGAGCACTGACCGTAAAAGATTCCTGGTCGGGTTGTGATGAATGAGGTTTGGTTTAGCCGTCCAGGGATTGCATCAGTTTTTACCCCAAGGGTGGGGACGGCTCAAGAGTGGAGAACGTCGCTGGCGGTAACGATAATGCGAATAGGAGATTCTATAGGGACTACAACTCGATGGTCAACTTCTAGAAGTCGGAAGTGCCCTAGTGGAAGTTCTGTTGTTGGGATTATGTATGAATCGAATGACAGGTCTTTGAAGTCTGTGTATTCATAGCTTCAGTACCATTGATGTCCAATGGCTTTTAGGGTGAGGTCGGGCTCATCGATTTCGTCTATTATATAGAGGATTTGCAAAGATGGCAGGGCAAGTAGGATGAGTACAATGGCTGGTAGGATTGTTCAAATTAGTTCTACTTCTTGTGCGTCAACAGTGTTTGAGGAGAGTTTTTCTATAAGCATGAGTGCCAATAGGTAAAGGACTAAGCTACAGATTGCTAGTGCGACCATTAGGGCGTGGTCGTGGAATTCAACAAGTTCCTCTATGATGGGAGACGAAGCGTCTTGGAAACCAAATTGTGAGTGGTTGGCCATGTGAGATGTACAGGGTTTTCACCTGTGATTTAGGCTTGACAAGACTATGTAATTGGTTTACTAACATCTCATAAGAAAGAAGCATAAGTGGTTTGATGCGGTTGGCTTGAAACCAGCATGTGAGGGTTCGATTCCTTCCTTTCTTGGACTTGGACAAAGGCTGGTTCTTCGAATGTGTGGTATGGAGGGGGGCAGCCATGAATTCATTCAATGTTAGTGGTGGTTAGTTCTGGTTGTAGAACTTTGCGTTTTGATGTGAAAGCTTCTCAGATGATAAATATCAACATGATCACAGCAGTTATTGAAATTAATGAGCCAATAGAGGATATGGTGTTTCATAGGGTGTATGCGTCGGGGTAGTCGGAGTATCGGCGTGGTATACCAGCTAGACCTAGGAAGTGCTGTGGGAAGAAGGTTAGGTTGACGCCTGTAAATATTACTCCGAAGTGTGCTTTAGTTCATGTAGTGTGTAGTGTGTATCCTGTGAATAGGGGGAATCAGTGGGTAAATCCTGCTAAAATGGCAAATACGGCTCCCATTGAAAGAACGTAGTGGAAGTGGGCAACTACATAGTATGTATCATGCAGGGCGATATCCAGTGAAGAGTTTGCTAGTACAATTCCTGTAAGCCCGCCAATGGTAAAAAGGAAGATGAAGCCTAGGGCTCATAATATTGGGGGATCTCATTTGATGGTTCCTCCGTGCAGGGTAGCTAGTCAGCTGAATACTTTAATGCCAGTTGGAATGGCGATGATTATAGTAGCAGATGTGAAGTATGCTCGGGTATCTACGTCCATTCCTACCGTAAATATATGGTGGGCTCAGACGATAAAACCTAAGAAGCCGATAGATAATATAGCTCATACTATTCCCATGTATCCGAATGGTTCTTTTTTACCTGCATAGTAAGCTACAACATGAGAAATGATTCCGAAACCTGGTAGGATTAGGATGTAGACTTCTGGGTGACCGAAGAATCAGAAAAGGTGTTGGTATAGGACTGGGTCTCCGCCTCCAGCAGGGTCAAAGAATGTGGTATTTAGATTTCGGTCTGTTAGTAGTATAGTAATACCAGCAGCGAGGACTGGAAGAGACAGTAAGAGCAGGACGGCGGTGATAAGTACTGATCATACAAATAGGGGTGTTTGGTATTGGGAAAGAGCTGGGGGTTTTATATTAATGGCGGTCGTGATGAAATTAATAGCGCCTAGAATAGAGGAGACACCTGCTAGGTGAAGGGAGAAGATGGCTAGGTCTACGGAAGCTCCGGCGTGGGCTAGGTTGCCAGCAAGTGGAGGATATACTGTTCATCCTGTGCCTGCTCCGGCTTCCACTGTAGATGATGCTAGTAGCAGCAGGAATGATGGGGGTAGTAATCAGAAGCTTATGTTGTTCATGCGAGGGAATGCTATGTCAGGGGCACCAATTATAAGGGGAACTAGTCAATTTCCGAAGCCTCCGATTATGATTGGTATTACTATGAAGAAGATTATTACGAAGGCATGGGCGGTGACAATGACATTATAGATTTGGTCATCCCCTAAAAGGGTTCCAGGTTGACCTAGTTCTGCCCGAATGAGTAAGCTGAGGGCGGTTCCAACTATACCAGCTCATGCACCGAAGATTAGGTATAGGGTGCCGATATCTTTGTGGTTGGTTGAGAATAGTCATCGATTGATAAAAGTCACAGGTAAGATGGCTGAGTGTTAAAGCGTTAGGCTGTAGTCCTTTTTACAGAGGTTCAATTCCTCTTCTTATCGGTCCTGTGGTGAAATTCATGTTGAGTTGCAAGCTCATCGATGTGCATTAAAAGTGTACCAGGGCCTGGTAGACAGAAGCCTGCTGGCTTAGGCATCTAGCTGTTAATTAGAATTTTATGGGATCGAGGCCCATCTGTCTAGAGAAGGTCCTAGCTTAATTAAAGTGTCTGGGTTGCATTCAGAGGATGCAGGGTAGTGTCCTGCGGATCTTAGCAGAAACTAAGAGGGTTTAACTCTTGTTTAAGGCTTTGAAGGCCTTCGGTTTGGTTATCCTAAGTTTCTAAATGGTGGTGAGGATTATGGGGGAGAGTGGTAATAGTGAGATTGATAAGGAGGCCAGGATGGCAAGTAGGGGGTTTGTTGACTTATTGGTATGTCATTGTTTTATATGGTTTGTGGAATTTGGTGGGAGTGTGATCGTTGAGTAGTATGCGAGGCGAAGGTAGAAGAATAGTCCTAGTAGGGAGAGTATGGCGATGATTGTAGCTACCGCAGTTATTTCTTGTTTAGTTAGTTCTTGAATAATTAATCATTTTGGAAGAAAGCCTGTAAGTGGTGGCAGGCCTGCTAGTGAAAGGAGGGCTAATATGAGGGTTGCGTTTAGTATGGGTGTCTTTGTTCAGGAAGTTATTATTGTTGATAGTTTTAAGGCTTTAATTGTATCTAAGCTGAGGAATACAGTAGCTGTCATTAGTGAGTATAGGTAGAATGTTAGTAGGGTGAGTTTTGGGCTGTAGATGATAATAATGGTTATTCAACCTAAGTGGGAGATAGAGGAAAAGGCTAGGATTTTTCGAATTTGTGTTTGGTTTAGGCCTATTCAGCCCCCTAAGCCTGCTGAGGCGATGGCTATAGCGGTCAGTAGAGTTGGGTTGAGGGAGTGGGATGTTAAAAATAAGATGGTGATTGGTGGGAATTTTATTATTGTTGATAATAGGAGGGCCGTGGTTAAGGTTGATCCTTGGAGGACTTCCGGGAACCAAAAGTGGAATGGGACTAGTCCGAGTTTTATTGCAATTGCTGTTGTTAGTAGGAGACATGATGTTGGATGGGTTAGTTGAGTAATGTCTCACTGTCCCGTATGCCATGCATTAATTGTACTTGAGAATAGGACTAGGGCTGAGGCAGCTGCTTGTACCAGGAAGTATTTAATTGCGGCTTCGATAGCTCGGGGGTGGTGGGATTTTGAGATGAGTGGAATGATAGCGAGGGTGTTGATTTCTAGGCCGGTTCAGGCTATTATTCAATGATTGCTCGAAATTGTAATGGTTGTTCCTAGAAGTAAGCTTATGTAGAAGATTAATTTTGCATGGGGGTTCATTAGTAAGGGAGGGGGTTAAACCATCATTTTCGGGGTATGGGCCCGATAGCTTGATTAGCTGACCTTACTAGGAAATAATATAAAGGAAGTATAGAGAGTTTTGATCTCTTTTGTGTAGGTTCGATTCCTACTTTTCTAAGGTTTTTAGGAAATGAGAGGACTGGTATACCTCTATGTTCACTTTATCATAGTGACCCTTTACGTTCAGGCACATTTCCTTAAGTAAGGAGGGAGGCCTGCGTAGCAGATTGGTATGCTGGTGTGTCAAAGACATAGAGCTAATGTTAAAGGTAGGAAGTTTTTTCAAAGGAGGTGTATGAGTTGGTCATAGCGAAATCGTGGGTAGGAGGCACGAATTCATAAGAAGCCTGAGGAGAGGAGTAAGACTTTGGTAGCTAGGATGATGGGGAATAGTTCATGTGGGGGGTTTAGGCAGCTTGGATTTAGGAATAAAATGACAGTTAGTGTGTTTATTAGTATAATGTTGGCGTATTCAGCTAGGAAAAATAGGGCAAATGGGCCTGCAGCGTATTCTACATTGAAGCCCGATACTAATTCTGATTCCCCCTCTGTGAGATCAAATGGTGCGCGATTTGTTTCAGCAAGTGTTGAAATGTATCATATTATCGCGAGAGGTCAGGATGAGAAAATTAGGTACAAGGGCTCTTGGGTGGTGGCAAGGGTGTTTAGAGTATAATTTCCGCTTAGTACAATTACAGATAGGAGGATAATAGCTAATGTCACTTCGTAAGAGATGGTCTGTGCTACTGCTCGTAGGGCCCCGATTAGGGCATATTTTGAGTTTGAAGCTCAACCTGATCATAAAATTGAGTATACTGCTAGGCTGGACATAGCTAATAAAAATAAAAGGCCGAGATTTAGGTCAGTGAGGGAAAATGGCAATGGGAGGGGGATTCAGATGGTAATTGCTAGGAGAAGGGCAAGTATAGGGGTTATAATGAAAAGGATTGGGGAGGAGGTGGATGGTCGAATCGGTTCTTTGATAAATAGCTTAATTCCGTCGGCTACAGGCTGTAGTAGTCCAAATGGGCCTACAATGTTTGGGCCTTTTCGAGCTTGCATGTAGCTTAGGACTTTACGTTCGACGAGTGTCAGGAAGGCTACTGCAATTAGAATTGGGATTGCATAGGATAGGGACATGACGAAGTAGGTTAGAGTAGAGGATTTAGTCATGGGCTATATTTTGGGGCTAGGGAGAGGATTTGAACCTCTGGATAAAGGGCTTAAGCCTTTTGCATTTACCGAGCTCTGCCACGCTAGCTGATCCTTTTCTAGGATATAGGAGGTGGAGGTCTTTTAGTAATTTAGTTGAATTCATTACTTAAAGAGGAGGCGTGCTTGTAGTATTGGCCCCACTTCTCCGGTCCTTTCGTACTAGGAGAAGTTCGTCATAGATAGAAACCGACCTGGATTGCTCCGGTCTGAACTCAGATCACGTAGGACTGTTAATCGTTGAACAAACGAACCCTTAATAGCGGTTGCACCATTAGGATGTCCTGATCCAACATCGAGGTCGTAAACCTCCTCGTCGATGTGAGCTCTTAGAGGAGATTGCGCTGTTATCCCTGGGGTAGCTTGGTCCATTTATCAATTATATTGGGTCTGGTTACTGTTAGTACGTTGAGGGGTTGTTCTTGGTTAAGAGGTGTGGTCCTATTTTTGGAGGGTTTGTTTTTCTCCAAGGTCGCCCCAACCGAAAAATGTCAGCCAGCATTTTGGTAGTCGTGGGCCTGTTAGGTTTAGGTTTATAGGCAGTGGCTGTTGATTTTTAAGTTCCACAGGGTCTTCTCGTCTTATGGAGTTATCCCTGCTTTTGAACAGGGAGATCAATTTCACTGATTATCTGTAAGAGACAGTTAAGACCTCGTTTAGCCATTCATACAAGTCTCGATTTATGGGACAATTGATTGCGCTACCTTCGCACGGTTAGGATACCGCGGCCGTTAAACATTTTGTCACTGGGCAGGCATCACCTTCAATACTTGGTTGGCTGAAGGCTATGTTTTTGGTAAACAGTCGGGCCTTGGGATTTGCCTAGTTCCTTTTACAGATTTTAATCTTTCTAGCAGGCGCACCTGAGTCGGGGTAACAGAGTGAGGTTAATATTGTAATCTTGTTAGACTTAGGATATTAGTTTATGGTCTGTTAATAATGTGAGGATGTAAGTTTGCGCTTGGGAGGGAGGAAATCCCTAGTTACTCATTTTAGCATTAATTCTCCTATTAACATAGGTTAGCCCGTTAGTGGAAAGGGACTCGTTTTGTTTCTTAAATTTTTTGTATGTAGAGCTGTGACGCACTCTTTGTTGATGGCTGCTTGAAGGCCCACGGTTGGGGGGGGTTGAGTAGTTATCCGCTAGCAGAGATTGTTTTCTTTTTTAAAGGAGCTGTACCCCCTTTAAATTAATCTTGATTTGTTTACATTAGGGTTAAAATTGTATCCGGGAAAGTAAAATCAAGAGAGAACTTAGATTCATTTCACAGGCAACCAGCTATCACCCGGCTCGGTTGGCTTTTCACCTCTACTAGCAAGTCATCCCACTCTTTTGCAACAGAGACGGGTTCGCTCATGAATAGCTGCTCGCAAGTAGCTCGCTCGGGTTTCGGGGTGGCAAGCTTAAATTCGTTTTGCTTGGTTGTTCTTGCTAAATCATGATGCAAAAGGTACAAGGGCTTATCTTTGCTATTTGTTGCTTTGTTTTTCATTACTATTTCACCTTTCCCTTACGGTACGAAATCTCTATCGCGCCAAAATGTCTTTTCTATCGCCCATACTAAGTTTAAAGAATGTTTTAGTTTTAGGAATTAAGTAGATTTTTAATTGACATTTTAGTTATGTGGTTGGGCTAGAGTTGGCTTCAAGACGACCTGATGGGTGGCAGATATCTTTCAGGTGTAAGCTGAATGCTTTAGTTTTTAGCTACGTCTTGGTATGCTAAGTGCACCTTCCGGTACACTTACCTTGTTACGACTTACCTCATCTTCAGCTGGAAGTTGTATTAAGTATTGCGAAGTTGTAGCTTGTGAGGAGGGTGACGGGCGGTATGTACGTGCCCCAGGGCCAGCTTAAAGGGGGCTTACATCGTCCCACTTTACTACTAAATCCGCCTTCGGGGGGCCGGTTTCATGCCCCCTTCCGTGAGTTTTCTATTTTAGAAAATGTAGCCCATTTCTTCCGCCCCATAGGCTATACCTCGACCTGTCTTATTAGCGGGTTTAAGGCTATTATGCTCACTGTTGGACTCTCAGGGAAGGTGAGCTGGCGACGGCGGTATGTAGGCTGCTTTGGCAAGAGGCGGTCGGGTGTAACGTGGGTTATCGATTATAGAACAGGCTCCTCTAGGTGGGTTTAGGGCACCGCCAAGTCCTTAGAGTTTTAAGCGTTTGTGCTCGTAGTTCTCGGGCGGATGCTTTAGTACGGTGGAGCATCAAGATTTAGGGCTAAGCATAGTGGGGTATCTAATCCCAGTTTGTACCTTGGCTTTCGTGGAGTTAAATTAATCAAAGACACTAAGATCATTTTAAGGGGGGTCTTAGGCACATCTTGGGCTTATGACAGCTTAGTTGCGCTTTGGTCTTAGTTGTTGAGATAGCATGGTACCACTCTTTACGCCGCATACGGTTAATTTGGGTCTCTTGTGTGACCGCGGTGGCTGGCACAAGATTTACCAACCCTGGTGTTGCTATAACTAAGTCAAGTTTTCACTTATTGCTTAATGTTAATTACTGCTGAGTACCCGTGGGGGTGTGGCTGAGCAAGGCGTCTTGGGCTACAGTTCAAGCGTGCCTGATACCCGCTCCTTTTTTCTTGATAAGAGATTAAGGGCATTTACACTGGGGCGCAGATACTTGCATGTATATATTTAGCAAAAATTAACGGTAAGGTTAGGACTAAGTCTTTTGTCCCTGGGTGCGTGCGGCAGCCATCTTGGCATCTTCAGTGCCACGCTTTAGCATTTTTAAGCTACGGGGACGGGTTTAGGAATGTTTGTTTGTTTGTTTGTTTGTTTGTTTGTTTGTTTGTTTGTTTGTTTGTTTGTTTGTTTGTTTGTTTGTTTGTTTGTTTGTTTGTTTGTTTGTTTGTTTGTTTGTTTGTTTTTGTAGGAGGGTTTCTTTTAATTAATTAGTGGTTTTTGCTCGAATGGACGAACGTTAAACGTTTAATGGTTGTTATATTAATGTAATCTTAGTACTAACAACGTATGGAATGATGTGTAAATAAAATACGTAATGAAAATATAGTCTAAGTTTAGCTGGAATTTACTAGTGTTGTTAAGAAAGTTAGAGGAAGTGAAAAATTGAAAAATCATGTCCCACAAGCATTCATTAAATAAGGGCATGAAC
>QJSC01029773.1:0-12323 GCA_003697955.1 Calidris pygmaea | reverse complement strand
ACTTTATATTCTAGAGATCTCTTCTTGTAACTTCAGATATAATTTCTTTAGTTCAACTAACCAATTTTGAGTTTTTTGTTTGATAAACCAATCACAGGGGTTAGAATTGTTTATTCTCAAAATATATGACAATTTTACTTCAAAGGAACCACCCCTAGGTCTTCCCACAATTGCAGCCTGTGTCTGGCGGTACCAGCACCCTGAGCTCAGCTGTATAGGTCAGCTGATGATGTGCATTAACAGCAGATGAAATGCACTCAACTTCATTAACTTGCACCTTTTTTTTTTTTTACAACAGCATGCTCATCTTTATGTACAAATTGTTTCTTTTTTGAATTTTGTATTGAGAGAACAGTTACATTCTGGTATCAGACATCTGAAGTTCTGAAATCTAGGTTCACTTTTCTGTTCTTAAATTTATGAATTACTAAAAAAAGACTATCAGTGTGAGTTTTTACTTATATATCATACTTATAACCCTTAGTCAGTAGTCCCATGAACTTTTTCTTTTGGTATAAACCCTACACCGCTGCTGAAATAAATGATCCCATGTTCCCACCTGTACCTTCTTTCCTGAGCTGGCATCAATGTCCATGCAGCTGCATGGTGAACTGATACACTTCCTTTGCATTTTCTTTTTTTTTTTGGCTGGGGCTAGAGGGCTCTCAGCAGTTACCACATTTGATGGCAAGGCTGGCTCCACTAGTTGAAAGTGCTTACGAAACTAGAAATGCTACGCATGTACATACTACAGCAACAAATGCTTTTGTTAGCCTTTTAAATACAAGGTCAGTAATCATTAGCATCAGGTTGATTGAAGTGTCTCTGCTCCTTATCAAAAAAGGGATTGTGACTAACCAGTTATCTGCAATACTTAAAAAGTATTGTGAATTTTTACAAGACTTGTAAGTGAAAACTCTTCAAAAGAGACTGTAAAAGTCCTCATTGAAGAAAGCACATAAAACTACATGAAATTCAAGCGTGCACTTACCACACTTCATGTATTAAGCAGACATGGTGTCGTGGGTTAACCCCAGCTGGCAACTAGAACCATGCAGCCACTCATTCACCCTCCACTTTGTCCCCACTCCAGAAAGGTGAAGGGAAGAGGGGAAAAAAAAGGAGGAAAAAGACTTGTGGGTTGAGAAAAAGGCAGTTTAAAAGAGACAATAAAAGAAAAGGAAAAATAACAATAATAATAACAGTAATAATAATGAATAATTAATTAAATAATGTAATAATTCTTTCTTCTATCTGCTTTACCTTGCAAGACAAGCACCCATGCCTGTAGGGCAGGAGTAGGTTTTTTATCCTATTTACTCATGTCCTCTCTGTAGTTGCACAGGCAAAGCCACAGCAAATCTCGGAGCGGGTCCTGTTTTTCTTTAGTTGGTCTTGAAGGAGGGCATCTTTTCTTAATGACTACATTCAGGAGAAGAGTTATCCATCCTGGACAATTTTTCAAACAGTTTATAATTTTTGTTAGATATTTCCTCATTTTGCTTGGCTTTTATCTTGCTCATTTTCTTTATTTCCTCAGTAATTTTCTCAGCTTTTTCATCTAGTTTTCCCTTGGCTGCCACAGTAAGGGGACGAGAGTTAACCGCTTCATTTACAGTTGGTACATCAGCATTGGCTGACAATGTACAGGAGTACATTGATGGTGCACTCTGCACAAACTTCCTTAGCAAGGACTGTGTACGTGACATTTCATCAGGGTCTACATTCACTTGCCAGTCACCATAAATCACCTCTCGCACAGCAGTTCTCTCAGGTACGTAAAACCTTTTTCCATGCTTGTCCATTTGCTTGGACTGCATTCAATATCATCCTTAAAGGGATACCTGCCCTTTACAGCTGATAGCAGTCACCTCCAAAGACAGAGTGTTTGTCTTCTTCCCAATTGCTTTATCAATACCTCCATCTTTGGCCAGATTTCCCAACTGCCTAGATTCTCTACCATCTAAATGTATGGAATCAGCCCCATTGTCCCAGCATCAGAGCAACCAGGAGATAGGTGTCTCCCCTTGATGATTCAGGTCTTTCTTCATATTTCGCAAATCCTTCATAGAGAAGTATTTAACAATTATCTCTACATCTGACTCCTCCTCCTCCGTGGAGCCGCCCTAGAGGACCCTTTCCTTCATCTGCATCAGAAGGACCCTTTCCTTCATCTGCATCAGAAAAACTCTGGCTCGAGCTGGTCTTCGTCGTACAAGGTAGGGGAATGAGTTGATCTCCTTTTCTTCTTTAACACTGCCCAAGAAGGACCCTCTCCTGGATCTTCATCAGAAGAGGCAGAGGAAGGAGCTGATTTCCTTTTCTGCTTCCTGGTCACCGGGGCAACTTGTACCAGTTCTGTTGGAGTCTGAGTAGCAGCAGTTGTTGTTGAGGCTGGAACAACTGGTGCCGATGTAGAAGTTATCAAGTATAAAAGTTATGAATTGGCTGGCTTTCAGAACTAATCATACAACTTTTTTCCAGGGTTTGGAAAAATTTTAACAGAATATAATCTTTCTTGAAAAAATACATTTCTTATTTACAAAGAAAGCATTTCAGTTGTCAACCGGTACAGAGAAGAGTTGAATAAGCACAGTGCATATATGCTGGTGGAAATAATTCCAGTTTGATCAATCTCAGTGGAAGACATTATCAGTCAGGATCTAGCCATGTTTTTCTGAAATGTGCAAAACAGATGAGAGAAAAGCATACAATGCTTCCAATAAGAATACTGATTCTGTGTTATATATTGACTCTATAACGATGATCATCTGCAGATTGTCAACAAGGCTCCTATGTAGGTAGCATGTTGCAAGCTGCAGCCAACACCCTGGCTAGGGTCAATGTAGATCTACCCCTAGTGTCTAATTGCTTGCAATAGGATTCATCCATGAAGAACATCTTGTGCCACTGTCTCTTTGGAGTGTTTATAAAAGTATATGCACTTTTGACCTTATTACTCAAAACCACTAAACTTTAGGTGTAGAATTAATCACGATGTTTAAATACAAGGCCAGCATTCTACAGAATCAACTATATAACCTTTACATCTAAAGCATGAAGAAAAAATTGAAGGCAAAAAAACCTGGAATATTTTCACTGATATTGAAAGAATTAACCATGTGATACAATCAGAATCTAAAACTAAGCTACATTGCCATTTGCAGGATATCCTATCATGATTGTATCTTTTAAAACATAATATCACAGATATGACTTGTAGATTTGATAGCATTCAAAATTCTTTTCCCTTACAACTATATTGTTAAAAGAATTCAAGATCTTTGCAGGAAGTAATGTATTTTTGACATTACAATTTTTTTCCATAATGACATTTGATATTTTAAGTATTTAGATTATCCAGATCAAATATTATCCAGGTAGTTCAGTACCAGGCACTTTGAAATATGAGGTTCTTTGGGATAAAGCTTGTGCTTTGCCTTGATATCAAAGACTGCAGAAACAGTTTTTGCCTTAGCATCATCACTGTATGACCTAATGCCCTTTCCCATCATTCTTCAGAGCATGTGTTATACTGCTTAATGATCATCCAGAAGTCCATAGCCAGCTTTATGTGGACGATGCTGTGTGCGTGCTGCTTTAACATAATTTTTAGCTCTCTATTGGGGCAAAGGACATTATGAAAATGAAAGAGTTCATCTCTTTAGGAATACTGTATCCATCAACAGAAAAAGAAAATACTTTATAAAAAAAAAAGAAAATTTCTGGATTTTTAAAATCTCATTTAAGAAGTTACATATTTCCCTTACTGCTGTTGCTCCATGAAAATAAAAAAAAATTCTTGTATAAAAGACTTGCCCATAAAAGAGACAGTTGAACAAAAAGAGTTTTTTGCCTATGAATTATAGTTCCAGACTGCTTATACTCTGCCTTAAAGCTGTGTATTCTTTCTCTGTAATTGTGCGATGCATTTATATTGGAAGGCACTCTTAAAACTGGGTGATCTATTGGTTTAGGGACCTAAAAATTAAGCCCAGATGTGATCATGCTCTTCTAGACTGTGAGAAAGCAATGGAAGATCAGCGAGGAGGACTGTAAACATGCTCAAGTGGGGTGCTGGAAAACACATATATCACACTAATTGTTGTTTAGTCTTATGTGCTCAACAAGTAGAACATCTGCACTTAGATAATATAGGCCTGGGATGGACTCAGGGAACATGCCTGAGATCCCTGCCCTGCTGTTGAATCAAAGCACATCGAAGAATTATGCCTGCCTGAATCCTCGAAATACAGGTGAGAACAACAAGTGTGAGCTCTCTCCCTCACTCCCTTGCTAACAAGGACTCTCTCACTAATAAGGACTCTCTCTCGCTCCATGGTGCCTGCATCCCCTGCTTGCGTGACTCTGCCCAGGTGCTGCTTCGGGGATTCCTTGATCCATGAGGTATCAAGATACAATTTGTTCATTGCCTTTTATCTGTGTCTTATGGTTTGAGAAAACCCATAACAATCTATTGTCATTTATACAATTATTCTATCACCCGATGACCCCTCCCCACCCAGAAAGGGGAATCGGGGAACACAAGGAAACACAAGGGTTGAAATATAAATAGATTTAATAGACTAAAACTAAATAGTTAACAATAATACTAAAGAACCAGTATTAATCCCAATACTGATATAAAATATACAAGAGTTATACTCAGCCAGTTATATCAGTAGGAAGCTGTGCACTCCCAGCAGTGGACAGCTAATGTCGGACACTGCGAGCGCAATGGCTTCAGGAGGAAAGGAAGGCCTCAGGGGTCCGGCACCGGGGCAAGGAGTTGTCTGGACCGCCGCCATCAAGGGAGAGCCCCCTACGCAGCAAATTTTTCTAATTTATATTGAATGTGACGTTCATGGTATGAAATAATCCTGTTGGCCAGCCTGGGTCAAATGCCCAGGCCTTACTCCTCCTCGTCCCTGGACCTGGCAAGGCTCAAAAACACTAAGACCTTGAATCCCACAGAGCCTGGCTGGCTATAAAGTAAATATTTTCACAAATTCAGACACTAGAGTCTTCTAGAAGTGCAATTTTCCCCAGCATTAGAACAAAAGTTAGTCCTGTGTCTCTCAACCCAGGACACTGTGGTTTTGTGTAGCGTATGAAGGCACGGACCCCAGTCGGTGATGCAACCAGAATCATTTATTATAACAAACAGGCAGCTTATATAGTACTAATGTATCTTCTTTCCCAACCAACACGCCCCTGCAACCACCAACTGCCAAGCGGGTGGAATTCCCCTCAATCAGTAGGGCCGTTAGGTACTTTTTATGAGTCGTTAGGACTTGATCACAGGCCTTCCCCTGACAGTGTTCCTGCTTCTTCTATTTCTTCTTCTGGTCTCTGCTTCTTCCACAATCCCGTTCACCCACAGTTTTGTGTTTGTTCCTGTGTCCTGCCTGCATCGGCTCACACATTGACCTTCAAAAAGTAACTACTGCACCATCTGTTTTTAATAGACAACTTTAAGGAGTGTCAAGGGAAATGTTAAAGACGTTGGTCAAATAGCCACATATACCTCACACACAGGAATCTTAAAGGTCATAGTGCCTCAGACAGATTCATATTTTCACTGTTTTCTCCCCATTCTTCCACCATGGAAACTCAAGGAACAGCTCTCTCCTCCTAAAACAGGAAAGAAATGTTTTCAAGATTATTACCATCATTGACATGCATGAGGCCAAATTCAGACCTGGAATTCATGGTGACATATCTCTTATACCTGCCCCACTTTTGAATCCTTGTAGGTTATTCCAATCTTTGTTTTCTTTTAAATGAACTTGGTAGCAGCAGGTTAATGCTAAACTACCAAGGCCTCCTTGGAATTAAAATTGGCAAGGGATGTCAAAGTCAACAAGAAGGGCTTTTTTCAAGTATATTGAAAGCAAAAGGAAAACTAGAGAAAATGTGGGCCCACTGTTGATTGAGGCAGGTGCCATGGTGACAGAGGATGCAGAGAAGGTGGAGTTGCTGAATGCCTTCTTTGCTTCAGTCTTTACTGCTCAGGCCAGCCCTCAGGAGCCACTGAATTTGGAAGAATCAGAGAAAGTCTGGACAAAGGAAGACTTTCCCTTGGTGGAGGAAGCCCAAGTTAAGGAGCAGTTAAGTAAACTGGATACCCACAAGTCCAAGGGTCCAGATGGGATGCACTCGTGAGTGCTGAGGGATCTGGCAGAAGTCATTGCTGAGTCGCTTTCCATCATCTTTGAAAGGGCCTGGAGAACAGGTGAGGTGCCCAAGGACCGGAGGAAGGCCAGTGTCATCCCAGTCTTCAAAAAGGGCAAGAAGGAAGACCTGGGAAACTACAGGCCGGTCAGCCTCACCTCCATCCCTGGAAAGATGATGGAACGGCTCATTCTGGGCATCATCTCAAAGCGTATGGAGGAAAAGAAAGCTGTCAGAAGTAGTCAACGCGTATTCACCAAGGGGAAATCATGTCTGACTAACCTGATAGCCTTCTACGATGGCATGACTGGTTGGATAGGTAGATAGTGGATAGGTGGATAGGTGGATAGGTGGATAGTGGAAGGCGGTGGATGTTGTCTACCTTGACTTCAGCAAGGCTTTTGACACAGTCTCCCACAGCATCCTCATAGGTAAGCTTAGGAAGTGTGGATTAGATGAACGGACAGTGAGGTGGATTGAAAACCAGCTGAAAGACAGAGCTTAGAGGGTTGTTATGAGGGGCACAGAATCTAGTTGGAGGTCTGTCACAAGTGGAGTCCCCCGGGGGTCAGTACTGGGTCCAGTCCTCTTCAATATATTCATCGATGACCTGGATGAAGGGATGGAATGTACCCTCAGCAAGTTTGCTCATGATACAAAACTGGGAGGGGTGGTTGACACCCCAGAAGGCTGTGCTGCCATACAGCGAGACCTGGACAGGCTGGAGAGTTGGGCAGAGAGGAACCTGATGTACGTCAATAAAGGCAAACGTAGGGTGCTGCACCTGGGGAGAAATAACCCCCTGCACCAGTACAGGTTAGGGGCTGACCTGCTGGAGAGCAGCTCTGAGGAGAAAGACCTGGGAGTCCTGGTGGACAACAGGATGACCATGAGCCAGCAATGTGCCCTTGTGGCCAAGAAGGCCAATGGCATCCTGGGGTGCATCAGGAAGAGTGTGGTCAGCAGGTCGAGAGGTTATCCTGCCCCTCTACTCTGCCCTGGTGAGGCCCCATCTGGAGTACTGTGTCCAGTTCTGGGCTCTCCAGTTCAAGAAGGACAGGGAACTGCTGGAGAGGGTACAGCAGAGGGCCACAAAGATGATTAGGGGACTAGAACATTTCTCTTACGAGGAGAGGCTGAGGGACTTGGGTCTTTTTAGTCTTGAGAAGAGAAGGCTGAGGGGACATCTGATCAATGCTTATAAATACTTAAAAGATGGGTGTCAAGAGGATGGGGCCAGTCTTCTTTCAGTGTTGCCCAGTGACAGGACAAGAGGAAGTGGGCACAAACTTGAGTATAAGAAGTTTCACCTAAACGTGAGGAGGAACTTCTTCACTTTGAGGGTGGCAGAGCACTGGAATAGGCTGCCCAGAGAGGTGGTGGAGTCTCCTTCTCTGGAGACATTCAAAACCCGCCTGGACAAGTTCCTGTGCAACCTGCTCTAGGTGGACCAGCTTTGGCAGGGGCGTTGGACTAGATGATCTCCAGAGGTCCCTTCCAACCCCATGTGATTCTGTGATTCTTTGATTCTGTGAAACTGACTTTAAATTTGGGTGGTCGCCCAAGACAAATGAAGGATGCAACAGATAATGGTTATTCCAGATCATGATCGTTTTTATTTTTCCTGTTTATTTCAGGATGCTTGAAGTAAAGGGATTGTGTCTATTCTTCTAAATAAAGTGTTATGCATCAGTATCTACATCTCTAGTGTATAACACAGATGCACTCAGGTCTAATACCCACATAGCTAAATTCATCACAACAGTAAAACTGGAGTAAAAGAAGTTCTCTGGAGACTTCCTAAATATATATCTGAACTTCAAAGCAGTAACTCATGATTTATACCAAATAATCCTGAGAAAAGGTCTAAAATGAAAACAGAAGGAAACAAAATCTACTAGAGGTTAAACAATCACAAACTTGTGCAGTCCTATAGGGTTACTTTTTCTGCAGTGCTGGTAAAAAGAAATAGAGATTAATAATATATCTCCAGTTCATTCCTCTGGTTTTCCCAGTGCATGCAGTCATGTTTTGTACCAGTTCTTGTAATAATTTATTGCAAAAATAGCTTAGGACTAGCAGACTAGTGTACCTACTTAAGTTTCATTGACTTTGCTGTGGTTCTCTTCATTCAACAGTACACTGCAGAATCAGTGCCCTAGACTGTAAGCTTAGTGCTGGGTATACTCAAGCTAGATCTTCAAGTTCAAAGTATGCTGCTGGCAGGTAAGAAATAAATTAATAGGAATAGCAGCTCTTCACCATTTGCCTCTCCTTTTTTCTCCTAATTTCCTTTAAGCTACATTCTATTTGGGTGGTATAAGGGAGTTCTGTACAGTAAGATTTGCACTTTTTCAGTATTAAACATTATTAAAACAAAGAAAGGTTGGAAAGTGGAATAGGAAATGTCTGCTTTGGAGGGCTTCATCACAGCTTTTAAAATTAAAGACCTCCAAAAGAAATACCATATAAGAGGCTATTATATGTGTGGATGTGGAAGGATGTATACACACTTGTTAACTAAAGCAAAGACCTGGCTTAGGACAAGATTTAATTAAAAATATTAGACCCAGTAAATAACACTAAGAACTCGATGTTATATGTTGCAGCTCCAAACCCAAAGCACTCCAAACCAAAAGCTGCAAGAAGAAAATGGTGCCTGAAAGAAGGATCCAAACCAGAAAATATGTTAAGGGAAAATCATGTGGAGCTAGCCTATAGGAATCATAGAGAAGAGATGGTTTTGAAATCCCAGTCTCTACAGAGCTAACATACCTACTCCAGAGCTGTAGGAGCATTTCATTTCATTTTATGTAGGTACCTGTACTCTCCAAAAAAATCTGCAGAACAAGCCAAACAATAAAATAGCAATCTGAAGAAAACTCATTTTTGCAAATCAAGAAGCATAGTAATCACAGCTCTGTTTCTGAGGCTGTGTTCCTGGGAAAAAAAAAGACCTCTAGGATTAAGAAGTATTTAGGGAGAGTACTTGTTTTAGACATTCAAATTAACCTCTTTTATTGGTTCTAGAACACAGTTACTTGATTACCAGAGTCACAAATCCTACTCTATTCCTGTGCCTTCTAGGCCCAAATAAGTGTCTTTAAATAAGTCACACAACACAGGGCTGAAGACTGACCCATCCTTTGAAAAAAACTCAAGAATTGTCTTAGGTGAGTCATTAGCTGGAGCTCAAATAAAGAAAATCAAAAAACTCACGGGCAGTAACTCTTCTCTCCTTATTCCATACTGGACGTGACTCTAAAGTCAACACTAAATCTAGGGATAAATCTTTGAGAGCTCACTGTTTTCTGGGCTGAGAGGCTCATCTATGCCTACATAGCTACATACATATGCTACAAGCTAGGGAAAGCTTTTCCTCACACTGGTTTGGTTTTGGGGTTTTTTTGCTATTTTCGAAGAACCTAATGTGCAATAGTGGGTTTTCTTCAGTAGGCCCCTGCTCCCCTGAATGGCGTTTGTTCCTCAAGCAGGTCGCTGTGCAGTATTTTGCCAGGAGCATGGAGCTGACAGGGCTTCACTCTGAGACCTTCTTGGTGCCAAAGCAGATCACCTCTCTGCAGCTCTGGGAGGATACTGTTAAGATTCATCCAAGGTATTTGGGAAAGTTACTGCTGAGGTGCACAAAGTTTAACATGGGGTAGGGTTTTTTTTGATAAAGAAATAAAAATTCAACACTTAGAGTTGAGCTAGAATGTGTATTGGTACTTTGGTACCATAAAAACAGTGAAGTTACCTTGTTCTGCAGCGAGCATTTTTGTGTTTTGGCCAATTGCAAATGCTATAGCTTTATGAATATGCTAGGAAAGACTAGGTCCAATAAACATACCCAAAAGTTGGGCACGACAGGTAGTTTGAGACATGTGGCCCATTGTCCAGGAGGGCCACAGTGTGGTAACTCTGCTACATGTGAAAACAGAACACCTGAGCTGTGTTAGTACATGTGGAGAATGTGAGATGTCTCAAGAAGGGATCTAGCACAGCCAGGGCAATAAATAAGAAATTAATGATAATGTGCAGGTGGTTTTGATCACTTATCTTTATCTATACTGTTAGCTGTTAGTCTGAGCTTATGGCACCCTCTGGAAGGCAGGTCAAGAAGGGAACTGAAGCCCTGACATGGGCTTTCAGCCACCCAACCATCACATATGAAATAGGCTCAGCCACTTTCAACCTCCTCAGCTTTGAAAGAAAGCATTGTCAGTTGTGTTTTATAGGGAGTGTGGTCCTGAGAGTGTGCTAGGTATGTGCTGTAAGGACCCCTGCAGCACTAGTGCTCTTTGGGGGTGTCAGCAGAAGGTCCCCCTCAGGTGAGGGAATGTACTCAGTCCTGTCAAGAATGAGTGTGATGGACAAAGGTGCAAGACTGTTTGGAAAAAAAGAAAAAGAAAAAAAAAGTAAGGCATAACAGAGATTGAGGTCCTCAGGATTTAGTGCTGAATGCACTGGAGTTTGGACTTTGGTGCCAAAGTCTTCCTTTAGGCACCACCCTTCTTTATTAGATCTACTCTCAAAGGCTATGAGGAAAACCAACTATTTAACAATGGTAGATGTTTCCAAATGAGAAGTTCTAACCAAATCTTAGACCAGGAGCCTTTTCCTCACACAGAATGAGACCAAGTGTGTTTTGGGGAAGGAGGCAGTAAGGAATTGTATGGGAGCACCCAGCCAAACCAGTTTCAGAGCACAATAGGTGAGATGCAGGGAGTTGTCATCCCACTCAGCTTCATCTCCACTCGCCTTGTCTACGCAGAGATAACTTGGGGGGAGCTGCAAACCGGCTCAGCCCAGGGTTGTCTCAAGATTGCATAACGATAAGAACCGAAACCAAATGGAGCCTTAGCTCCCTTAACAAACAAAATTCCCTGAGTCCCATCCACCACTATTCCTGTGACTTTGAGTGCTAGACATCACAAATTGACTCAGCTGTCACACCACCAGAGGTAAATATCCCAGATAGTGTAATCCACTCAGGCATAATCCTGCACCCCCACTGAATCAGGAAATATAAACTGCAAGGTATGAGGAGAAAAATAGGTAATCTTCCAATGATACAGCTGGCCTGTAGGAAATTTGTCCCCCCCCCTTGTCCAGGACATTGTACAGGGTAACCTCCCAGGGACTGAGCGACCTTACCTGAAGAGAGAGGGTAAGTGATTAAGAAACATACGTATGGTATATGGCATGCTATTAAGATTGTGATTGGTGCACTCTTTTAAGGTAGTAATATCTAGCATGCTGGTGGTTTGTGTTGTTACTTTTCGGGATCACTTGTAGGTTTCAATAGTGTATTCCACGAATTTCTTTTAAATTGCAATAGTGTAATCGCCATTGTACACATAGAACTTGCAATAGTGAAGTATTGGACCTGTGAGTGAAGTCCAAATAAATTGACAATTTGAACCTCTCAGTGAAGTCCTTTTTCCCATTTCATCACAGGAATGAGTGCATTTTACTTTGCAGCTGTCCCGGTTTGAAGTAAAACTGAACCAATTTTGTGTTCTGTAATTTTACATTTTGGCTAGGCCTCTTCTAACTCTCTGAAATTAATGGCATATTGTGGAGAAAACCACTCGTTCTCAGAGTGATAAGACCAATGTTTGTGCTACATGCCAAGGAATGGGATGCAGAGAGGCCCTTGCTTATACTTAGTGCTATAACAACCAAGGTCAGCCAATTTTCGTTATTTGCCCCTTAGAGGGTCGGAAACGGAAAAACATAGAGGGGTCACACCTGTGGGGAGGAGCGGACAGGACAGGTGACCCAAACCTGACCAACTGGGGTATTCCATCCCATCTGCCCCATGCTCAGTATAAAAGCTGAGGGATCAAAGGGTCAACTTCTTCCTGTGATGGCCGACGTCCAAAGAGGACTCTGTCTATTCATCTGCCTTTGATCCCGATCCGTGTGTTCCTGACTCCAGAGCTGGAATCCAGTTCCCATCCATCGCTGAGTCCAGTCTGGGACTTCCCCAGTGCCTGCCGGTGACATGACTGTCATCCTGGGAGCTTGATATGGTTTTGTATATATTGTATCTATTTCATTATTTTTCTTCTTTTTTATTTTAATATTAATTCTTCATTAAAGTAGTTTGCTTCATTCTAAACTTCTAAATTTCCTTCTCTCTT
>QJSC01029770.1:326100-339031 GCA_003697955.1 Calidris pygmaea | reverse complement strand
CAGTTGCTGATAGAATGTTTCATCAACTTCTATGTCCTGGTTTGGGGGTCTGTAATAACTCCCACCTTGATGTCTGCCTTGTTGGCCTTCCCCTTGAGTCTGACCCATAAACACCCTGCACTGTCATTCCCATTATTAACTTCTAGGCATTCATGGTGTAATGCTACATGGAGTAAGTGGATTGCACTGATCATGCAGCCACATTCGTGGTCAGGTTGGTCACGACTCTGAGCAACCTGATCTACTTGGGAGGTGTCCCTTGCTCATTGCAGGGAAGGTTGGACTAAATGACCTTTAAGGGTCCCTTCCAACCCAAACTATTCTATGATTCTATGACTGCTAAATTCGTCTTTTTCTATTCTCTGAGATTGTTTAACTCCATCTTTCACACTGTAGTCAAAGATGCGATCCTGTCTTTTTGTTGAAAACCAGTCCAGTAGAGCATCTCCCCTAGTCAGGGCAAAGATTACCTTTCTCCTTCCCCTCAGCTTTACCTTTCTAGCAGAGGTCCACGGTCTTCAAAGTCACCCATGGGCACCAGGGCCTTAAATTGTGTCATTACCACTTGCTGTCTAAAGACTTCATCCTCCTAACCTTCGTGAGGTGGTCTACAAAAGATGTACTCTGTCAGGTCACCCACATGGGTCTGCACTCTGCTCCTTACCTCTTGATTGAATCAGCACCTGCTCCAGGGCAAAGTGCTGTGCATTTGAGCTGCCCCTTCGCACAAAGCATAAGTCCAACTCCTCCCTTTCCCTGCCTCTTATTCCTGAAGAGCCAGCAATTCCACGGCTCTGCTCATGATTGAAGATGAGGAAGGGGAAAGATGGAGATCTGGGAAGGGAAGTCTGTCTGTGGGCACCACGCCTGTGTCCCCACTGCTGACCATTGATTGCAGCTGAGTGGAGGGATACTGAACCTTTCCCTAGTGGTTGCCTCTGGTCTGCAGTGGTGCCTATGGTTTTGGGTGTGGGAACAGAACAACCAATCTGGACTCTTGTGCTCCCTAAGGGGGATTGTGGGATAGAGTAGACAGCTTTGTTTACGGAGAAGGGGGGCTTAAGCTCTCCTGATGCTTTGAGAGGAGAAAGGGGGACTGGAATCCTCTCTTCTGAAGCTTGTTAGAAGTAGGGGGCTATGCTCTCCCAAAAGGCATCGCTGACATTCTGGGTAACTCATTCAGGTGCCTGTAGTGCCGCTCCTGGTACTTCAGGAAGGAATCTGTACCTCCATGGCAAGGGCAAGGTCTGTGGGTAAGGTCAAACCCCACCTGAATTGCAGTGCCCTCTTAATGGGCAACAGATTTCTCTGCCATCCCATTGAAGCCTGGCTGCATCACCCTGGACTTCAGCAAGTACTATGGACTGGCTGCACAGGATGGGCAGTCTCCGGGCAGGGCAGGGTACAGATTTTCTGAGCAATCCCCACAAGCACTGCAATCAACATGGCCCCAGTCATGCACACCAGGCAGGTCATCCAGGAGGGCAGGGAATGGAGCGCAAAGGACTTTGGGTACTCAAGTACTCCAGTAATTTCTATAAGGAAATCTCTGCTCTAGAATGGTGGGATTCTTGTGTTATGAGGAGTCTTTGAACAGAAGATCCCCAGCACCTCCTGTCTCTCTTCTTGGAAGTGAAGCTTGAGCTTTCTCTTCCTCTCGTTGCGAATTCTACCTGGAAATAATCCCAGTAGTGCTGAAGCCTCTACAAAGTGCCCTTCTTGCTCACTGAACAGTCAAGGCTAAGCTCAATCTCTAATGACAACCTGGAAAAGGAGTTAGCATCAGAGAGGAACAGGCCTGGACCCACCTAAGCCCTTGTCTCTGGAGAAGAACTGGATCAAGGCTTCCCAGCAAGGAAGGAGAGGTGAGGGGGGAAGCTGTCTCAATCAAAGACTGAAGGCAGAACGAGACATTGAGTTGCCCCACTCTTTCCACACTAATGTGAAGGTACACCAGCAGAGATGGAGCCAGAGGAGCACAGCTGGAATGTGGAATGGGGGAGGGAAGAGCATGAGTGAGGAAGAGCCCTGATTTTATTTTAAATGCTGACCCAGGAGCCTTCTTCACCTGATATTTATCCTGAGGTTGCGTGGACACATCAGGGACAGAACAGGGCGCTGTGAAGGCATTCTGCATCTGGCTTGTGTTATTATGAGCCTTGGACTAGGCTGCATAACTGACAGGCTGCCTCTGGAGTCCCTGACTGCATGTGTGAGTGCTGTAGGGCACACTTTCCGATGCCCCGACATCTCCCTCTGTGGGAAACCTCGGCTGGTCCGAGGGATCAGAATGTGAGCTTAACGTTGACCTTGAGCAGATACCCGTGTATCCTTGAAGAGGCCGGAAAGTCCCGAGAAGAGCTGAGTAAATGAGATTAAGGAGCTGCCGGACCGCAAGCAGAGGAAGCTTATCGAAGTTACAGCAGAGAGAAAAGGTCATCCAATCATGAACTGTTGGTCGTTGGGTGAACCAATTATATATGGACACACATTCTTAAGAAAGATATAAAAGAGCTTGTTGAAACAATAAAGTGGGTTCTTTTGGGCTTTTGCTCACAATTCTGTGTGTGTGTCGTGTCCATCTCAACAATGACATCCCTCCTCCCTCCATTGTCACCCACTGCTGTTAAACCTCAGATGATCCCTTCCTAAGTCCCTTGCTCTATGTGCCAGACACACACGGAGATCTGGAAGACATCTCAGTTCTGGGCATCTCAGATCATGAGAAGTAACTGCATGGGGATAGGCAGCTGTGCTGAAATAGGCCTCTCCATTGAACACAGCAGTGGCCAGGGTCACTGGCTGGCATGCAGACTTCTACGATGGATGGAGATCACCTTTCATCAACATTTTCTTTATTCCATTCACAGAAAGAAAACTGAAAATATGTCCACTGTACATAAATAAGGAACCACCAACTGGCTTAAAAGAAAGAAGCAAGACAATGACTTTAAAGAAAGAAGCATAATTTGCCCCATTAACTCCTACACCCTATTCAAAGGAAGTCCTTCCTCCTGGCCCTTCCCATCCCACAGACATGCTCAGTATTGCATGCTCCTAAAGCAATGTCTGGGGTGTTGGATGCTATATGCCTGTCAAAGTCCTACCTACTTACACAAGCCAAAAGAATAAATGGTGCATTCCTGAAGATGAAAGATTACTGTGCACCCTAGATGCTGGCCATGGCTTTCCTGAACGTTCTCCTCGGGCCTCCCTGACCTCTGTGTTTCTCAGGCTATCCGGACACATTCAAAACTGGCCTGGACAAGTTCCTGTGCAACCTGCTCTAGGTGGATCTGCTTTGACAGGGGGTTGGACTAGATGGTCTTTAGAGGTCCCTTCTAACCCCATGTGATTCTGTTATTCTGTGATAACACAAGCCTAAATTCTTGCAATGGTGTCTTCGCTCCTGCCTATAGTATGTGATTGGGTTTTTGGTTTGTCTCAAATCTTAAGTACACTTGAAGAGCCAATTTTCTTCAGGATTTCATTAGATGAAATAAATGGGTGCTATACCTCACATTTCTGAGGAATTGAAGTTGTAGCTACTTGGAGAGAGATGCATTTACTCAGATGCACTTTTGCATGCATAGGGAAATAATTAGCTACTAGTTGTCACAGGCGCATTCTATAAATTTGACATAACACACAATAGTAAAATAGCAGCTTTTGATAAAATCCGCAAGTATGATGTTCAAAATATTTACAGGACATACATTTAAAACTGCCAGGAACAGGAAGGCTAGGTCTCAATACTTTATTTGCAAGTATTTTTGTAATTGTGACCTTTTAAAGCAATTTGTAAATTCAGGATGAACTGATGTCATAAAGTTGACCAAGTAAGGAACTTATATAAACTCAGTTACTAGATCCCGAGCATCTGACTCATGCTGTAAAATGTATAAAAAGCACCTAAAACCAGTATTTATGTTGGACACTAGGGATTCAGTTATCAGGATTTACAGCGATTGCTATCACTTTATTTTTAGCTCTCTTTATTATATATCCTCCACTGACTACTTATTTTTCCCAGGTAGCTGGAATTCCAAGATTTTTGGTCAGCAATCAAATCCTGCAGAATGATAGGAAAAAAAAATAGAGGACTCTGAGGCAGCTAATACAGATCTGATTTCCTGCAGTTCTCACATAAACAAAAATTCTTTAAATAGATAAACCGACTTAAACAAGCGAAGTGGAAGTTCAGAACTGCCACTGATGTCTTTCAGTGGGATCTCTCTGTGTGATATCATGGTGAGTGGAGCCTCACTCATAAAATCTTTGCAGCGAAAGGATGCAAGAGAATTGTCAGTCGAGGTACAGCACTGAGCTAATCTCTGTAATGGTGGAGCTGGGAATTCATTTAATACAGCTCACATTTTTAAAAGTGCACTTTGTGAATACTCTAGAGATTTAAATAATTTCTAAGATGTCCATCATGATAAAATTTTTGATAATTGTATCAACTAGTCATATTACTCTAACTTTCTTGTCTTCTTTTGTTTTATGTATGCTGCCCCTGTAGCGTCATGTTCAATGAGCTGTGGCCTAGGATAATTTTGCTGCTTCTTATGACTATTCCACTGCAGAGTAATTGCACTCAAAGTTTAGATAGGAAAAATTCAATGGTTTTAAGAATTCATTCCTACCTAACACAGCTTTTTGAATTGATAAAAATAACCTTATCACAATATACACTTGAGTTTTAAATGCGGGCTGGATGTCTAAAGGTGATGCAAGTTACTTTGGTATACTTTTACTGCCTAGGCAGTGGTACGCAGTTATATTTTTTAGAGATTTATGTCTTGTTGTACATCCTGCTTCTGGCTATTTGAGTCCAGAATGCGTTTGCCAAAACCAGTTAACTGACTACCCCTTAAGCATAGATTTTCCCAAATACGTATATTTCTCAGTTTCCACCACTAAATGCGTAGAGAGAACTTGTTTCTCAATACTCCCTATGCACAAGTGTGCTCCAACACCATCTACAAACTTCTGGATGTTCTGCCAGCAAACATTCTTTAAACATCTCTGATGGAGCACATGATAAAATGGCTGATGCCTGGGGTGGATGTTCCCAAACTCTCTGTGTTTCTCAGTCTATAAATGAGGGAATTGACCAGGGGTGTCAGGACAGTGTAGAAAATGGAGAATATTTTGTTGAGCTGCCTCAGTGGAGTTGTTCTGGGCAGCAGATAGACAATGAAGAGAGTGATGTAGATAATTGTGACATCAATGAGGTGAGAGGGAGCAGGTGGAGAAAGCCTTCTGCCTGCTCACACTGGATGGGGTCCTTAGGAGAGCAGCTACAATGCCCACATAGGAGACCAGCGTGAACAAGGAGGGGAAGATAATGCTCAGGAAACACACGATCAAAGATATGAATGTTACCACATTGATGTCACCGCAGGAAAGCTCCAGCAGAGGGGTAAAGTCACAGAAGTGGTCGATTGTCTTAGGGTCATAAAAACTAATCTGTGATAAAAAGGCTGTGACTGTTGCAGACACCAGCATACACACTAGCCGAGATGTAGCCACCAGATGTAGACAGACCTTCCAGGTCACAAGGCTTACACAAAGCAGGGGCTGGCATATAGCTAAGTACTGGTCATAGGACATGGCACCCAGCAGGTAAACAGTTGCGACGAAAGAACTGAAGAAGTAGAACTGAGCCATATAGAATGGCTGATGCCTGGGGTGGATGTTCCCACACTCCCCGTTTCCTGGGAAAGAAGTTTTGAGCTCAAGCAACAGCAAGAAGACTTCAACAAGGCACAAGGAGGGCAAAAAAGCCTCATCTAAAAGCAGCCCCACATTGTAGCAGACTCCTTGATGGTGCCTGAGTGCAGAATGGGGCTTCAGACATTGGAACTGCAGGTTGTCTCTGCCAGTCATGCATCAGTTGTCACTTGGAGATGCTGTCAGAGCAGAAAACTTAGCTTCACAGGTGACTAGTGAACATGTTCCTTGGACAGAATGAGAATTTGAGTTCCAGTCCCTTCTCTAGTAAATAAATGATTGTCTAAAATACACACTACATAAAGAACATGATGTCATTCAATCAGAATATGGGCAATTGTCCTTACAACAAAGATAATTTACCATTTTGACTGTCCTGGAAATAATTTCCAGGCATGTTCCACCATAAACTTAGAACACTTATTCTCCATTCCTACTATCTTTTAATCCAGAAACACGATTTATTATTTGGGGACTGTCCAGTGGCCCAAATCAAATCTTCTCTTTTAGCCAAAAAAAAAAAGATGCATTGCAAATAGAAATCTTTTCTCTCAACCACTCTGTTGAACTGTGAATGAAAACCAATTCCAGTTAAAATATGGAAAGATTCATGATCGATGTTCCTCTACTGGTAGAATGCCCAAGAGAGAATAAACAGTGTAAATCATATTATGAAATTTGTCCCTCTACCACATTGTCATTTCTTTTGGGCAAAATCCTTCAGGAATCAAGTAGGTACCTCCTTGGTGCTTACTGACCTGAGTTCTGACTGGCCACAGTCTAATGGATTGGCACAAAGGAGGCACAATCTGGTGTGGAAGAGTACATTTCTTCAAAGGACCGGTCATCTCAAACACATGTCTCAATCCATCTCACCTGCATTAATCTACAACCAGTGCAGCCATTTGTAAGGGGGTTCTTCAGACAGTGAAGGGGTCACAGAGGCTCGTTCAGCCGAAGACAGGCCAGAAGTTTTGGTGGCCACACACCTAGTTTTTCTCAGTCCAGTTCAGCTTGTCTACATTCTGTCTGGATCCATCTGCTCTACTACATTTAGTTACCTCAATTTCAGTTCATTAAAGTGGGATTCCAAAGACAAGAAATAGAACTGGATTGAGAGCAGCCCTGAGGAGAAGGACTTGGGGGTGTTTCTGGGTGAGAAGCTCAACATGAGCTGGAAACATGCACTGGCAGCCCAGAAAGCCCCCGCATCCTGGGCTGCATCCCCAGAAGCGTGGCTAGCAGGGGAAGGGGGGGAATTCTGTCCCTCTGCTCTGCTCTGGGGAGATACCCCCCCCAGTGCTGCCTCCACCAACATCAGAAGAACATGGACCTGCTGGAGCAGGGCCAGAGGAGGCCCATCTCCGAAGATGCTGCAAGGGCTGGAGACTCTCTGCTGTAAGAACAAGCTGAGAGAGCTGGAGGTGTTCAGCCTGGAGAAGAGAAGGCTCCGGGAAGACCTTAGAGCCCCTTCCAGTCCCCTAAAGGGGCTCCAGGAAAGCTGGGGAGGGACTCTGGATCAGGGAGGAGAGTGGTGGGATGAGGGGGAATGGATTCAAACTGAAAGAGAGGAGATTGAGATGAGAACTCAGGAAGAAATTCTTTGCTGTGAGGGTGGTGACACCCTGGCTCAAGTCCCCAGAGAAGCTGTGGCTACCCCATCCCTGGAGGGGTTCAAGGTCAGGTTGGACGGGGCTGGGAGCAATCCATTCTGGTGGAAGGTGTCCCTGCCCAGGGCAGGGGGTTGCAACTAGATGGTCTTCAAGGTCCTTTCCAACCCAAACCATTCTGTGATTCTGTGCTTGTATAGCCCAGGACACTTTTGGATAACCAAGTGCCTGAAAACAGCCAAAAGAAGTGTCAGAGGTTGGGCACTCGCATTATGTTCTGCCTTATTGACCAGCACTGAGCATTTGAAATGACAGGCACATTATCTTGTGTCTAAGCAGGTTTTGTAGGTGGCTTCATGGTGACCCAGTGGGTCGTTGTTCTTGGAGGACAAGTAGAGCAAGTTCCCAAAAGCATTTGTCAGCTTCCGGCTGTGGCTTATTCTGAGCTGGTCAATACAACCATTGCCATTGGTTTTCTTAGAGGGAATCCCACTCTCACACCAGAATGGCTGGATTTTTCACTCAGAAATTCAGAAGCTCCTTCTCCCTTCTGTCTGGCTGCCTTCCCAGCTCCCAGAGAGTGGGTGCCATCCTTGCTGACCAACACGTGCCTCAGCCCACCAGCACGTGCTCATGGATGAGCTCACCTCCATTTTGCAGTTAACAGCATGAAGCATGGCTTGAAGAAGTCCTATCTCTAGGTGGACTTTCTACTCAGAAAGTTGATTTTTCTCCTTTTCAGCATGTATTTTTTGCCCTGTGCTCCATCAAGTTTCATATATGGCCAACAATAAACACCTAAATATATGGGGGTGAGGTGCCGAGACATTACTTAGAAAAGAATGTGCAGATTATAGTGGTTCATCAGTGGAACAGGTGTTTGCAATGTTGTGCTACTGGTGCTGCAAAAAGGGAACCGAGATACAAAGATCCCACTGGGATGTATGACCAAAGTCCCTCAAAAGAACTTTTCTGAGGAGCAACATGAAGGCAGACCCTTAGTCCATGTGCTCTCAGAACAGAAGGTCCAGTTGGGGCACCGCTGTTTTTTCTGGGAGTGGTGTTGGGAGACATCAAGCTGTCCTGGGTCTGGTGGGGACGGGGTTAATTCTCCCCAGGACCTAGCAGGGACACAGCTATTCCGTCCCGTGTGAGCCATGCCCAATGGGTAGCCGGAGCTAGCCGGGAAGGGGGGGGGGACAGGAAGTCGGGGGGCGGGGAGGAGGAGGTGACTCCCGGGGGACTAGAGTGGTCGGGGGCGTCCAGGGTGCGGTCGGCGAGCGGCGGTATCATAATCGCGGTTGTATATCCCTCTGTTCTTGTTGTTGTTGTTATTTTCTTGCTCCTTTCCTGTTCTGTTAAAATTGCCTTTGTCTCAACCCACGAGTTTTGCCTTTTTATTTCGATTTTCCCCTCCCGGCCACGTGGCCGTGGGGGCTCTGTTCTGCGCGAGCGGCTGCACGTGGTCCTTTGTTGCCGTCTGAGGCCAAACCACGACACAAGCAAAGAGTGGCTGTAGCTTCAGCAGGTCTTGTGACCCATTCTGAGCTTGCTTCATTCTACATTCTTGAAATGCAGTTCTTCCTTTTGCCAGTTCCTGTGGATCCCCAGCTCTCACCGTGTTCATCATCCCCGTTGCCCAAACTGCTCTTCCCTTTTGATTCTCAACCACTTCTTCGCCCTGGGGATCTTCAGCAGCTGTGGATCTGTCAATATTGGGTACCTCAGATGATGTGCTCGAATCCTTCCTCTTTCCTTCTCTCTCCCCTGTCCTTCTGAAGAGGTGGGGCAGGATGTCGATCTGCTGGAGGGCAGGAAGGCTCTAAGGAGGGCTGTGGACAGGCCAGACCCATGGGCCCAGGCCAATGGTGGGAGGTGCAACAAGGCCAAGGCCCGGGTCCTGCCCCTGGGTCATCCCAACCCCAGGAACGCCACAGGCGGAGCTGGAAAAGGAGCTGGGGTGTTGGTCGGCAGTGGCTGAACATGAGCCAGCAGAGTGCCCCGGTGGCCACGGAGGCCAGAGCACCCTGGCTGTGTCAGGAGCAGTGTGGCCAGCAGGAGAGGGGCAGTGACCGTCCCCCTGCACTGGGCACTGGGGAGGCCCCACCTGGAGGGCTGTGCCCAGTTCTGGGCCCCTCAGGACAGGAGGGAGGTTGAGGGGCTGGAGCGTGTCCAGAGAAGGGACGGGGAGCTGGGGAGGGCTCTGGGGCACTAGTCCTGTGAGGAGTGGCTGGGGGAGCTGGGGGTGCTCAGCCTGGAAAGAAGGGCACGAGGGGAGACCCCATTGCTCTCTCCAGCTCCCTGGAAGGAGGTTGGGGCCCAGGGCACCATTAATTCCCTTTAACAGTGGGGTTCGGGTGCCGTAATGCTCCTAGGAGCTGATCCAGCTCTGATGTCCCCCCATATACTGGGGTGCAGATACCACAACACTCCTAAAAGCTGCTCCAGTGTCAGTAGTGGGGTTTGAGCTACTGTAATAGTGGGGTTCTGCTCCTGTAATAGTCCTAATAGTGAGGTCCAGTTACCATAATGCTCCTAATAGTAGGGTTCATGTACTATACCATCCCTAGTAGTTGCACAATGCTTAATATTGGGGTTCAGGCTGCTCTAACTCCAGGGTCCAGGTACCATAATGCCTACTAATAGTGGGGCGTAGGTATCAGAACACCCCCAATACTGGGATCCAGTGACCATAATGCTTCCAAAAGCTGTTCTGGGGTTAATATGAGGTTTAAGCTACCTTAAGAGTGGGGTTCAGGTACCACAATGCTCCTAATATTGGGGTTCAATACCACAACACCTGGCTACGCCAGGGCTAGTTTTGGGGTCCAAGCTATGGAAAAGTGGGGTCCAGGTACCGTAATACCCCTAAAAGGGGGGAGGGAGAGTATGGGTACCCTAACGCTCCTACTGTTGGGGAGCCCGTACCATAATGCTCCTAATAGCTGCTTCAGTTTTAGTATTTGGGTCCAAATTATCATAATGGCAGGGTTTTGGTACCTTAACACCCCTAATGTTGGGGTCTAGGTACCATAAGACCCCTTACAGCTGCTCCAGAGTTGATACCATAACATCGGGGTCTAGCTCCCATAATGCTGCAAATATTGGGGACCTTAATACCCCTAATAGCTAAGTGTAATAGCTGCTAATAGCTTTAATATCAGGCTTCAGCCTCACCCTCTGCTGATACCCAGCTCCTGTAATGCCCCTAATACTGCCTCCACTACTGTAATGCTCCTAATAGCTGCTCACATTCTAACAACCTCAGGGAGTGTGGGGCAGTGTGACCCCACTTTCTGTTACCAGCGGAGGGTGCAGAGCTGGGACAGCTGGGAGAGCTGGACCTGCAAGGTCCAGAGATGGTGATTGTTGGTGGGGGTTGGAAGTGCAGGGGGAACCCTGGAGCAGCCACCCTCCCTCAGCCCCACCAAAAGCTAACAGGACACCCTCAAAATATTCCCCCAACCCCCACAGGACCTTTAACCCCCCCAACCCACAGGGTGCCCCCCAAGTAGTGCCACCCCAATCTATGGACCTCCCCCTTACAATCTATTGGTCCCTCCAAATTTCCCCCCCCCCCCCCAATAGCCCCCACCCCATTCTATCCCCCTCCTGCCTTGTTGCCCTTGCTCTGCTGCTCTGTGCTGCCTCCAACCCTCCCCCATCTCTTCAGGGGACCTGGGCATCCAGGTGCCTGAGCCCCGGGAAAGGTGGGGGTGGGGATTAAGGGGGCTTTGGGAGATACTCTGGTCCTCTCAGGAAACCCACCACCCCCAAAACCTCTGTGTGCCTCAGTTTCCCTTGCATGTTGGGGGGGTTATCCCTCCCTGGATGCCCAAATACCCCCGGCCCAGCGGGCGCTGTCTCGAAAGGGACAAAGAGCGTGGCGGGGGGTGGGGCCGATGCAGTGGGAGTGTGGCAAAAGGCGTGGTTACTCACCCGAGGGGCGTGGCCCTGGCAGGGAGGTTTTTTTGGAGCTTTTGGAGTTTCGGAGGTAAGGGCCCTAACCAGTCGCTTCACGGTCCCAGGCGGTGGCGGCTCCGCGTCCTCAGGCTGATCTGTCCCCACAACCTCCCAGGTCCCCCAGTGTCCTCTCACACCCCAAGGGGGCTCCCCTATAGACACACACACCCCACACACCCCCCCCACCACGTAATTAACAGATGCTTTTAATTTAGGGTTGACCCATAGGGTGCTCCTCCCCTCCCCTAGGTACCAGTCTCCCCCTCCCCACTCATTAGGGTACCCCCTCAAACCCTTATGGGAGCTACCTCCCCCCTTACCCTGTAGGGTGCCCCCACACCCCATAGGGTGCCAGCCCTGAACCCCATAGCGTGTCAGGCCCCCCATCCCATGTCTATAGAGTGCCCCACTCATCCCATAGGTATCACCACTCCTCTCCTCACATCCCCATAGGGTTCCCCCCACCATGGGTGCCAGCCCACCCTCCATAGGGTGCCCTGCCTGCCCCAATGGGTCTCCCCCTCTCAGGGTGTCCCCACCCCATAGGTTCCCTTGAAAGGTGCCCCCTTAGCACCCCCCCTCCCCCTCCCAGCCCTGCCATCCTGCTCCTGCTGCCCTCAGCACTCTCAGCCTCCTGTGGCTGTGGGTGTGTGTCCCTGCCCCTTTGCCCACCTGCTTGGCCTACAGTCTTCTCCTCCTGTTGACCTACACCGTCAAAGCCTGGGGGGTCCTTGAGGCCTTCAAAGAGGTCAAACCCATCGGCTTCACCTACATCCTCTGGTTGGCCTTCAGCCCCATCTTCTTCAGCACCGCCCAGCTGGCCAAGAGGGTGAGGATACCTCGGGGACCAAGAGTGCAGATGGAGGAGGTGGGATTTTGGGAAGACACAGGAGGCGGGGGAGACACAGGAGGTCAGAGATGGGTGTCTCTGGGGGAAGCCAAAGGGTTTGGAAGGATCCAGGAGGTAAGGGAGGTGGGATGTTGGGGGGACCCAGGAGGTCTGGGGGGGACAGAGGAGGTTGGGGACAGGCAGGAGATGGGTGTCTTGTGAGACATAGAGTTTGGGGGGACCTGGGGGATAGGGGAGATTGGATTTGGGGGGACCAGGGAGATCGGGGAGGTAGGGTTTTGGGGGGGACCCAGGAGGTTGAGAGGATCCAAGAGGTTGGAGATTGGGGTCTATGGGGAGATCCAGGGCTTTGGGAGAACCCAGGAGGTTGGGGAGAGGGGTGTTTGGGGGTCCCAGGCATTCAGGGAGAACCCAGGAGGTTTGGGAAGGACCCAAGAGATCGGTGAGTTGGATTGTGGCCCCTTGTGCACCGTCCCCCACCCCCCAGGCCCCATCTCAGCCCCCTCCCCCACCCCACAAATCCTCATGCAAGGCCTTGTGCGAATCCTGTGTTAATCTTTTGTGAGCCCTCGTGCACAAACCCCCGTGCAGCAGCACCCACCCTCCTCTGAGCTCCACCAGCCCTCCAGCCCCCCTTGTACTCCTCCCCAAAACACATCCATCCCCCCACCCCCCCTGGAACCCTTATGTGAATCCTCATGGAAATCCTAGTGTGAATCCTGATTCCAGATCCCGCGCAAAACCTCTCACCCCCCTCCCCACGCCCAAAATC
>QJSC01029770.1:313912-325933 GCA_003697955.1 Calidris pygmaea | reverse complement strand
CGCCATGTGAACCCTTGTGCAAACCGTCATGCAAGGACTTGTACGAACCTTTGCACACCATCATCCACCCCCTTCCCCCCACCCTGTGCACACCAATTCCCATCTCCTGCCCATTTACCTTGACAGCTTAAGGGCCCATCCTCCGTGAGTTTGGATTGCCAGCTTCAGGCTTGCACACCACCTGTAAAACCCAAACAACATGGGTTGCTTAAAACTCCACCAGCAAAATAACACCTGGAAAAGAAATGATACTTCAGCCCAGCAATCACCATTCACCTTGCTCAAGTCAGCCCAGGTGCCCATATCCCACATTGCACATTGATTCAAAGCTTCAAATTAAAACAATACCATGAAGTATTCATAGACAGACACATTTTCCTTCTAATACAACACATGGACACACCTTCTGGCAGCACTCTGCTCAGGTGTCCTACATTGCCCTGCACAGCTTGTCCCTCTGCATCTGAAGCAACAATATTGAACAAATCACCCGGACTCAGAATAATACCTTCGTAATTCCAAAGGTCTTGTTCCCATTTACAAATACCATAGAGAGTCCAAATACAACCTGCCACTAAAAAAAAAATAAATCAAAACAAACAAACAAAAAAAATCCAAGCCCCAGACAAAGCAACCTTAACTTTGAGATGCAATCTGCTTCACTGCCACTGAACAGCCCCTCCCACAGAGCTCTGCTCTTCCCCATAAAACAATAATGAAGAAACTATCCACAGAACCCACTGACGGCTACTCGATCTGAGACGGCAGTACCACCTTTGCCTCCACAGTCTGGGCAGATCCACGTATTAACCACAGACTCTTACTGCTGTTCCACTGACCCCTGACCCTATGCCCCCAGGCAGGGCAGCTCCAAGCCAAACACACACAAGCACAAACCGACACTACACACAACATGACAAACAACACGTCTCAAAGGTGAGAGAAAACTCTCAGCAAGAAGAATGACACCTGCTTGGAACATGCCATCGGGCAAGAAGACCCACAGGACCATGATGATGACATGAGGATGTTCTAGGGAAATCCCAGAAACTAAGTGTAGAGTGTCATGGCCCAGGACAAGAAGTGACTCTAAGAACTGAGATGATGTATGTACAGGAAGCCAGGCTTCAAGACCTAAGAATGTAAGGATGCAGGGAAGAAGTTCCACTCCCTAGAAACAGATGGTTACAAAGCAGAGTTGCTCAGGCAGACAGGAACAGTGCTGCAAATGAGGACCATCCAGAAACTTCTGTGACTTAAGACTGATCCACGCAAGAAAAGCAGCACCCAAGCATGCCAAAGTTCATGCTGTGCCCCTTAAGCATAAAGAGGACAGCAAGACCCAAAAAAGGTCTAAGACACAGAAGACAGACCACACAAACAACACAACAGACATGGGCTGGAACTGCCCTACCTGTGACACACTGGTGTTGTGCTTAAGAGTAAACCTGTTTCCTTTACCTGTCCATGGGGACTGCTCCAGGACAGCTTTCTGCCCTTCCCTAACTTTAATACCCCTTTCTGCAGCTGTCTATCTTGGCGTCTCTCAAATGCCAGTCCCTCAACTTAGCTTTCAGAGAACCGGGGGTCTGAATTCATCCTTGACAAAAACCGCACAACAAACAGCTAACTCATAATTCCTGCAGTCACCAGCTTCCTCTTCATCTGCAAAAAAGAGAAGAAACCACAGCCCCAGCAGTGAGCATCATGACTGTAAATGCCAACTTCTTCCACAACACCCTCATCCACAGAAGCGCTGTGGCATTCCACTCACCTGCTCCATGCTGATCCCAGAATCAGAGGCTGCAGCAACAGTTATTTATGGTACCTAAGAGATCAAGAAAAACAAAATTACCTTTGCACTTGTGAATGATCAGCAGCCCCATGCTCATCCTCAATACTACCTGGCTCACCTCAAATGCAAGAGCCCAGAACACACCGGACCTCATCGACACCTAAATCCAATTGCTAAACCACTATGAGAAAGGCCAATGAATCTGTTTCCCTTTCCTAGCCATTCCCCAGTCTCAAAGCTTTAGAAAACACTTCTCGCCTCCTGAATTGTCAAGGGAGGAACCCCACTTCTTCCTGACACTTCCAATCCTGTGTTTGAACCCTGGAGCTCTTGTATCAGCTGCTCTTTGGGAGCTGCTCTTTGAGCCGTGCCCTGCACTCTGTGGACACCTCCCATCTTCTGCCTTACCACGGACTCGGGGCCCTGGTACAGATCCACAGAATAAGTGATGACCTGACACAATCTACGAGGGGCTGCCGCAACCTGCAAAAGCTCTAGGGACACTATAGTTCTCTGTGGGCAATGGGGAAAGGCAATGAGTCATCCCATACCCTGAAACACACTATGCCTTACATCCCTGCTGCTTTCTTCAGAACTCTAAAACTCCATAGACAGGTGCATAAAAGATGCTCACCTCAACCCCTGCTAGATAGTCTCACCATCAGTCTTTTTAAGAGAAATGGTATCAACAACTTACACAGGATACAGCAAAACTGGAGAAAGAAACCACAATTCCATCTTCAATAAAGCCAAGAATTCCAGAATTCTGGAATCTGGGGTCAGAGGTCAGCGTAGTGAGGCCCCATCTGGAGTACGGTATCCAGTTCTGGGCTCCCCAGTTGCAGAAGGACAGGCAAGTGCTGGAGAGAATATAGGAGAGGGTTAGAAAGATGCTGAGGGGCCTGGAGCATCTCCCTTAGGAGGAGAGGCTTTGGGTCTTTGCAGTCTGGAGAAGACGAGACTGAGGGGGTGATCTGATCAACACTTCTAAATACTTAAAGGGTGGCTGTCATGTGTTCCTATGTCGTGTCAGAGATCACCAGGTGTGGTCAAAGATCACAATATGGGGATCAGGGGTCACCGTTTAGGGTCAGAGGTCACTGTGTGGGGTCAGGGGTCACCATGCAAGGACACTAGTCACCCTGCGGGGTTAATAGCACCACGTGTTGTCAGGGGTCACCATGTGGGGGTCAGACGTCACCATGTGGTGTCAGTGTCACCGGTGTGAAAGGTCACCATGTAAGGTCAAAGGTCACCATTTGGGTCACGGGTAACCGTGTGGGGTCAGAGGTCACCATGGGGGGTCAAATGTCACCTGTGTGTCACAGGTGTCACAGTGTGGGGTCGTGTGTCAGAGATCACTGTGTGGGGTCTGGAGTCATGATGTGGGGTAAATAGTCATCATGCAGTGTCGATAGTCACTGCATAGGGGTCAGAGATCACCATAAGGTGTCAGAGGTCACCATAAGGTGTCAAAGGTCACCAGTGTAAATGATCACCGTGTGGGGTTAATAGTCACCATGTGTTGTCACGGATCACTGTGGGGGGGGTCGAGGTCACCTTGTGGGGTCAGAGGGTACCGTGTGGGCTCAGGGGTCATGGTGTGAGGTCAAATGTCACCGTGTGAGCTCAGTTCCACCATGTCCGCTCATGTGTTTTTATGTGGTGTTAGAAATCACCAGGTGGGGTCAAAGGTCACAGTATGAGGGTCAGGGGTCACTGTGTGAGGTCAGAGGTCACTGTGTGGGTTCAGGTGTCACCGTGTTGTGTCAAATGTCAGCATGTAAGGTCAAAAGTCACCACATAGGGTCAAAGATCACTGTTTTGGGTCAGGGGTCACCATATCGGGTCAAAGCTCACTGTATGAGCTCAGGGACATCGTGTCAGCTGACACGTCCCTGTGTGGTGTCAGAGTTCTCCAGGTGGGGTCAAAAGTCACCATATGGATTCAGGGGTCACCATGTGGGGTCAGAGGTCAGCGTGGTGAGGCCCCATCTGGAGTACTGTGTCCAGTTCTGGGCTCCCCAGTTCCAGAAGGACAGGCAACAGCTGGAGAGGGTACAGCAGAGGGCTAGAAAGTGTCAAAGGTCACCGATGTAAAAGGTCACCGTGTGGGATCAAAGGTCACCATGTAAGGTCAAAGGTCAGCATGTGGAGGGTCAAAGTTCAGTGTGTGGCGTCAGGGGTCCCTGTGTGGTGATCAGAGGTCACCGTGTAATGTCAAAGGTCACCATGTGGGGGTCACTGTCCTGGGTCTGGCGGGGATGGGGTTAATTCTCCCCAGGACCTAGCAGGGTCCCATGTGAGCCATGCCCAATGGGTAGCCGGAGCTAGCCGGGAAGGGAGGGGACAGGAAGTCGGGGGGCGGGGAGGAGGAGGTGACTCCCGGGGGACTAGAGTGGTCGGGGGCATCCAGGGTGCGGTTGGCGAGCGGCGTAATCGTGGTTGTATATCCCTCTGTTCTTGTTGTTGTTATTTCTTGCTCCTTTCCTGTTCTGTTAAAATTGCCTTTGTCTCAACCCACGAGTTTTGCCTTTTTATTTTGATTTTCCCCTCCCGGCCACGTGGCCGTGGGGGCTCTGTTCTGCGCGAGCGGCTGCACGTGGTCCTTTGTTGCCGTCTGAGGCCAAACCACGACAGTCAAGGATTCACGGATTCACAGATTTGACACAGTTGGAAGGGACCTCTAGAGATCATCTAGTCCAACTCCCCTGCTAAGCAGGATTGCCTAGAGCACATCACTCAGGACTGCATCAAGGTGGGTCTTGAAAATCTCCAGAGAAGGGGACTCCACGACCTCTCTTGGCAGCCTGTTCCAGTGTCCTGTCACCCTCATCGTAAAAAAGTTCTTCTTCATATTTGAGTGGAAATTCTTATGTTCCAGCTTATGCCTGTTGGCATATCATCCTATCGCTGGAAACCACTGAAAAGAGTCCAGCTCCATCATCCTTCAACCCACCCTTTAGGAACGTGTAAACATAGATGAGGTCTCCCCTCAGTCTTCTCTTCTCGAGGCTAAAGAGCCCCAGATCTTTGAGCCTTTCCTCGTAAGGGAGGTGCTCTAATCCCTTAATCATCTTGGTTGCCCTACGCTGGACTCTCTCCAGTCTCCCTGTCTGTCTTGAACTGGGGAGCCCAGAACTGGATGCAGTATTCCAGTTGTGGCCTCGCCAGTGCAGAGTAGAGAGGAAAAACGATCTCCCTCGACCTGCTGGCCACACTTCTCCCTATGCAGCCCAGGATTCCGTTGGCCCTCTTGGCAACAAAGGCACTTTATTGGCTCATGGAGAGCCTGCCATCCACCAGGACTCCCAGATCCTTTTCCTTAGTAGTACTTCCCAGAAGATTCACCCCTAACCTATATTTCTGCCTGGGGTTCTTCCTCCCCAGGTGCAGGACCTTACATTTGCCCTTGTTGAAACTCATTAGGTTCTTCTCTGCCCAACTCTCCAGCCTGTCCAGGTCACGCTGGATGGCAGCACAGGCCTCTGGAGTGTCGGTCAGCCCTCCCAGTTTGNTATCATCACCCAACTTGCTGAGGGTACACTCTGTCCCCTCGTCCAGGTCATTGATGAATATGTTGAACAGGACCGGGCCAAGTATTGACCCCTGGGGGACACCACTAGTTACAGGCCTCCAACTTGACCCTGCTCCATTAGTGACAACCCTCTGAGTTCTGTCACACAGCCAGGACAAAATCCACCTCACTGCTCCCTCATCTAGCCTACACTTCCTTAATTTTCTAATGAGGTTGTTGTGGGAGACAGTGCCAAAAGCCTTGCTGAAGTCAAGGTAGACGACATCTGCTGCTCTCCCCTCATCCAGCCATCTAGTTATAACATCATAGAAGGCTATCAGATTGGTCGAGCATGATTTACCCTTGGTAAATCCGTGTAGAACCTTTGGTAAATCGGGGTCAAAGCTCATTGTGTGAGCTCAGGGCCACCATGTCAGCTCATGTGTCCAGGTGTCATGCCAGAGCTGTCCAGGTAAGGTCAAAGGTCACCATATGGGGGTCAGAGGTCACCATGTGGGGTCAAAGGTCACCACGTGGGATCAGGGGTGACCATGTAAGGTCAAGGGTCATCGTGTGGGATCTGGCGTCATTGCGTGGAATCAAAAATCACCATGTGAGGTCAAAGGTCATCACATGAGGTCAAAGGTCACCGTGTCTGGTCAAAGCTCACCATGTGTGAGCTTTGTGTACTCAGGGTCACCGGCTCGGCTCACGTGTCCCTGTGTGATGTCAGAGGTCATCCTGTGGGGTCAAAGGTCACCATGTGGGGGTCCGAGGTCCTGTGTGGGGTTAGGGGTCACCTTGTGGGGTCAAAGGTCACCATGTAAGGGCAAAGGTCACTATGTGGGGTCAAAGCTCTTTGTGTGAGCTCAGGGCCACCATGTCAGCTCACATGTCTTGGTGTCATGTAGGAGTTGTCCAGGTAAGGTCAAACGGTCACTGTGTGGGCACAAAGGTCACTGTGTGGGGTCAGAGGTCACCATGTATGGTCAGACATAACTGTGTGGGGTCAGGGTCATCATGCAGGGTCAATAGTCACCATGAGGTTTTAATAGTCACCGTGTGTTCTATCAGAGCTCACTGATAGGGGTCAGAGGTCACTATGTGCTGTCAGAGGTCACCATGTAGGGTCAGGGGTCACCATGTAGGGTGAATAGCCACCATGAGGGTTCAATAGTGTGTCACTATTGTGACACACAAGAGGGTCACCATGTGTTGTATCAGAGCTCACCATGTAGGGGTCAGAGGTCACCATGTGGTGACAAAGGTCACAGTGTGGAATCAAGGGTCACCATGTGGGGTCAAAAGTCACCATGTAAGGTCAAAGGTCAGCATGTGGAGGGCCAAAGTTCACCGTTTGGGTCAGCAGTCAAGGTCAGAGGTCAGAGGTCACCATGTAAGGTCAAAGGTCACCATGTGGGGTCAAAAGTCACCTGTGTAGGGTTCACCATGTGGGGTGGCGTGTCTTGATGTGGTGTCAGATGTCACTGTGGGGAGTCAGGGGTCAGTCACCATGCAGTGTCAATAGTCATCGTGTGAGGTCAGGGGTCACAGTGAAGGGGTCAGAGGTTACCATGTGGTGTCAAAGCTCACTGGTGTATATGGTCATAGTGTGGGGTTAATAGTCCCCATGTGTTGTCAGGGGTCACCATGTGGGGTCAGAGGTCACCACATGCATCCAAGGGTCACAATGTGGGTTCAAAAATCACCATATGGGGTCAAAGGTCAGTATGTTGAGTCTAAGGTTACTGTTTGTGCCAAAGCCCACCTTGGAGAGGTCAGAGGTCACCATGTCACGTCAAAGGTCAACATCTGGGGTCATATGTCACCTGTGTAGGGTCCGGTGTCACCATGTGGGGTTGCGTGTCTTAGTGTGGCTTCAGACGCCACTGTGTTGGGTCAGGGGTCACCATGTGGGGTCAATAGCCACCATATGGAGTCAGGGGTGACCGTGTGGGGTCAAAGGTCACCATGTAAGGGCAAATGTCACTATGTGGTGTCAAGGGTCACCGGAGTCAAAGGTCACCCTGTGTGACCAAAGGTCAGCATGTGGAGGTCAGAGGTTACAATGTGGGGTCAGAGGTCACTGTGTGAGGTCAGGGGTCACCGTGTCGGGTCAAAGCTCACCGTATGGGGTTCAGGCGTCCCCATGTGGTGTCAGAGGCCACCATGCAGCGTTAATAGTCATCATATCTTGTCAGGGGTGACTGTGTGGTGTCAAAGGTCACTGTTGTGAAAGGCACCTTGTAGGGTCAAAGTTCACTATGTGGGGTCAAGGGTCACCATGTGAGGTGAAAAGTCAACATGTGACTCAGGGATCACAATGTGGAGTCAAATGCCGCCATGTAAATTCAAAGGTCAGTATGTGGGGTCAAAGGGTCCTCTTGTAATGTCAAATGTCATCGTGTGGGTTCTGGGGTCACCGTGTGGGGTCAAAGGTCACTGTGTAGGGTCAGGGGTCACCCTGTGGGGTCAAAGGTCACCTTTTGGGTCAGGGGTCGCCATGTGGGGTCAAAGGTCACCGTGTGGGTTTAAAGGTCACTGTGTGGGGTCAGGGGTCACCATGTTGGTTCAGGGGTGACCCTGTGGGGTCAAAGGTAACCGTGTGGGGGTCAAAGGACCCCTGTGGAGTTAAGGCTCAGTGCATGGGGTTGAAGGTCACCCTGTAAGTTCAAAGGTCACCATGCGGGGGTCAAAGTTCAACTTTTTGGGTCAGGGGTCATCCTGTGGAGTCAAAAGTCACCATGTAAGGTCAAAGGTCACCTTTTGGGTCAGGGGTTGCCATGTGGGGTCAGAGGTCACCATGCGCTGTCAAGGGTCACAATATGGGGTCAAAAGACACAGTGTCGTGTCAAAGTACTTGGGGTCAAAAATTACTGCGTGGATTCAGAGGTCATGGTGTGAAGTGAAAGGTCACCGTGTGAGCTCAGGGCCAGCATGTCAGCTCACGTGTCCCTGTGTGGTGTCAGCAGTCACCTTGTGATGTCAAAGGTACCCATATAGGGTGAAAGGTCACCTTGTGGGTTGAAAGGTCACTGTGTGGTGTGTGGGGTCACCATGTGGGGCCAGAGGTCAGCGTGGTGAGGCCCCATCTGCAGTAATGTGTCCAGTTCTGGGCTTCCCAGTTCCAGCAGGACAGGCAATGGCTGGAGGGGGTACAGCAGAGGGTTAGAAAGATGTTGAGGGGCCTGGCGCATCTCCCTTATGAGGAGAGGCTGAGGGACTTGGCTCTTTGTAGTGTGGAGAAGAGAAAGCTGAGGGGGGATGTGATCAATGCTTCTAAATACTTGACGGGTGGGTGTCAAGAGGATGGGGTCAGTTCTTTTTCAGTGGTGCCCAGCAATCGGACAAGAGGAAATGAGCACAAACTTGAATAGAACAAGCTCCACCTAAACATGCGGAGGAACTTCTTTCCTATGAGGGTGGCAGAGCACTGGAATAGGCTGCCCAGGGAGGTGGTGGAGTTGCCTGCTCTGGAGACATTCAAAACCCATCCTGTGCAACGTGCTCGAGGTGGAGCTGCTTTGTCAGGGGGGGTTGGAGGAGCTGATCGCTGGAGGTCCCTTCCAACCCCATGGGATTGTGTGATTCTGTGAGGGGTCAGGGGTTCAGTGGGGTCAGAGGTCACCATGGGAGTTCCAGGGTCACCATAGGGGGTCAAAGGTCACAATGCAGGGTCAGAGATCACCATTTGGTGTCAGGGGTCATTGTTGGGGCAAAGGTCACCTTTGGGGTCAGTGGTCACCGTGCATGGTCAAAGATCACCATGTAAGGTCAAAGGTCATCTTTTGGGTCATGGGTCGCTGTGTGGCCTGAGGAGTCACAGTGTCTGCTCAAAGGTCATCTTCTGGGGTCAGAGGTCACTGTGTGGGGTCAAAGCTCACCGGGTGAGCTCAGGGCCACTGTGTCAGCTCACATGTCCCTATGTTAAGTCAAAGTTCACCATGTGGGGTGAAAGATCACCATATGGGTGTTAGTGGTCACAGTTTAGGGTCAGAGGTCACTGTGTAGGGTCAGGGGTCACCATGTGGGGTCAATAGTAACTGTGTAATGTCAGGGTTTACGGTGAAGGGGTCAGAGGTCACCGTGTGGTGTCAAAGCTCGCTGGTGTATATGGTCATAGTGTGGGGTTAATAGTCCTCATGTGTTGTCAGGGGTCACTGTGTGTGAATCAGAAGTCACCACGTGTGGTCAAAAGTCACCTTGTGGGGTTAGAGGTCACCATGTGCTTCCAAGGGTCACAATGTGGGTTCAAAAATCACCATATGGGGTCAAAGGTCAGTATGAGGAGTCTAAGGCTAGCATGTGAGCTCAGGGGTCATTGTGTGAGGTCAAAGGTCAGCGTGTAAGCTCAGGGCCAATGTGTTGGGTCACGTGTCTCTGTGTGGTGTCAAAGGTCACCATGTGGGGTCAAAGGTCACCGTGTGGGGGTCAGAGGTCCCATGTGGAGTTAGGGATCGCCATGTGGGGTCAAAGGTCACTGTGTGGGTTCAGGGGCTATTGTGTCTGGTCAAAGATCACCGTCTGGGGTCACACAGCAGTCGATGATGATGATGAAATCTGTACCACTGTACGTACTGTCCCATGGACCCCCACTGAGTTAGCAAAATTAAAGGAGAAATACTCAAGAGGGCCAGGAGAGTGGATGTGGAGTATGTATGGTGAGTTTCTTCTGAGGGGGGAGACAGACTTATGTGAAGTGAAGAAGAGGTGGGAGACTCTTGGGGACCAGGAGTATTTTTAACTACAATGCCTGGAGATCATAACTATTCCCTAACTGCTCGAGCAGCATATTGGGCAGGTGGTATGGATCCACTAGAAAGGGGGGATCCATTAGAAATCAGAGCATCGGGTTACTCTGATCTGTCTGTAAACCATGTATGACAGAGAACAGTTTTGGAAATCCCCAGTGTCAGCTCCTATCAACCCCGATCGACTAGCCTCTCTTCTCCATGGTTCACCCTGATTGCCTTAGGCCGTTTGTAGTCAGCACTCAGGAACGCATACGAGGTGTTCGTGATGGTCATAGGTGGAGCTGGCGTCACTACATACCCACCTGGAATGAATATGTACAAGAAATTGACAGTTATGGGCACCGGATTGGCTGGGCCAGCCTAACTGGTGAAAAGCACTCCGATCACACCCAAAAGTTTCTACAAGTCCAAACCCATGCTCAAACCCCTAAATCTGATGGAAGGCTTAAACCTGACAAAGAACGATATGAATTGTGGCGTAAAGCCCTACATTTGGGAGTACCTTGACAATTTTTGCACGGAGTCCCTATGGAGGACCTCCGTACACTGGTCCAATCTTTAACTAGAAAAAAGAATTTGGCTGGGGAAAAGATTCTAAACAGAAAATCCCCAAGTCGTGAAGAAATTGTGCCTTCTGCACCAGAACCTAATTTGATTCATTTGCCAGAATCCCAGCCAAAAAACTCCTAACCCCGGGGAGGGCAGTGAGCCACCCTGCCTGGCGGGTATTAGCAATTCAATGGCTCTCTAATAAAAACTCTGAACCTGTCATTACCATCCCTGTTGGACCCTGGAAAATGTCAGTAAATATTATCATTGATACCGGAGCCCAAATGTCTACAATCACTAAAAAAACCAGCACAGCTTTTAGGCCTAAGTCCTACCTGATGCAGAGTCAATTTTACCAGAATTGATGGTGTGGTAAAATCACGCCCCACTGTGAAAATTAACCTCTGGTTACCAGAGGAACAAAGACTGACCAGAACAGAAGTGCTAGTCGGTGCTGCACGTACTAATCTTTCAGGATTTGATGTACTGTGTGGGCAGATGTGGAAATTCCCAGACAGAACTGTGTGGAGTTTTTCAGGACGTGAAACAGAATTAGGCACAGTGAGATTGAGCCTGTTAGAAACCTCCATACCTTTACCCCCCTCTAAAATCACTAACGTTCGACAATACCCATTGCCTGCCGCAGCACTTGCAGGAATTGACGGGATGGTATTAGATTTAGAGAAAAGAGGGATCATTAAAAGGACTCATTCGCCTTACAACTCACTGGTGTGGCCAGTAAAGAAACCAACCGGACAATGGCGTTTCACAGTAGATTATCGAAAATTAAATGCCAATACTGCACCCCTGACTGCTGTGGTTCCGAACATTGCAGAAATGGTAACCATGATACAAGGAGCTGCCCATTCTTGGATGGCTGCCTTAGATGTAAAAGATACATTTTTCATGATTCCTCTCCTTGAACAAGACAAAGAACGGTATGCATTCACGTGGAAAGGAGTCCAATATACTTTTAACTGACTTCTGCAGGGCTATAAACATTCCCCCACCATTGCTCATAATGCTCTGGCTAAAGTCCTGGAAGAAGTTCCTGTCTCAAAAGGATGTACAGTATGCCAATATGTTGATGACATCCTAATAGGAGGAGAAGACCAAGAAAGCGTAAAAAACACAATGGAAAACTGTCGTGGTTTGGCCTCAGATAGCAACAAAGGACCCCGTGCAGCCGCTCGCGCAGAACAGAGTCCCTACCACCATGCGAGGGGGAGGGGAAAATCGGAATAAAAAGGCAAAACTCATGGGTTGAGACAAAGGCAATTTTAACAGAACAGGAAAGGGAGCAAGAAACAACAACAACAACAATAACAGAGGGATATATAACCACGATTACGATACCACTACTTGCCGACCGCTCCCTGAACGCCCCCCCAACCGCCCCCCCAACC
>QJSC01029770.1:284237-313812 GCA_003697955.1 Calidris pygmaea | reverse complement strand
AGAACTGCACAAGACGTTAAATTACTGGCAGTTTGGTGGATTAAATGACCTGCTTCTATCCCTCAGGATACCCTGGAAAAAATAAACATGGACAAAATCCATTCAGTGTAAAAGAATTGCAACAAGTCCTGGGAACTTTAGGCTATTGGCCTAAACACATTTTCCATCATTGCTCATCCCCTCTATAGTTTGCTCAGAAAAGGAAAATCCTGGGAATGGACTAGCCAACATACTAAAGCACTGGAGTTGTTAATAAAGGAACTAAGGTTATTTCAACATATATATACACCCAACAGATATATATATCACCCCTATACACCCAACTGATCCTGTCCATGTAGAGTGGGGGTTCAGTGAACATGGTTCTCATTGCAACAGATGGCAAAAGGGACCAGCAGGGCTGGAAAGACCATTAAAATTTAGCTCTCACTCCTTTAATGATACTGAGAGCAGATACTCGGACCTGGAAAAGGGTCTGCTGTCCCTAGTTGTGAGCATTACAACGAGCAGAACAAATAAGGAGAGAACAAAGTGTGATCATCCAAGGACCCTTCCGCCTCCTGGATGTATTCCATAAAGGAACTACACCACCAGCTGGCGTTGCCCAAAACCCCACATTTCAAAAGTGGTATGCTTACTTAGAAGGCATTAATGAAATCATGCCAATCTCTGAAGGCAGTGTTAAAATATCCAAGCTACAAAAAGATATAGACAGTACTGTGTTAGTCCAATCCCCACCAAGCAAACTGTCTCCGATTCAAGAAGCACCTCCTCTGAAGGAAGGCAGTGATCTTACGGGGGTGTGGTTTACCATTGCATCATCTCACCAGGAGAATAACAAATGGAAATACAAAGCCGTAGCACTGGAAGTAGCAACAGGAGAAAGAGCAACTGAAACAGGTGAAGGTAGTGCACCAGTAGGAGAACTCAGAGCAGTCCTACTAGCTGCACAACATGGGACTAACTACATCTACACTGATTCATATGCTGGTTTTAAAGGAGCCACCAAATGAATAAGTCACTGGGCAGCCAATGATTGACAAGTGAACAGAGTCCCAGTTTGGGAAACAGGTAGCTGGAAACAACTGTTAGAAATAGGAGGACAGAGAACATTACACATTGGTTGGGTAAAAGGCCATGATTGTTCAAGTGCAATTGCTGCTCAGTTCAACCAAGAGGTAGATAGCCTCATGCGGCTGCTACAAATAGATGTTGTCAGTGATAGTCATGAATGGGAACGCCTACTGGAATGGTTACATGTTAAGCGTGGTCATACTGGGCGAACTGACTTATATCGAGAAGGTCTAGCCCGAGGGTGGCCTGTATCAGTTAAGCTGTGTGAACAAATAGTGACTGCCTGTTCCCAATGTCGCTTACGACTCAGTAAAGATCATCCAAGTAAGGCACCTCCTCTACACATTTGAGACAAGAAGACACTGTGGCATTCCTGGAAAATTGATTATATTGGACCCCTAAGGTAAAAAATGATATGTCCTGGTGGGGGTGGAAATTATCTCCAGCCTCACTATGGCCACTAACTCCAAATCAGCAACAGGAGAGGACACAGTAAATGGCCTGAGAGGATGGTTCAGCACACTTCCTCTTCCTGAGGAAATCCAAAGTGATAATGGTTCACATTTTACAGCTACAGTGGTACAAAATTGGGCCAAAGAGGAAGGGATTTGGTGGGTATTTCATACTCCCTACTATCCTCAAGCCAACGGCATTGTTGAGCGCACCAATGGATTAGTCAAGTGCTTTGCCAAAACTCATGAACCTGGATGGCATTTGCGATTAGATGATGCCATCCATCAACTGAATAACAGATGGGGTGGAGATGGATGCCCTAAAATGAAGGCTTTCTGCTTATCAGCTAATACCATCCCTCCAAAAATTCCCACTAAACCAGAAAAATATTCTAGATTTTCTCCTGGACAACCTGTACTAGTGAAAATGCCTCAAATTGGAATAGTACCAATGGTGCTAGTTACTCCCAAAAACCCCCAGGCCTGGGACGCCAAGGATTGTTCAGAAACGATGCACCAAATCAGCACCTGGTGGATCTTGCCTCTTTTCTAACCCTATCGGTCAAACCTGATCGAGCACCTTTTCTTTTCTTTGGGTCTTACAGGAACCTTAAATGAACTGCACATGGACAGACGGATTAGCCTACGCTAACCTTGAGTAACTCCAGGGAATCTTGACATTGATTCTAGCAGTTATATTGTTTTTAGTGTGTGTGGCTATTTGGAGGCCCAAGTTCTAAAATGATGAACTGGCAAATCGAATTAATGTTATTCTGTTCTACACTTTTCTTTCCTATCGTTTGTAGCAAAGGAAACCTAGAATGGCCATGGTCTCAAGCTTTGATTAAACACAATGCGAGTATAGGAATATTGAATGGAAAGTTGAGCTTAGCCACTGTAGTTATACATGAAAACAAAATGTTCTCAAAAAATGAATGGATCTGGGACAATTGGTATCCAACCCTGAAGGGTAAGGCAGGAGAAGAAATTCAGGTAGGATGTCGAATGGTCAACAGTTCAACCCATGAGAAAGCCACCAGAATAGTGATATTTCACCCCAAAACCCCACGCTCGGAAACAACAAAATGTTGTGTCACCGACAAGCAGGATTGCTGGTATAATTTTACTCTTGTAGACCCACGTTTATAACTTGTCATTGGCAACAGCATGAAATGGTTGCGAAAATGAATTCGAATTCAAAATAGATAGTTGAACCTAATCCCACTACACAACCTAGCCTATTTGAAACTCCTGACAGTAACCACCATGAAACCTTACTAAGGGGACTTAAGAATCTGCCCCTTCACACCACAGTCTCTGATAATGATCCTTGGCACAATGAATTGTCAAAATGCACTGCAAGCCTTAAAAAAATGAAAAGAATTTAAATCTCTCTACTCTAGTCTTACAAGGAAGTAAAATTTACTCCAAAAATGAATGGAGTTGGAAAGAATCACTCCGAATGTCTAGACTTGAAGCCATCCCTGGAAAAGAAATACAAATTGGTTGCAGAGTAATCAATAGGTCTACTCATCACAAACCAACCGAAATTAAAACAATCTACGTAGACTCCACCAAACCAGAAAATCATAATACTGAATGCTATAAAATAAGGGAGCCAAATTCAGATTGCTGGCACAATTTTACCTTTACCAAACCTATAGTAGCATATTGCCTTTGGGGTGACCAAGGCACAGAATTATTATTTGAGTTTATGATTGATAGAGTTACATCTGAACCCACAGAACCTGCAGCTGAAAAATCAATGCCTGCACCCCAAAAAACTCCTGAAAGCGTACCTACTCAACCCCCCATTAGTCTAACTCCTTATACCTTCAACATTGGCTCTTATGTCATTAAAGACACAGGTCAACAGCATAGCCAACATACTCCCTCAAACGAGTAGAATTATACATGCCAATTAATATCTCTGCAATTAAACCCACTTGCTTGCCATTCTTAGGCACGTCTTATACAGGGTGGTCAGCATGGTTGCATGGACGAACCCTGACCTCTTCACAATGACTGAAGAGAGATATGGCTGGTGTCTTAGGAACAGGATTGGGAGTTCTGAATGGTATAGATGCTGAAGTACTTGCCCACAAACTAGTCGCAACCACTGCTGATCTAAACAAGTTAACACACCCCCTACAGTCTTCTTTATGAGCCTTGGGGAATCATCAATGGCTTTTATCAAATATATTACCTCAGTGGGAAGAGAGAAATGAAAAAGACCACCAACTAATCACAAATGCACTTGATATAGCCCAAAACAATATTTCTTTGGCTCTTAGTTGTATCGAAGCCCAACTGTGGATGCAATTGATGACAGCTGCAATTATAAGAGAAGGTGAAGAAGGCACCTTACTCACTGAAATTTGAAAGATAATATGGGAAACACCATTAAATTTGAAAAGAAATTTCAGTCCTGATGGCATCTGGTTAATTTCAGCTACAATCCCACTGAGAACAAAGCCACTGCTTTTGTCTTAATGATACTCAATGCTTCAGTATACACCATGTACTCAATCATTGCACTAGGATTGAATCACCAAAGAACTATACTCTATCCCATACAGCAGAGTGTGACCACAACAAAATAAGAATAAATGGCAAACTGTTGATGTTAGCGCATGCATTACACGAGACCAACAAGGATTCATTTGTGAAAGTAATACCCTCAAAGCACAAGACATTTGTCTTGGCACTGACCAAAATGTTTGTCATTTTGAGATACATCCTGATGAAACTCCAGAAACTGTGCTTGTATATATTGGAAAAGGGTGTGTCTGCATGAGATCTCCCTGTAGTTTTGCATTCATAAATAACGTAACAATAGATATAAATATTCACTCAAATGTTTGTGCTTGTAACTTTACTACCATTGTTGGATGCGATTTCAATTATTCGGCTCCTGTCACGTCTTATTATTTACTGCAATCTAACTATAGACTAATTCATGATTTATTATTTACCCCTATTGGAATGAATTGGTGAAGAAGCTGCTACAACATAGCGATTTGAAATGATTGTTGAAAGAAGCCCAAGAAAATGAACAAAAAATTCTAATTACTGTCCACTATGATGTTGAAGAGATACACTGAGTTTTGGAAAGAGTCAAGAAAGATGGAGAACATGAATGGTGGAACACTCTTTTTGGATGGTCGCCAACAACTAGAGGAATCTTTAACAAGATGTTACACCCTGTTGTTGTTTTGTTAACGCTCAGTGTATTGTGCTTTGCTTTGACAATCGTTTTATATGTTAGACTTTAGATTATGATAAAAAACTTAACTCGCTTGACAACGCCACAAGATATATTTGTACTTGACAACTGTCACCACAAAAGCATCTGTGATATTCCTAATGTTGTAAACATCATGGAGCTTGAGTGACTATAGTCACCGCGTGGATAATGTGGAATAATTCCTAAAATATAATTTTTATTAAAAGTACATAGCATTGTTCACACATTAAGGAAAAAGATGTGAAATCAAAGCGTTTCCAGAGTAAAACACAGCGGCGGCTGGAATGCAAGGAATCCGCTACATCACTGACTCCCTGAACAATATCGGTTGCAAAAGCAACCTGGAGGATAGAATGGAGTGGAGATTCCACGGCCAAACTCTGTGATTACACAGCAGATATGGGAACAAGGTGATCCTATAGAACTGATAAGTGGCATGCTTGCTACCCTCAGGTAACAGTCTGTCAAATTTTGATAAAATGCTGTCCTTTATATGAACTTTGCTCATTATAATGTCATTATAATACCAAAACACACCTCCAGCCCGAAGGCTACCCGCCTCCAAGGTGCGACCACTCCTCCTTGAGTCTGCGCCCTGAATTCTTCATAAACTATACCTTTAAATGCGAGGCCAGAAAATTTTACCCCAATCATAATAAAGGTATTTATGACTAAAGTCACTCAAACTCCACCTTGAAGGTAAAAAATAGTATAAAAAATAGCCCAAGAAAGGAGAGATGCTAGGGAAGATACCTTTGTAAACAAGTCAGGGAGCATCCCATCATGGACCCCTGGGACATGTCTTTACTGTGCGGGGGATACCAAGGGCTGCAAAGGCAAGCATAAAATGCTTGATCACATCTTGGGCCTTTTCCCCAGTATGACAAGTATGGCCCCAGAAAATGTGTCCACAGAGCCATGGATGTATTTCATATGACCAAACTCAGGGAAAAGAGTCACATCTGTTTGCCATAGCTCTAAGGCGGTGAGACCTCCTGGGTTAACACCAGCAGGTGGCAAAGCGTTGACACTCTGGGCAAGCAGTAATGATATTTTTTGCCTGTGTCGAGGTAAGGGAGAATGTCTTTTGTAGCGCTCTTGCATTCTGATGGAAGAAGGCATGTGAAATCCGTGCCTGTTGAAGTGCTCGCAGCATGATTTGTGCCACAAAAGTTAAAGCGTCCGCATGGCGATTTCCTTCTATCAGCGGTCCTGGGAGTGTAGTGTGCGCGCGGCTATGCATTATAAAGTAAGGACATTTTCTATCATCCAGTAAGCATAACAATTGCCATAACAATGAATACTAAAATGGGTTAGAAGTTTCTTTTAAGCAGGCATTTTCTAAGCATGGCACTAGCGCGGCCACATAGGCAGAGTCAGTGACTATATTTACAGAGGTTTTCCATTTTTGAAAAACTCGAACTACAGTGGCAAGCTCAACAATCTGCAGAGAGCCTTCAAACTGGCAGACATCTGAAACCCAAGTTTTCGTATCTGGGTTTTGCCATACTATAACAGATCAGCCAGTTTTTCCAGAGCCATCTGTAAGAACAGTTATAGCCTGCAGAGGCGTATGGCTAACTTTTGGGAGTTCATCTAGTGTAAAGTCATGCTGGAGCAGTTTATGGCTTGGGCCATGTACGTTTAATTCCCCTGGAAATTCCATTGTTGCTGTTTGGAAAAGAACTGAAGTTTGGAGGAGCCATTGTAAAACCTGAGAATCTGTTGGTAAAATAATGCGAGAGAACTCTTGTCCTGCTAGCGCTAACAAACACCATCTGGCTTTTATTATTAGCATGGTCAAACACTCTGGTCGGGTTACAACTGTTTTATGCAGTTGGTGTGGAAGAAAGACCCATTCAATAATAGCCAGAGGGTCTGGTTGATTCTTATCCCATTGAAAAATTAAGGCATCCAGCTGTGAGGAGGGATTGTTTATGAGCAATTGGAAGGGCACTTCTGGATATAGTCTCTTTGCCTGGCGATTCTGTATAGCCCAAGAGACCTTTTCTAAGGTGGCTTGGGCTTGCAAAGTCAGGCTTCTTGGTGACAAAGGTGCTGGGTCTCCCTTAAGAAAAGAGAACAGGGGGCTTAATTCGTGATTCGATATACCTAAGAATGGACGGATCCAATTTATCGCCCCCATGAGCTTTTGTAAATCATTTAAAGTTTTCACAGATACTTGCAACTTTACCTGTTGCAGGACAATTTTTTGTTCCATAATTCACCACCCTAGATAATTCCAGGGTGCTGTTTGTTGAATTTTCTCGGGGGCTATCTGTAACCCTGCAGTTTGTACTTGCTGCTATAACATCTTCAGCACATCCTGCATAGTCTTTTGAGCTTTCGCTGCAACGAGAATATCATCCATATAGTGATAAAGTACAACATCAGGAAAAGCTTTCCTAACAGGAGACAGGGCTTCAGCCACAAACCATTCGCATATAGTGGGACTATTTTTCATTGCTTGAGGGAGGACTGTCCAGTGATAGCGCCTGTAAGGCTCACTTACATTAAGCGATGGCACTGAAAATGCAAATTTTGGTGCATCATCTGAGTGTAGGGGAATAGTAAAAAAACCAATCCTTTAAATCAATAATGGTGAGGCACCAATTTTGGGGGATCATGGTGGGTGATGGCATACCAGGTTGTAGCATGCCCATGTCTTTCATTGCATCATTTATTCTGTACAGATCATGTAATAAGCACCATTTACCACTCTCTTTCTGAATAACAAAAGCAGGTGAATTCCAGGGACTAGTAGCTGGGACAATATGTCCCTCCTTCAACTGTTCTTCCACTAAATCATTACGGTGGCGCAACTTTTCACTAGCCAGGGGCCACTGTTCCACCCAGACAGGATTGTTAGTTTTCCATGTAAGTTTTAAGGTGGGTTGCGCCACAGCGGCCCCTAGGAAAAATTTGAACCAATATTTACTCCCCACTGACTCATGCAATCACAGCCCCACAACATGATAGGTGTGCCAAGTACAAAAGGCAAAACTGAGGCCACATGGCTTTCAGGACCTTCAATTTGCACTAAATGTTTGCTCTGCAGGGGCATACCGTTAACGCTCCTCCGATACCAGTTAATGGCCATTTGGCAGGTCAGCGATCTTTTGAAATGACTGTGACATCTGCCCCAGTATCTAGAATTCCATCTAAACAGAGCCTTTGTGCTGCAACGATAAATTGCATTTCAGCAGTGGACGACCGGTAGTAATGGGCTGCATCCACAAAATTTGCACATGCCCGGTGGAACTAAATCCTGAACGCCCCTTCTCTGTCTGGTTAGTCTTATGAGGACAAGCGGTAAAGTAATTAAGTTGCTCAATACGGGCAGACCGGGGAATGACACAAGGTGGTGCCGGAGTCCAGGCCATGATTTTTATTTCACCCATATAGTCCGAGTTGATGATTCCAGGGAGAACAAAGAGACCTTGTAATGTGGTGGAAGACTGGCCTAAAAGGAGAGCACTTTTACCCCCCAATGGTCCCTGAACACGGGTAGGTATCAGGGAAATGGAGGAGTCTGTAAGAGTCACTGATTTGGTGGCTGCCAGATCCACTCCGGCACTGCCACGGGTTCTTGTGTACAGGATGGAAGGATTTGAAGGGGTGGTGATCCCGGAGCCATTTGTATCGGTGCGGTTCCAGGCAGGCATGCTCCGCTGATGGTTTCCCGACAGCGGCTTGCTGTCCTTATCATGTCTGGAATGACACAGCTTTGCAAAGTGCTTACGCGTCTTACACCATGGGCAGATAGTTGGGGGCTTGGACCTTTGTGCCACCTGGCACTGTTTCTTCAGGTGGCCGGGCTTGCCGCAGCCAAAACAAGTGGTATTGTTAACTTTCACGGCGGAAAATGCAGCCGCCATTGCCTGATATTTATGCTCTATGCTCCCTATTTTATTACCAGTTTCTATCATTTGAACAAGACTAGGATTCTGTAAGGGCGCAGCACACGTTGTCAGTCTGCATTAACATTTCCACTGCCAGTTTTAATAGAATGATGTTTCTGGCTGAGTCATTAGACACTTGTTTTTCTAAGTTTGCTTGCAGGTGATCAATAAAGGTCATGTAGGGTTCTTTGACACCTTGCTTGATTTCCGTAAAAGACTGTTGCGGTTGCCCTGCATCAGGGATGTCACGAAACGCTTGATATGCCAAATTTTTCACATCATCGAAAACATTGCATGGTATTTCTTGAGCTTGACGGTGTGCAGCAGCAAATTCACCCGACCCCATGAGATGGTCCAGCGTCATCCCTAGATGGCCATACTGCTGATCTAAATATACTAGCTACTGAGCCTCTAGGTAACTTTTCCACACTGACTCCCATAAGGCATATTGCATCCTGGTCAGAATCAACTGCGCAATAGTTTTACAGTCATGGGGGGTCAGCGTATATAATTGCATGATCAAGCCAAACATGTTCATAGAGTATGGTGAGAAAAGGCTGTAATCGGGCACTCCCCTTCTGAGTTCTTTAATGATATCAAAAGTCAGTCTCTCCCATTTCAGTTGTTGACGAGAATCGTAAATTACCGGCACAACAAGCTTTGATACTAATGCTTATGTCCCCGGCCGCTAATGCCTCCTGTCAAATCTTTCCCCAGTGGTCATGTGGGGGAGGGGAGGCAAATTTGGCTCTTTGTTGGGTTTGCTTTCCCCTGGATTAAAAGGATTCTCAAGTTGAGGCAGAAGGGCGGCAGGAGGGGTGGGAGACTGGCGGGGTGGCGCAGCTGGTGCTGAGAGGGCAGGCGGGTGGTGGGGGGAGGGTGGGGTGGTATTACTACAGCTTGCCACTTCGGCACTTTCGCTTGCCACTTCCGCTTGTTTAGCAGCCTCCTTCTTTGGAATTACCTCAAGGATCTGTCTCCATGGAGTTAAAAGCTCCCCTGCTAACTTATCTGAACGTGTGGCTTTGTCCCATAGTTTCACCCCCGCTTCATCCCATATTTCTTTCGTAAATATAGTTGTAGCATTCACTCCTTCACAGCTCATGGGCACCCATTTTAAAACTTTTTTCAAGGTCTGAGAATTTATAACTACTTTATGCTTCTGCAATAATTCCTCCATTAATCTGAGGACTGATTCTTCCTCACTAGAGATGTTGTTCCCCATCTCCATCCCCCATGGCTCACCTTGAGATGATTTTGCCGGCCTCTGCTTCCCTTTAGCAGCTCTTCAGTTCTGTGGGGCGTGCTGCTGACCGGTCTGTCGACTTGGTGATTGCTCCTCACACGGAACACCATTTGTGGCAACAAAGGCACGGACTCCGCCAAGTGGTGAAGCAAAGACCTTGATTGTTTCACTTTTTTAGCGTATAAAGTTTCTGTCTTTGATCATGTGCTGAGCTCTTTACACAGATAGGTTGCAAGTGGATGTCCACGCTCTGTTGTGAGCACTACAATTGGCTACATTTAAGTGTCCACGAGCCTAAACTAACACAACATTACTTTCTGTTTCTCTACCTTGCTATCTGTTGTATACCTCGCTATCTATTAATTGCACTGCCTTGCTTCCCTAGAGTTCTGTATGGTTCTATAGAGGCCCATAGGTTTCTGTACAGTTCCGTAGGTTTCCGGAAGTTTCTGTAGAGTTTTGTAGGGTTCCGTAGAATTTTGTAGGGTTCTGAACCATTTTGGAGGGTACTGGAAGATTCTGTAGAGTTCCGCAGGGGCCCGTAGGGTTCTGTAGAGTTCCTCAGGCTTCCAGAAGTTTCTGTAGGGGCCTGGAGGGTTCAGTAGGGTCCTGTATAGTTCCGCAGAATTCCATAGAGTTCTGGAAGTTTTCCTAGATTTCCGTAGGGGCCCGTAGCCTACCAAACTGTTCCATAGTGGTCCCTACAGTTCCACAGGGCTCCGAACACTTCCGTAGGGTTCTGTAGCGTTCCAGTCAATTCTGTAGGATTTTGTAGTTTTCCAGAAGTTTTCTGTAGAGTTCCGTAGTGTTCCAGAAGTTTCCGTAGAGTTCCATAGAGTTCCATAGGGTTCCGTGGGGTTCCAGACGTTTCCACAGAACTCTGTAGGGTTCTGTAGGGTTCCGCAGAATTCCACAGATTTCCAGAAGTTTCTGTAGAGTTTTGTAGTATTCCGAACAGTTCCGTAGGGTTATGCAGAATTCCGTAGGATTCTGGAAATTTCCGTAGAATTCCTTATGGTTCTGAACAGTTCCGTAGGGACCCATACAGTTCCATAGCGTTCTGAACAATTCTGTAGGGTTCCACAGAATTCCATAGGGTTTTGGAAGTTTCTGTAGAATTCCGTAGGGTTCTGAACACATCCATAGGTCCCTGTATGCTTTTGTAGGATGCTGTACAGTTCTGTTGGGTTCCATAGGGTCCTAAACAATTCTATACTGTTCTGCTCAGTTTCAGATAGCTTTGGAATTTTTTGTAGAGTTCCGTAGGGGCCTGTAGGCTTCCGAACAGTACAGTCGAGTTCTGGAAGTTTCCATAGAGTTCCTGAGGGTTCTGAACAATTCCATAGGGTTCCGCACAGTTCTGTAGAGTTCTGTAGGGTTTCGCAGAATGTTGTAGGGTTCTGGAAGTTTCCGTAGGGTTCCATACAGTTCCTCAGATTTCCAGAAGTTTCTGTAGAGTTCCGTAGGGGCCCGTAGCCTACCAAACTGTTCTGTAGGGACCCCTACAGTTCCCTAGGGTTCCAGAGAGTTCCATAGGGTTATGGAAGTTTCTACTGAGGTTTGTAGGGGCCTGTAGGGTTTTGTAGAGTTTAGTAGATTTCCATAGTGTCCCGGAAGTTTCCGTAGGGTTCCGTAGAGTTCCATAGGGCTCCATAGGTGTCCATAGGTTTCTGNAGCCTACCAAACTGTTCTGTAGGGACCCCTACAGTTCCCTAGGGTTCCAGAGAGTTCCATAGGGTTATGGAAGTTTCTACTGAGGTTTGTAGGGGCCTGTAGGGTTTTGTAGAGTTTAGTAGATTTCCATAGTGTCCCGGAAGTTTCCGTAGGGTTCCGTAGAGTTCCATAGGGCTCCATAGGTGTCCATAGGTTTCTGGAAGGTTCCATAGAACTCTGTAGGGTTCCAAACTAGTTCGGTAAATTCCGTAGAGTTCCAGAAGTTTCTGTAGAATTGCGTACAGTTGAAAACACATGCGTAGGAGCCCGTATGGTTCTGTAGGGTTCTGTACAGTTCCGTAGGGTTCCATTGGATTCTGCACAATTCTGTAAGGTTCTGCAGAATTCCATAGGATTCCAAAAGTTTGCGGAGAGTTCCGTAGGGTTCCAAGCAGATCTGTAGCAGCCCATACAGTTCTGTAGGGTTCCGAACCTTGGGACTTGCTCTCTTCCAGTTTTGGCCTACTTCCCGTGTCCTCCCCAGTTTCAGAAGGACAGGCAAGTGCTGGAGAGGGTAGAGCAGAGGGCTGGCAAGATGTTGAGGGGCCTGGAGCATCTCCCTTTACGAGGAGAGGCTGAGGGACTTGGGTCTTTGCAGTGTGGAGAAGAGAAAGCTGAGGGGGGATGTGATCAATGCTTCTCAATCCTTGACGGGTGGGTGTCAAGAGGACGGGACCCGTTCTTTTTCCGTGGTGGCCCAGCCATAGGACAAGAGGAAGTGGGCAGAAACTGGAAGAGGCCAAGTCCCACCTCAACAGGAGGAGAAACTTCTTTGCAAAGCACTGGCATAGGCTTCCCAGGGAGGTGGTGGAGTCGCCTGCTCTGGAGACATGCAAAAACCACCTGGGCCCATTCCTGTGCAACGGGCTCGAGGTGGAGCTGCTTTGTCAGGGGGGGTTGGAGGACCTGATTTCTGGAGGTCCCTTCCAACCCCATGGGATTCTGTGAGGGGTCAGGAGTCAGAGGTCACCATGGGAGTTCCAGGGTGACCATAGGGGGTCAAAAGTCACAATGCAGGGTCAGAGGACCCCGTGTGGTGTCAGGGGTCACCCTTTAGCTCTGGGGTCAGCATGCGGGATCAAAGGTCCCCATGTAAGTTCCAAGTAAGGTGACCACGTGGGGTCAAAAGTCACCTGTTGGGTCAGGGGTCAGCGTGTGGGGTCAGGGGTCACCATGTGGGGTTTAATAGTCCCCATGTCTCATGTCAGAGGTCACCGTGTAGGGGTCAGAGGTCAGCATCTGTGGTCAAAGGTCAGCATGTGAGGTCAAAGGTCATCTGTGTAGGATCAGGTGTAACCGTGTGGGGTGGCATGTCCCTGTGTGGTGTCAGAGGTCAGGGTGTGGGGTCAAAGGTGAAAGTCTGGGGGTCAGAAGTGACCGTGTGGGTCAGGCGTGAGCATGTGGGGTCAGAGGTCACCATGTAAGGGCAAAGGTCAGCATGTGGGTTCCCAGCTCNCATGTGAGGTCAAAGGTCATCTGTGTAGGATCAGGTGTAACCGTGTGGGGTGGCATGTCCCTGTGTGGTGTCAGAGGTCAGGGTGTGGGGTCAAAGGTGAAAGTCTGGGGGTCAGAAGTGACCGTGTGGGTCAGGCGTGAGCATGTGGGGTCAGAGGTCACCATGTAAGGGCAAAGGTCAGCATGTGGGTTCCCAGCTCGTTGTGTGAGTCCAGGCCCACCATGGCAGCTCCTGTGTCCCGCTGTGGTGTCAGATTTGCCCAGGTAAGGTCCAAGGTGACCGTGTGCCGTTATAAGGTCACTTGGTGGGTTGAAATGTGTGTGGAATGTGGGGTCACTGTGTGGGGTGAGAGGTGAGCGTGGTGAGGCCCCATGTGGAGTAGTGTGTCCAGTTGTGGGCTCCCCAGTTCCAGAAGGACAGGCAAGTGCTGGAGAGGGTAGAGGCAGAGGGCTGGCAAGATGTTGAGGGGCCTGGAGCATCTCCCTTTACGAGGAGAGGCTGAGGGAGATGGGTCTTTGCAGTGTGGAGAAGAGAAAGCTGAGGGGGGATGTAATCAATGCTTCTCAATCCTTGACGGGTGGGTGTCAAGAGGACAGGGCCCGTTCTTTTTCCGTGGTGGCCCAGCCATAGGACAAGAGGAAGTGGGCAGAAACTGGAAGAGGCCAAGTCCCACCTCAACAGGAGGAGAAACTTCTTTGCTGTGAGGGTGGCAAAGCACTGGCATAGGCTGCCCAGGGAGGTTGGTGGAGTCGGCTGCTCTGGAGACATTCCAAAGCCACCTGGGCCCGTTCCTGTGCAACGTGCTCTAGGTGGAGCTGCTTTGTCAGGGGGGGTTGGAGGAGCTGATCTCTGGCGGTCCCTTCCAACCCCATGGGATTGTGTGATTCTGTGAGGGGTCAGGGGTCAGTGGGGTCAGAGGTAACCAAGGAAGTTCCAGGGAAACCATAGGAGGTCAAAGGTCACAGTAGGGGGGTAAGGGGTCCCCATGTGCTGTCAGGGGTCACTTTTTCGCTCACAGGTGACCATGTGGGGTCAAAGGTCCCCATGTAAGTTCCAAGGTCACCACGTGAGGTCAAAGGTCACCATGTGGCATCAAAGGTCAGCATGTGGGTTCACATGTCAGCTGTGTAGCCTCCGGTGTAAGCATGTGGGGTGTCGTGTCCCTGTGTGGTGTAGCGGACAGAGGTCACCACCCCTTCCCTGTATAGTGGTCAGAGGTCAGGGTGTGGTGTCAAGGGTCACGGTGTGGGGTCAAAGGTCACCCACGTGGAAAGCCAAGTTCACCGTGTGGGTAGGGTGTCACCAGGTGAGGTAAAAAGTCCATATTTGAGTCAAGGATCATTGTGTGGCATCAAAGGTCACCAGGTCTGGGTCCAAGGTAACCGTGTGGAGTCAGGAGTCACTGTGTGGGTTCAAATGTCCCCTGTGTAGTGTCAGGTGTAACTATGTGAGGTGGCGTATCCCTGTGTGGTGTAGGGGACAGAGGTCACTCCCCCCTCCCTGTAAAGGGGTCCAAGGTCACAGTGTGGTGTCCAGGGTCGTGGTGTGGGGTCAAAGGTCAGCCATGTGGAAAGCCAAAGTTCCCCGTTTGGGTCAGGGTTCACCAGGTGAGGTGAAAAGTCCACATTTGAGTCAAGGATCATTGTGTGGCCTCAAAGGTCAGCACATGCGGATCCAAAGTCTCCCTGTGGGGTGAGGTTTCACTGTGTGGGGTCCAAAATCTCCCTGTGAGGTCAGGGGTCAGCGTTAGGGTCCTGGGTCACCACGTGGGGGTAAAATGTCCCCTTTTGGGTCAGGGATCACCGGGCCTGGTCAAAGGTCCCCATGGATGGCCAAAGGTCACCTTGTGAGTTGAAAAGTCACCTTTGGAGTCAGGGATCACCATGTGGTGCAAAGGCCACCATGGAAAGTCCATGGTCACGGTGTGGAGTCAAAGGTCAGCATGTGGGTTCACATGTCCCCTGTGTAGCCTCCGGTGTAAGCGTGTGGGGTGGCGTGTCCCTGTGTGGTGTAGGGGACTGAGGTCACACCCCCTTCCCTGTGTAGGGGCCAAAGGTCACAGTGTGGTGTCCAAGGTCATGGTGTGGGGTGAAAGGTCAGCCATGTGGAAAGCCAAAGTTCCCCGTTTGGGTCAGGGTTCACCAGGTGAGGTGAAAAGTCCACATTTGAATCAAGGATGATTGTGTGGTGTCAAAGGTCACCAGGTGCAGGTCCAAAGTCACCCTGTGGGGTCAGGTTTTACTGTGTGGGGTCCAAAGTCACTCTGGGGTCCAAAGTCACCCTGTGGTGTCAGGGTCACTTTTTCGGTCCTGCTTCACCACGTGGGGTTAAAAGGTCCCCTTTTGGGTCAGGGATCACCGGGCCTGGTCAAAGGTCCCCATGGATGGCTAAAGGTCACCTTGTGAGTTGAAAAGTCACCACTGGAGTCAGGGATCACCCTGTGGAATCAAAGGCCACCATCAAAACGTCAATGGTCACCAGGTGGGGTCTAAGGTCAGTCTGCAGTGTCTAAAGTGACCGTGCAGAGTCAGGGGTGACCGTGTGAGGTCAGAGGTGATGGTGTGGTGTCCAAGGTGACCGTGTGGGTTCAGGGGTCACCATGTGGTGTCAGAGGTGTCCATTTGGAATCCAAGATCAGCCTTGTGAAAAGTAGAAAAGTTGGGTCCAAAGTCACCATGGGAGGTCACCAGTAGCGTGTAAGGTTCCAAGGGCACCGTGTGAGGTCAGGGTTCCCCATGTGGGGTCAGAGGTCACCATGTGCTGTCAAGGGACAAAATACAGGGTGAAAAGTCAGAGTGTGACCTCAGGGCCAGCGTGTCAGCTCCCATGTCTCTGTGTGGTGTCACAAGTCAGCATGTAGGGCCACAGGTGACTGTGTAAGGTCAATGGTGACTGTGTGGAGTGTGGGGTGAGAGGTGAGTGTGGTGAGGCCCCATGTGGAGTAGTGTGTCCTGTTCTGGGCTCCCCAGTTCCAGAAGGTGAGAAATGAGCTAAGTTTTGCTTCAGCTAATTGATATATCATTTTTATTGTGACTGTACTAATAAAGAAGCTTTACTGATGGCAAATATCTCTCAAATTGTATCTAACTAATCCTCACAGATGTCCTTGTCTGCTGAAATATCCTTATTCCCAGAGTATTATCTAGGAGACGAGAAACAGCCTGGAACGTGTGCTTCCACAGGGTAACCAGAAGATAGAAATGTCTCAATAAGACCAAAAAAACCAGTTTTGGAAAGTAAATCTGCCAGGCTGAAAGTAGAGGCTGCCAAACGTAGGCCAGCTCACACGGTGGGGCACAGCTGATAAAGAGGATACGACCACTTGGTGAAGTAAATGACCACCAGAGTGCTTGTAATTACTAACACTGGACACTAGATGGCACCAGAGACCGTGAAATAACTCGCAGTGTTATCAAAAGCATTTTTAAGATATTTGTTTCGTAGGCTAGGTGTGCACATGCCTTATATGGTAGAAAAGATATATACTAAACCTGCGATAGATTGGACTGTCGGGAAGAAGGTGAACTCCCAACTTCTCAGACAATGGGAAGAGAGAGAAGCTCAGGCGGCCGGGATAAATTATTAATAAATAAAAGTTGATATATTTGCCTCTATGTTTTATGCACCCGATTCAGCGCTGTTTCGTGTTAATAACTTATTTTAACCTTTGCTTCTGTGACTTTTTCCTCTTTAAATTCTAAGATGTGAGTCAGAGTTTCTCACTATTTGTTTGTTCGTCCGGGATCAGCAATCCTGTTCCTACGAGATGAGACAGCGTAGAGGAGAAGGCGTGCCTTTGTTGATTTCAGCGCTGTCCAACCCCTTCTTTTCCCGTGAGCGGCTGTGAGTTCCGTTCGGACGAAGGACTCTCGAAGTAAAGAGAATGTGAAGAGGCAGCCAGAGAGAGCACAGGTCCCAGTCGTGGACCACACCTTAAAATGGTTTGTTGTGGGGGCTCAGAAAGCATATATCAGGATGAGAAAGTGAAGCCAAGGTGAAGAGAAGGGAAAGTTAAATTGGAGCATTAGCCAGAGAGAGAACTTGTCATACAGGGCTCAGTCTACTGAGAGAGGGAAGCTCACAGGTGACAAACAGGTCCTAGAAAGTGTTTTCATTGTGGGAGAGAGGGACACTTTAGGAAGGATTTTCCGATGAGGCAGAGGAAAGATGGAGAGCTCCAAGTACTGAAACAAGATGACTATTCTGAAGAATATGTTTGCCAAAGAGTTTACCTTCTAGGGATGAATCATCATATAGAGCCTTTGATAAATTTAAAATTGGGACCCCAGAAGGAGGAGTAATTGTTCCTAGTAGACACAGGAGCAGAAAGGAGAAATATAACCAATATGCCACAGGAATGTGAAACTGGGAAATTCACAAGAAATGTGTTTGGGATAAAAATAACAGGTTTTCCATTGCTATTGTAGAGCAAGTATCTTTACGGGGAATAACCGGGAGGTAAAAATAGACTTTGAAGTGCTACCTGAGATAAGAGTAAAGTTATAAGCGAGAAGCTTTTAAATACTGCTGGGGATTGGAAGAGATCCCAAACATGATAGGAGGTGGTGCAGCTTTATAACTTAACAACTTAACAAAGGCAGTTAATCCTGTGGTCTGGGTGGCTAAAGCGAATCCAGGAGGATTGGACATACACTCTGAAAGTGGGGGGAGAGAAGAGTCAACCTGTGCTTGTGAAGCAATACTCCATATCCCTAGAGTGGATGAAGGCGTGCCAACCTTCCACTGAGGGATCGGTGAAAGATAGTTTATGAATCCCCATACACGTTTCACCAGTTAGGAAGTCAGATGGCTTGGAAACTAGTGAAAGATTTGAGGGAATTTAATCAAATTGTTCAGACATGTCATGGAATTGTACCCAAAGTTAATACATTGCTGAGCAAAATAACTGATAAACGGATGTCGTTCAGTGTACTGGATCTTAAAGATTCCTTTTGGGCCTGCCCACTGGCAGCAGAAATTAGGGACATATTTGCTTTTAAGTGGGAGGAACTGGTACCAGGGAAGAAGCAGCAATTCTGGTGGACTGCTTTACCACAGGGGTTTACTGAATCGCCCAACCTCTTTGGGCAAGTATTAGAAGAAATACCTAAAGAAATTGCCTTTTCTCCAGGGATCGGTCTCGTTGAGTATGTCAATGATTTATTACTATATTGTGAAGAGGTGTGTAAGTGTGATCTGCCACTATCAAATTACTAAATCTCTTGGTAGAAAAAGAGATTCAGAAAGTACGTGGCAGTTTGTTGAAATAGAAGTGAAATACCTTTAGGAATCTAATAAGTGAAAGGAAAAGGAAAATAAACAAATTTCTGGTAATGTGGCAACCCAATTCCGAAAAGAGGGCTTCCAGGGCCCAACTGTCCTCCTGATATGGTTAGATCTCCATTGGAGTCACAATAGTCACATTCAAAGGCCTCTGCATCGGGAAGGTATTTACAGTTGCACCCCTTCTCCTTTTTTCGATTTGTGGCTGACCAAAATTTAAGAATTTCCTAGTTTCTTTTGGATTTTGCCAAACCCATTCATAAATCCTTATTATATGAATTTTGCTTGTTGTATTGTCCTTTTGCAAGCAAAGAACAAAGAATTTTTAAACCCTCCCTTTTTGACTATCTTCCTATCTGCTGTCCTGCATCCCGCATGCCAGGGTTTGTAGAAGGAAAGCCTTACCGAAGTACCATCTCTAAACTTCATTTGCGTTTCACCATCTTACTCGGTACCTTTTACAATTATATGGTGTATATAGTGAACTGTATCAATACGTTCCTTGTGACAATGTCCGTTCACACACATTTTTGTGTAGATATTTCCCCTGGTCTGGTTCTATTCAGACAAGAGTTCCTTTTTACTGGCTATATTTTCCATGCCACCCCTTCCTCAGACAAAAACTTAGTTCCATTGTGTACTGAACTTAAGCCACTCACTAACCATTTGAGATGAAAAGGCTGGGATACCCATGGCCATTCTTCGGAAGCCCTCAGACTCCCACATATCCAAAAATTACTCAATTTGGAGCTTTTTTCTATTACATGTTTTACTGTAACTAATTGATTTTCTTCTCACTGATTGTAAGACAGAGGGATGATCACAAGGTTCATTACTGTGATAAAGTAAAACTGCCAAGGTCTGTCACGGCCCTCCTTCCCGTCTCTCAACACCTACTGGATAGGACTCAGCAACGGAGATCATTCACAGAAGAGAAGACACCTGTCCAGTCTTGACATTGGCTTTAACTCTTACAGATGCCTTGTCTGATAATGGTCTCTGTTGGCATTTCATCACTGTCAAATTTAAAAAGTCTGTTTCTTAAGAATCAGTTTCAAAGCGTCACTTCCCTGGATTACCGCCCTTTTACTCAGGCAGCAGGTGTCCTCCCTTTTCTTTAGTTCTCAAGGCTGCTTCTGTTGGCCGGAATACCAGGAAAGGTCATTCCCTCACTGAGGTCAAAGTGTTCTCTTGCCAGGGCTTCCATAATGTCCAGGCTCCAAGCTGTACCTGCTGTAGTCTGAAGTCCAACGGAGCTGTGTGAGGCAGTACTCCACCCCGGTTCAAATCTGTAAGAGTTTGGACTACACCTGACATGTAATTTTTAAGGAAAATATCATTAATTTCAGGAATTGGTACTCCTTCTTCCTTTCCGAAATATAGGAGACCAAATAGTGTTTCATATGAAGATATTCCTAAATCTTTCCTCGGAGCAGTCCTAGTACTCAGCAAAGCCGGGGCAGGCATTTGGTCCAGGGTAGCTTAGTCTCTATCATCAACTTTGTGATAAAGAGTGTTGAGGAATTATCTTTTCATGAACTAATCGTTTTTCCCCAGATGACAGTATCCACCTTTCCATACATATCTTAGAGGTAAGAACTACTCAAAAGGCATGTTAAGTGTTTGTCTATATTGTTCCATTTTCCCCTTCTAATAAATCCATAGGTTGCTTTAAGGTATATATTTCACACATCTGAGCTGACCAGGAGTTAAGAATTCTTCCTTTCTCCACAGCACTGTTTTGCTCACCATCTACAATTGCAGCTCCACCGTGAAACTTTCCCTTTATACAGAGATAACCTACCTATAAAGAGGCAGGCAAAGGTTTCTCCCCTATAACATCCTGATCTTGGTGTGGTAACTCTATGATATCAAGACAATTATGGTCTGGTAACCCTCCTCAGTTTGCCCATACAAATATTAAGAGCAAACACAAGAAGATGGAACAGGGAAGGTCCATTTACTATTGGGCCTTGGGCTTTAGAAAACAATTATTGCATTTGTGCGAAGTGTGCTTATTGGTGATTACACATTAATTGGAAAGAAATGTCGGACACAACAAAAGTTTTGCTTCGGTTGACTGATATACCATTCTAATGTGATAGTAACAAAAAAGAAGACTTTGTCCTGTCAAAAGTCTTAATAAATTGTACCTAACTAATCCTCACAGATGACTCCACAGGGTGATCCCTGACTCCAATGGTGACTTTTCAACTCACAAGGGGATCTTTGGCCATCCATGGTGGCCTTTGACCAGGCACGCTGATCCCTGACCCAAAAGGGGACATTTTACCCCCACCTGGTGACTCAGGAACCAAACGGTGACCCCTGACCCCGCATGGGGACCTTGGACCCGCACCTGGTGACCTTTGACACCACACAATCATCCTTGACTCAAATGTGGACTTTTCACCTCACCTGGTGACCCCTGACCCAAACAGGGAACTTTGGTTTTTCTACATTGGTTACCTTTGACACCACACCGTGACCTTGGACACCACACCGTGACCTTGGACTACTACATGGGGAGAGGGTAGTAACCTCTGTCCCCTACGCCACACAGGGACACGCCACCCCACACGCTTACACTGGAGGCTACACAGGGGACATGTGAACCCACATGCTGACCTTTGACCCCAGATGCTGACCTCAAACCTCCACACCCTGACCCCTGACCCAAACGGTCAACTTGGGCCCTACGCATGCTAACCTTTGACCTTCCAAGGTGACCCTTGACCCCACACAATCACCTTGGACATCACATGCTGACCTCTGACCCCTACACGGTGACCTCGGACACAAGACATGGAGACTAGTAAACCCTCATGCTGACTATTGACCCCGCATGGTGACCCCTGACCCCACACAGTGACCTCTGACACCACACACTGACCCCTAACACCCATGTGGTGATCTTTCATCCCACCTGGTCACCTCTGGCACCACAGAGGGACACAGGAGCCGACACTGTGGCCCTGAGCTCACACGGTGAATTTGACCAGACACGCTGGCTCCTGACCCCACACAGTCACCTCTGACCCCACGCGCTGACCCCCGACCCAAAAGGTGATCTTGACGCCACCTGGTGACCTTGGAACTTACATCTGGACCTTTGACCCCACATGGTCACCTGTGAGTCAAATGTGACCCCTGACACCACACAATGACCTCTGACACTGCATTGTGACCTTTGACCCCCTATGGTGACCCTGGAACTCCCATGGTCACCTCTGACCCCACTGACCCCTGACCCCTCACAGAATCACACAATCCCATGGGGTTGGAAGGGACCGCCAGAGATCAGCTCCTCCAACCCCCCCTGACAAAGCAGCTCCACCTAGAGCACGTTGCACAGGAACGGGCCCAGGTGGCTTTGGAATGTCTCCAGAGCAGCCGACTCCACCACCTCCCTGGGCAGCCTATGCCAGTGCTTTGCCACCCTCACAGCAAAGAAGTTTCTCCTCCTGTTGAGGTGGGACTTGGCCTCTTCCAGTTTCTGCCCACTTCCTCTTGTCCTATGGCTGGGCCACNATGCTCCAGGCCCCTCAACATCTTGCCAGCCCTCTGCTCTACCCTCTCCAGCAGTTGCCTGTCCTTCTGGAACTGGGAAGCCCACAACTGGACACACTATTCCAGATGGGATCTCACCACGCTGACCTCTGACCCCACACTCCACACAGTGACCTTTCAACCCACAAAGTGACCTTTGACTCTACACGGTGACCTTTGACCCCACTTTATAGACTTTTCACAACGGTGACATGGACCCCACATTGGTTAGCCCTGACCCCACACGGTGACCTTTGACCACGCATTGTAACCTTTGGTGTTTATGGTGACCCTTGACCCTACATAATGTCTTCTGACTCCAGATGATGATTCCTGACCACAGACAATGACCCCTGACTCCACACCTTGACCTCTGACACCACACGGTTTCTTTTGACCTCACATGTTGACCTCTGACTCCACATGGTGACCTCTGACCCTCCCATGGTCTTTTTTCACTCCACCTGGTGTACATTTGACACTCAGGAAGCAGGAGGTGCAGAGAGATGGAGTGCATGCTGCCTAAATAGGTCTGACTGGTAAAAGATAGTCTATTGAAGTGTAACAAGAGAAGCCATGCCAGAGCTATTGCGCCTGGGTGGTTGCCCCTGCCCCTGCCCCTTCCCCAGGGGATTGTGGGAAAGGGCTCTGGGCGGGGCCTGGGTGCAGTGGGCGGGGTCATGGGGTCGGTGGGCGGGGCCACAGCCCCTGCTCAGGATGCTCAGTCTGCCCTGGGTTTTCTGTGGGGCGGAGCTTTGCTGTGCCTTGAGTCAACTGCAGCCTTGGGGCTGGCTCGGCTGTCGGGGCAGGGGTGTTTGGGCATTAAGAGGAGCAAGGGTGAGAAGTGTGAGGTAAGACCTTCAGGACTGGTTAAGGTTTAGCAGTAAATATAAAAGAAAGTAGCATTTTATGCTGCTTTTTTATTTTAGGTCAGTAGTTTTTCTAATGAGTGTTCAGGGGTCACAAGCTGGCTTGTATTTATTCCATGTGCACTGTATTTTCCTGGAATTCTTGGCTTTACTGAAGATGTAAGATGTTTCTTTCTCCAAATTTGCTGTATCCTGCATAAGTTGTTGATACTATTTCTTTTAAAAAGACTGATGGTGAGATTATCTAGCAGGGGTTGGGGTGAGCATCTCGTATGCACCTGTCCATGGAGTTTTAGCATTTCTGAAGAAGGCAGCAGGGATGTAAGGCATAGTGTCTTTCAGGGTATGGGATCACTCATCGCCTTTCCCCGTTGCCCACAGAGAACCGTGGTGTCCCTAGAGCTTTTGCATGTTGCAGCAGCCCCTCATAGATTGTGTCAGGGCATCACTTATTCTGTGGGTCTGTACCAGAGCTCAGAGGCAGAAGATGGGACGTGCCCACAGAGTGCAGGACACGGCTTGGAAGAGCAGCTCCCAAGGAGCAGCTGATGAAGGAGCTTCAGGGTTCAAACACAGAATTGGAAGTGTCAGGAAGAAGTGGGGTTCCTTCCTTGACAATTCAGGAAACAAGAGGGGTTTTCTAAAGCTTTGAGACTGGGGGATGCCTAGGAAAGGGAGGCAGGTTCATTAGTCTTTCTCATATCGGTTTAGCAGTTGGATTTAGGTGTTGATGAGGTCTGGTGTGTTCTAGCCTCTTGCATTTGAGGTGAGCCAGGTAGTATCAAGGACGAGCACGGGACTGGTGATCGTTCACAAGCGTAATGGTAATTTTGTTTTTCTTGGTCTCTTAGGTACCATAAATAATTGTTGCTCTGATTCTGGATTGGTGTGGAGCAGGTGAGCAGAATGCCACAGACCTTCTGTGGATGAGGGTGTTGTGGAAGAGGGTGACATTTATGGTCATGATGCTCACTGCTGGGGCTGTGGTTTCTTCTCTTTTTTGCAGATGAAGAGGAAGCTGGTGACTACAGGAATTAAGAGTTAGCTGTTTGTTGTGCAGTTTTTGTCAAGGATGAATTTAGACCCCTGGCTCTCTGAAAGCTAAGTTGAGGGACTGCCACTGGAGAGGGGCCAAGATAGGCAGTTGCAGAAAGGGGTATTAAAGTTACAGAAGGGCAGAGGGCTGTCCTGGAGCAGTCCCCATGGACAGGTAAAGGAAACAGGTTTACTCTTAAGCACAACACCAGTGTGTCACAGGCAGGGCAGTTCCAGCTCATGTCTGTTGTGTTGTTTGTGTGATCTGTCTGCTGTGTCTTAGACCTTTTTTGGGTCTTGCTGTCCTCTTTATGCTTAAGGGGCACAGCATGAACCTTGGCATGCTCGGGTGCTGCTTTTCTTGTGTTACAAGCTTGAAGCGTGGAAGGGTCTTGAGTCACAGAAGCTTCTGGATGGTCCTCATTTGCAGCACTGTTCCTGTCTGCCTGAGCAACTCTGCTTTGGCTATCTGTTTCTAGGGACTGGAACTTCTTCCCCGCATTCTTAGATTCTTAGGTCTTGAAGCCCAGCTTCCTGTACATACATCATCTCAGTTCTTAGAGTCACTTCTTGTCCTGGGCCATGACACTCTACACTTAGTTTCTGGGATTTCCCTGGAACATCCTTATGTCATCATCATGGTCCTGTGGGTCTTCTTGCCCGATGGCATGTTCCAAGCAGGTGTCATTCTTCTTGCTGAGAGTTTTCTCTCACCTTTGAGACGTGTTGTTTGTCATGTTGTGTGTAGTGTCGGTTTGTGCTTGTGTGTGTTTGGCTTGGAGCTGCCCTGCCTGGGGGCATAGGGTCAGGGGTCAGTGGAACAGCAGTAAGAGTCTGTGGTTAATACGTGGATCTGCCCAGACTGTGGAGGCAAAGGTGATACTGCCGTCTCAGATCGAGTAGCCGTCAGTGGGTTTCTTCATTATTGTTTTATGGGGAAGAGCAGAGCTCTGTGGGAGGGGCTGTTCAGTGGCAGTGAAGCAGATTGCATCTCAAAGTTAAGGTTGCTTTGTCTGGGGCTCGGATTTTTGGGGTTTTTTTTGTTTTGATTTTTTTTCTTTCCTTTTTTTTTTTTTAATGGTAGGCTGTAGTTGGACTCTATGTGATATTTGTAAATGGGGACAAGACCTTTGGAATTACGAAGCTATTGCTCTGAGTCCGGGTGATTTGTTCAATATTGTTGCTTCAGATGCAGAGGGACAAGCTGTGCAGGGCAACATAGGACACCTGAGCAGAGTGCTGCCAGAAGGTGTGTCCGTGTGTGGTATTAGAAGGAAAATGTGTCTGGTGGCTCTATGAATACTTCATGGTATTGTTTTAATTTGAAGCTTTGAATCAATGTGCGACGTGGTATATGGGCACCTGGGCTGACTTGAGCAAGGTGAATGGTGATTGCTGGGCTGAAGTATCATTTCTTTTCCAGGTGTTATTTTGCTGGTGGAGTTTTAAGCAACCCATGTTGTTTGGGTTTTACAGGTGGTGTGCAAGCCTGAAGCTGGCAACCCAAACTCACAGAGGATGGGCCCTTAAGGTAGAGGGGCAGGAAATGGGAACTGGTGCTCACAGGCTGCAGTTTTGGGCAGTATCTCAGCATGTGTCATTGTGCTTGGGTTTTTGCAGGTGGTGCAGATGGGCTTGGAGGGATGGGCTTGCTGCATGCTGAGGAGCGGTTTGAGCTGGTGAGGCTGTTGTGGGTGGGTTCGCTGTCTAATAGCAAAGTATTAGGTTGCAGCTCAGTGAAGGGTTTCTCTCTGGTTTTGCAGGCACTGTGCTGGCTGCCTTTGGAATGGGATGAGTGTTAGAGGTGAGGTCAGGGTAGTAGAGAGGAGGTGCCTGGGACGGGTGAGTTCTTGCATGTTCAATGGTATTTTTGTGTCTCTTGGTTTCTTAGGCACCACAGACAGTGACTGCTGATGAGTCCGACTCTGGAATCTGTGCAGAGCGGGTGAGCAGAATGTCACAGTGCATTTGAGGAGGGGGATGTTGTCAGAAAGGTCCATGTTGACCCATGTGATGCTCACTGACGGAACTGCTGTGTGAAATGGGTTTTGTCTTCTTTCCATTTCTTTTACTAAGTGATGAAGAGGAGCCTAGGGACTGCAGGATTGATCCAGTTGGCTGACTGTGGTTTTCCTTGTGGAAGATGGCTTCAGACCCCTGGCCCTCTGAAAGCTAAGTTGAGGATTTCGCGGTCGTGATTGTTTGGGGGAGGGAAGGGAGAAGGTTGGGAGTTGCACGCAGGGGTTTTAAAGTCAGGGTAGGGCAGGGGGCTGTCCCGGAGCAGTCCCTTCTGGGTAGGTAAAGGAAATGGGTTCCTCTTCAGCACAAAGCCAGCATGTGCTGGGCAGGGCAGTTCTGGCCAGTGTCTGTTGTGTAGCTTGTGTGGTCTGTCTCCTGTGTCTTAGACTTTCCTCAGGTCTTGATGTCCTCATTGCTCTTTGTGCTCAAGGGGCACAACAGGTGCCTCGGGCATCACCCATATGGTCTGGAATGCCTGCACTCATTGGCATCATGCCCAAGGGGCTCTTCTTTTCTTGCATAACATGGATCGGACTTGCATCTCAGACATTTCTGCACGGTTCTCTTTTTGTGTCGTCATTCCTGGCTGTGTGAGCAGCTCTGTTCTCTAGCCATCTGTTTTCAAGGACTGGGATTTCTTCCTTGCATCCTTACAGTCTCAGGACTTGAAGGCAGACTTCTTGCGCATACATCCTCTCTGTTTTGACAGGAACTTTGTGTAGCGGGCGTTACATTTGATTCTCTTATGGCATGGCCATAGAGCCTCCTCACTTTAGCGCTGAAGCCCTGTAGGTCTTCTTGCCCAGGGGTGTCTCTGGTCTGGAGGCAATTCTTCTTGTTTAGACTGTTGTCTAATCTTTGAGTTGCATTGTCTACAGTGTTGTGTGGTGTTGGGCAGCACAGGGGTGTGTTTGGCATGGAGCTGCCCTGCCTGTGACTGTGGAGTCAGGGGTAGGTGAAACAGCAATAAGAGTCTGTGGTTAACATGTTAATCTGCCCAAACTGTGGAGGCAAAAGCTGTACGGTCATTGCAGATGAAGTAGCCATCAGCAGGGACAGTCTTTTTCCATCGCATTTAATGGAGATGATCGGAGCCTTGTGGGAGGGGCTGTTTGGTCGTAGCAAAGAAGATGGTGTATGTGGAGCTTGATGTTTGGTCCAGTTTATTTTTTTATAACAACAGGCTGTAGCTGGAGTCTAGATGCTATTCCTGAATGGAAACAAGACCCTTGGACTTGTTCAGCTGCTGATCAGCATCTGGGTTTGCTACTTTTTTTTCAGATACAGGGGGACAAGATGTGTACCAAAGAGTGATGGAGGAGGCTAGAGGAGCACTGTAAGAGTGTGGGTCAGTGCATGGTATCGCAGGGAAGACACAACTGATGGCTGTAGTATGGTTTGGTAGTGGTTGTTGTTTTTTTTAATATTCAAGGTGCAAAGTAATAAGTAAAGTGGGATATTGGTACCTGAGGTGACTTAGGCACGGAGAGCACGGTGACTTGCACTAGTGGATGCAACAGAACAGAACCAAACACAGAGAACAGAACACAACAGAAGAAAACGGAACACAGAACAGAAAACAGAACAGAACATGTTGCATGTTGAGGCATGTTCCATGTTGAGGAATGTTGAGCTCCGTTGTATGTTGAGGTGTGTTGTGTGTATAGCAGTGTTGCATGTTGACATGTGTTAAAGCATGTTGCGTGTTAAGGCATGTTGCATGTTGAAGCAAGTTGTATGTTAAAGCATGTTGAGGCGTGTTGTGTGCTGAGGTGTGTTGCATGTTGACATGTGTTAAAGCATGTTGCGTGTTGAGGCATGTTGCATGTTGAAGCAAGTTGTATGTTAAAGCATGTTGAGGCGTGTTGTGTGCTGAGGTGTGTTGCATGTTGAGGCGTGTGAAAGCATGTTCTGTGTTAGAGCAAATTACATGTTGAAGTGCCTCAAAACACAAGCCTCAATGCACAACACCCGTCAACACAAAACATGCCTTAAGATGCAACATGCTGTAACACACCTCAACACGCAGTGCACTTCAACAAATATGCCTCAACACACAACATGCTCTAAACACCTCAATATGTCACATGTATTAACACGCCTCAACACACAACGTGCCCCAGCATGCAAAAAGCCTCAACACAGAACATGCCTCAACATGAAACATGCTCTACCATGTCTCAACACAGAACATGCTTTACATACCTCAACACGCATCATGCCTCAACACAAAACACGCCTCAACACACAACATGCCTTAACACAAAAAATCCCTTAACTTGCAGTGTTCTTTAACATGCTAAAACACACAACATTCCTCAACACACAACACGCCTCAAAACAGAACATGCCTCAACACACAATGTGCTGTAACACACCTCAACATGCAATGTGCTTGAACAGAAAAGATGCCTGAACATGCAATATACTTTAATACGCATGTTGTGTGTTGAGGCATTTTGTGTGTTGTGTCGTGTGTTGAGGCATGTTGAGCGTCAAGGGTCGTTGTGTGTAGAGGTGCGTTGCATTTGAAGTGTGTTAAAGCATGTTGTGTGTTAAAGCATGTTCCGTGTTGAGACATGTTGCATGTTGAGGCATGTTAAAGCATGTTGGGTGTAGAGGCTTATTAAAGAATGTTACATATTGAAGAATGTTCTGTGGTGAGGCGTGTACTGGGGTGAGGCATTTTATGTGTTGAGGCATGTTAAAGCATGTTGCCTGTTGAGGTATGTTCCTTGTTGAAGTGTGTTATGTCTTAAGACATGTGTCATCTTGAGGCGTGTTGAGTGTTGAGGTGCAGTGCATGGTGAGGCATGTCAAAGGATGTTGCATGTTGAGGCTTGTTAAAGCGTGTTGCATGTAGAGGCATGTTGCATGTTATCACTTGTGTGCTAAAACGCAATGCATGTTGAGGTGTGTTAAAGCTTGTGGCAGGTTGAGCCATGTTCCGTGTAGAGGCATGTTGTGTGTTGCGGCATGTTGTGTGTTGAGGCGTGTTGTGTGTTGAGGTGCAATGCATATTGAGATGTATTAAAGCATGTCGTGTGTTGAGGCGTATTGCATGTGGAGGCAGTTCCATGTTGAGGCATGTTGCATGTTGAGGCATGTTAAAGCATGTTATGTGTTGAGGCATGTCGTGTGTTGAGGCGCAGCACATGTTGAGGCGCATTGTGTGTTGAGATGTTTTAAATCATCTTGGGTGTTCAGGTGTGTTAAAGCATTTTGCGTGTTGAGGTGAGTTAAAACATTTTACCTGTCGAGACATGTGTTGAGCTGTGTAAAAGTATGTTGCCTGTTGAGGTGTGTTAAAACATGCTGTTTGTTGAGGCACATTCCATGTTGAGGCATGTTGCATGTTGTAAGTTGAGGTGTGCTAAAGCATGTTCCATGTTGAGATGTGCTGTATGTTAAGGTGTGTTGCATTTTGATGAAAGTTCTGTATTGAGGTGTGTTGTGTGTAAAACTATCTTCCATGTTGAGGCAAATTGCATGTTGAGGCGCAACAAGCGCAACAAGTGCTTGGTGTGTAGGCATGTTTCATGTTGAGACTTGTTGCATGTTGAGGTGTATTGTGTGTTGAGGTGCGTTTTGTGTTCAGGGGGATGGATGGTGGTGCACGAGGGTGTTCACACGAGGGCTCCCACAAAGATTCATTTGATGATTTGCGTGAGGCCTTGCACAATGGTTTGCACAAGGGTTTGTTGGGGGATGGAAGATTGGGGATGAGGGG
>QJSC01029770.1:252802-280623 GCA_003697955.1 Calidris pygmaea | reverse complement strand
CAAATTTGGGGGTCCCGAAACTGGGGGAGTGGGGAAAATTTGGGGGGACCCATAGATTGGAAGGGGGGTGTCTCCTTCCGATAGATTGGGGTGGCCCTACCTTGGGTGAGCCTTGGGGGTTGGAAGGGTTAGGGGTCCTGTGGGGGTTGGGGGCATTTTGAGGGTGTCCCATTCGCTTGCTGGGGCTGGGGGAGGGTGGCTGATCCAGGGTTCCTCCCGCAGCCACCACCGGCAACTGCCACCTCTTTAGTGGGAGACACTTCAGCAAGGATGGAGGGTGGGGACACCCCGATTTTGGGGGTGGGTGGGGGTGTGGATTGACAGGGGAGAGGGAAGAAGAGGCAGGAGCAACCCCCCACGTCCAGGGGGACCCAGGGGACTCCCCTCCCTCCCCAAAAATGGAGGTGTCTGGGCAAGCATTCCCCAAAGCCAAGCAATATAGAGAGAACCCAGACATCTGAGCACCATCGGGGTCCCAAACAACACCACCTCCTCTCCAAACTGGTCCCCAAACAGCACTGGGGGTGGGCAGGATGAGCCCCATGGCCTTGTTTGTGCTTCAGTTTCCCCAGTGGCACTTCTGGCGCTTTTGACCCCCCAAACTTGGGCTCGTCCCAGCAGAAGTTGCATTGTCTGGGCACAGACGGGCCTTGCAGGTCCAGCTCCGCCAGCTGTCCCTCTGCTGGTGACAGAGAGTGGGGTCGCACACCCCCCTGAGGCTGTTAGAACATGAATGGCTATTAGGAGCATTACGGTAATGGAGGCAGTATTAGGAACATTACAGGAGCTGGGCACGAGGGGAGGGTGAGGCTGAAGCCTGATATTAAAGCTATTAGCAGCTATTATAATCAGCTATTAGGGGTATTATGGTAACTGGGCCCCAACATTTGCAGCATTACGGAAGCTAGACCCCACTGTTATGGTAGCTTGGACCCTGGTATCATGTCTGGAACAGCTCTAAGGGGTCTTTTGGCACCTGGACCCCAACATTAGGGGTGTTAAGGTACTTAAGCCCTGCCATTATGATAATTTGGACCCTAATATTAAACCTGAAGCAGCTATTAGGGGCATTATGGTAGCGGGTCCCCAACAGTAGGAGCATTAGGGTACCCACACCCTCCCTAGCCCTTTTAGGGGTATTACGGTACCTGGACCCCACTGTTTCCATAGCTTGGACCCCAATACTAGCCCTGGCACAGCTATTAGGGGTGTTATGGTAATGAACCCCAGTATTAGGAGCATTGTGATACCTGAACCCCACTTTTAAGGTAGCTTAAACCTAATATTAGCCCCAGAACAGCTATTGGAAGCATTATGGTCACTGGATCCCGGTATCGGGGGTGTTACGATACCTACGCCCCACTATTAGCGGGCATTACGGTACCCGGACCCTGGAGTTAGAGCCACCTGAACCCTGATATTAGGCATTGTGCAACTACTAGGGATGGTACCTGAACCCCATTAGGAGCATTGCGGTAACTGGATCTCATTATTAGGAATATTTGGAGAGCAGAACCCCACTATTACAGTCACTTGAACCCCACTACTGACACTGGAGCAGCTTTTAGGGGCATTGTGGTACCTGCATCCCAGTGTTTGGGGGGATAGCAGAGCTGGAGCAGCTCTTAGGAGCATTATGGTGCCCGGACCCCACTGTTCAAGGGACCATCAGGGTCCTGAACCCACCATGAAGGGCATCATGGCATCTGAGCTCCAATACTGGGGGCATTACAGCACCTGAACCCCACTGTTAAAGGGAACTAAGGGTCCCCTGAGCCCCAACCTCCTTCCAGGGAGCTGGGGAGAGCAATGGGGTCTCCCCTCGGCCCATTCTCTCCAGGCTGAGCACCCGCAGCTCCCCCAGCCGCTCCTCACAGCACTGGTGCCCCAGAGCCCTCCCCATCCCCTCTTTGGACACGCTCCAGCCCCTCAACCTCCCTCCTGTCCTGAGGGGCCCACAACCGGGGACAGCCCTCCAGGTGGGGCCTCCCCAGTGCCCAGTGCAGGGGGACGGTCACTGCCCCTCTCCTGCTGGCCACACTGCTCCTGACACAGGCCAGGGCGCTCTAGCCTCCGTGGCCACCGGGGCACTCTGCTGGCTCATGTTCAGCCACTGCCGACCAACACCCCAGCTCCTTTTCCAACCTGTCCTGGGGTTGGTGTGACCCAAGGGCAGGACCTGGCCCTTGGCCTTGTTGCACCTCCCACCATTGGCCTGGGCCCCTGGTTCCGGCTTGTCCAGAGCCCTCCTTAGAGCCTTCCTGCCCTCCAGCAGATCAACATCCCGCCCCACTTTTTCAGAAGGACGGGAGAAAGAAGGAAAGATGAAGGATTCAAGCACTTCATCTGAGGTATCCAATATTGACGGATCTACAGCTGCTGAAGGTCCCTAGTGCAAAGAAGTGGTTGAGAATCAGAAGTGAAGAACAGTATGGGCAATGGGGATGATGAACACGGTGAGACTTCAGGATCCATAGGAACCAGCAAAAAGAAGAACTGCATTTCAAGAATGAAGAGTGAAGCAAGCTTAGAATGGGTCAAAAGACCTTCTGAAACTACAGCCACTCTTTGCTTGATGTCTCCCAACACCACTCCCAGAAAAACCATCAATGCCCCAACTGGAGCTTCTGTTCTGAGAGCACGTGGACTAAGGCTCTCCCTTCAGATTGCTCCTCAGGAAAGTTCTTTTGAGGGACGCTGTTGTTATGGGCCTTTCTGCCAACACGCTTTGCAAACTGCCCTCTTGGTCATACATCCCAGTGGGATCTTTGCATCTCAGTTCCTTTTTTGTAGCACCAGTAGCACAACATTGCAAACACCAGTTCCACTTGTGAACCCCTATAATCTGCACATTCTTTCCTAAGGAATGTCTCGGCAGCTCCGCCCCATGTATTTAGGTGATTATTTCTGGCCATTGTGATACTTGATGAAGCACGGGGCAAAAAATACATGCTGAAAAGGAGAAAAATCAACTTTCTGAGTAGAAAGTCCACCTAGAGATAGGACTTCTTCAAGCCATGCTTCATGCTGTTACTGTAAAATGGAGGTGAGCTCATCCATGAGCACATGCTGGTGGGCTGGTTGGTCACCGAGGATGGCACCTACTCTTTGGGAGCTGGGAAGGTACAGGCAGGCAGACAGAAGGGAGAAGCAGCTTCTGAATTTCTGAGTGAAAAATTCAGCCATTCTGGTGTGAGAATGGGATCCCCTCTAAGAAGAACCATGGCAACAGTTGTATTGACCAGCTCAGAATAAGCCACAGCCAGAAGGTGACATGCTTTTGGGGACTTGCTCTACCTGTCCTCTAAGAACAATGACCCATTGGGTCACCATGAAGCTACCTACAAAACCTGCCTAGACATAAGATAATGTGCCTGTCATTTCAAATGTTCAGTGCTGGTCAATAAGGCAGAACATAATGCAAGTGCCCAACCTCTGACACTTCTTTTGTCCGTTTTCAGGCAATTGGTTATCCAAAAGTGTCCTCGGTTATACAAGCACAGAATCACAGAATGGTTTGGGTTGGAAGGGACCTTGAAGACCATCTAGTTCCATGGGCAGGGACACCATCCACCAGACCAGCTTGCTCAAAGTACCATCGAACCTGGCCTTGAATCCCTCCAGGGATGGGACAGCCACAGCTTCTCTGGGCAACCTGGGCCAGGGTCTCATCACCCTCCAGCAAAGAATTTCTTCCTGAGATCTCATCTCAATCTCCCCTCCTTCAGTGTCAAACCCTCCCCCCTCATCCTGTTGCTCCCCTCCCTGATCCAGAGTCCCTCCCCAGCTTTCCTGGAGCCCCTTTAGGGACTGGAAGGGGCTCTAAGTTTCCCCCAGAGCTTTCTTTTTTCTCAACTGAACCCCCCAACTCTCTCATCCTGTCCTCACAGCAGAGGGGCTCCAGCCCTCCCAGTATCTCCATGGCCTCCTCTGGCCAGCTCCAACAGTTCCGTGTCCTTCTGATGTTGGTGGCCCTAGAGCTGGAGGCAGCACTGGGGGGTGGTCTCCCCAGAGCAGAGCAGAGGGGCAGAATTCCCCCTATTACTCTGCTGGCCACACTGCTGGGGATGCAGTCCAGGGTGCAGGGGAATTTCTGGGCTCCCAGCACACATTTCCAGCTCATGTTGAGCTTCTCACCCAGCAACACCCCCAAGTCATTCTCCTCAGGGCTGCTCTCAATCCAGTTCTATTTTCTGTCTTTGGAATCCCACTTTAATGAACTGAAATTGAGGTATTTATCTGCAGTAGAACAGATGGATCCAGAAAGAATGTAGACAAGCTGAACTGGACTGAGAAAATCTAGAAACTTTTTCTGGCCTGTCTTTGGCTGAATGATCCTCTGAAGATCCCCTGTGACCCCTTCACTGTCTGAAGAATCCCATTACAAATCGCTGCACTGGTTGTAGATTTATGCAGATGAGATGGATTGAGACATGCATTTAAGATGACAGGTCCTTTGAGGAAACATGCTCTTTCACATCAGACTGTGCCTCCTTTGTGCCAATCCCATCAGACTGTGGCCAGTCAGAACTCAGGTCATTCAGCACTAATGTGGTGCCTACTTGATTCCTGGAGTATTTTGCCCAAAAGAAATGACAGTGTGGTAGGGGGACAAATTTCATAACATGATTCACACTGTTTATTCTCTTTTGGGCGTTCTACAAGTAGAAGAACAATGATCATGAATCTTTCCATATTTTAAGTGGCATTAGTCTTCATTCGCAATTCAGCAGAGTGGTTGAGGGAAAAGATTTCTATTTGCAATGTGTCTTTTTTTTTGGCTAAAAGAGAAGTTTCAGTTGGGGTCACTGGACGGTCCCCAAATAACAAATTGTGATTCTGGATTAAAAAGGAGTAGGAATGGAGAATAAGTCTTCTTAGCTTAGGGTAGAACATGCCTGGAAATTGTTTCCAGGACAGTCAAAATGGTATATTATCTTTGATGTAAGGAAAATTGCCCATATTCTGATTGAATGACATCGTGTTCTTTATGTAGTGTCTATTTTAGACAATCATTTATTTACTAGAGAAGGGACTAAAACTCAAAATTTTCATTCTCTCCAGAGGAACATGGTCACTAGTCATCTGTGAAACTAAGTTTTCTGCTCTGATAGCATCTTCAAGTGACGACTGATGCACGACCAGCAGAGACAACCTGCAGTTCCAACATCTGAAGCCCCATTCTGCACTCGGGTCACCATCAAGGAGTCTGCTACAATGTGGGGGTGCTTTTTGCCCTCCTTGTGCCTCGCTGAAGTCTCCCTTGTTGTTGCTTGACCTCAAAACTTCTTTCCCAGGAAACAGGGAGTCTGGGAACATCCACCCCAGGCATCAGCCATTGTATCATCTGCTCTGTTGGGGTGTTTAAAGAATGTTTGCTGGCAGAACAGCCAGAAGTTTTTAGATGGTGTTGGAGGACACTTGTGCATAGGGAGTGTTGAGAAATAAGTTATCTCTAAGCATTTAGTGGTGAAAACTGAGAAATCTATGTATTTGGGAAAATTTATGCTTAAGGGGTAGCCAGCTAACTTCTTTTGGCAAACACCATCTGGACTCAAATAGCTGGAAGCAGGATGTACAAGACAACATAAATCTCTAAAAAATATAACTATGTACACTGCCTGGGCAGCAGAAGTATACCAAAGTAACTTGCATTGCCTTTAGACATTAAGCCCGCATTTAAAGCTCAAGCGTATACTGTGATAAGGTTATTTTTATCAATTCAAAAAGTTGTGTTAGGCAAGAATGAATTCTTAAATTTTATTTTTTCCATCAAAATTTTGAGCGCAATTACTATGCAGTGGAATAGTTATAAGAAGAAGCAAAATTATCCTAGGCCACAGCTCATTGAACATGACCCTACAGGGGCAGCGTACATAAAACAAGAGAAGATGAGAAGGTGAGAAAGTTAGAATAATATGACTAGTTGATATAATTACCAAAAAGATTTATATCAAGAATTTGTAGCAAATTATATTTGGCTCACATTTATGGTTATTAGATAAAAGGATAAACATGAACTAATCCCCCCCATTCACAGTTACAAAAAAAAAAAAAAAAGGAAAGACTATTTTATCATGATGAACATCTTAGAAATTATTTAAATCTCTAAAGAGTATTCACAAAGTGCACTTTTAAAAATATAAGCCATGTTAAATGAATTCCCAGCTCCACCATTACAGAGATCAGCTCAGTGTTGTACTTTCACTGACAATTTTCTTGTATTCTTTCGCTCCAAAGATGTTATGAGTGAGGCTCCACTCGCAACCATCTCACACAGAGAGATCCCACTGCAAGACCACGGTGGCACTTCTTAACTTCCACTTCTCTTGCTTAAGTCAGTTTATCTGTTTAAAGAAATTCTGTTTATGTGAGAACTTCAGGAAATCAGATCTATATCAGCTGCCTCAGAGCCCTATTTTTTTTTTTCTACCATTCTGCAGGATTTGATTGATGACCAAAAATCTTGGAATTCCAGCTACCTGGGGAAAACCACTGTAAAGCCTGATAACTGAATCTCTAGCATCCAACATAAATACTGGGTTTAGGTGCTGCTTTTTATGCATTTTACAGCAAGAGTCAGATGCTCGGTATCTATTAACTGAGTTTATATAAGTTCTTTACTTGGCCAACTTTATGACATCAGTTCATCTTGAATTTATAAATTGCTTTGAAAGGTCACAATTACAAAAAAAAATTGCAAATAAAATATTGAGACCTAGCCTTCCTGTTCCTGGCAGTTTTAAATGTATGTCCTGTAAATATTTTGAACTACATACTTGCAGATTTTGTGAAATGCTGCAATCTTACTGTTGTGTGTTATGTCAAATTTATAGAATGCACCTACGTGACAATTAGTAGCTAAACATTTCCATGTGCTTGCAAAGGTGCATCTGAGTAAGTTCTTTGTCTCTCTCCAAGTAGCTACAACTTCAATTCCTCAGAAATGTGAGGTATAGCACCCATTTATTTAATCTAATGAAATCCTGATGAAAATGGGCTCTTCAAGTGCACTTACGATTTGAGATAAACCAAAAATCCAATCATGTACTATAGGCAGGAGCTGAGACACCATTGGAAGAATTTAGGCTTGTGTTATGCCGAAGAAGAAAGAATAGTGCGCTTTGGCCGAGGTGGCTGCACGTGCAAAGCTGTGATTTAAGGGGCAGTGGGAACCTGTAGGTGAGGTGGGTCTGCAATGGCTCAGCGATACTCTACTGCCCCACTGCTGTCCTCTGTCTTCTGCCTGTCATTTATACCTCCTCAGGTGAGTATGGATATATGTTGGCTGCCAGCAGTAGAAAAAAAATGTTAAAAGGAACTACAAGGAACTTATGCTAGGAAAGGCAGTCTTTTATCCTTAAAACGGTGTGTGGTCTGGGGCTGTATGAAGGATGAGGCCTTACGGTATTTAGAGTAATAAGAGCTGCCACATTGACAAAGAAATGTGTTGTAACGGTGAAATCCCTGCTGAAGTCAGTGTGAATTCTGCCACTGGTGTTAATGGGGCCAAGATGTCACCCCACAAATGGGAGTCTCTGTCACTAAGTTCTGGGACACATCTACAACGAGAGCAGGGTTGTGGGTAAATGAGAATTTACTGTTCTGCGCCTGCACTTGGGCGCATCCTGGCTTGAGTGACACAGGACTGATTTCTCTCCTAATTCCTGGGAAAACTGCACTTTTAGAAGAATCTAGTGTCTGAATTGGTGACAATATTTACTTTACAGCCAGCTCTGGGGTGCGGGTTTCAAGGTCTCAAGTGTTTTTGAGCTCACTGGGAGCATGGATAAGGAGGAGCGAGACCCAGGCACGACCCAAGCTGCCAACAGGGTTATTTCATACCAGGACCAGCACATTCAATATAAATTAGAAAGTTTGCTGTGCAGCGCTCTCTCACTCACTCTCTCTTGATAGTGGTGGGTCCAGAGAACTCCCTGCCCCATTGCCGGAGCCCTGAGCCCTTCCCTTCCTCCCGAAGCTGCAGCGCTCACAGGGTTCCACATCAGCTGTTCCTATGGGGAGGTCATGGCTTCCTGCCAAGAGAATGGGCTGGGGATAGTCCTTGTGTGTTTTATATTGGTATCAGGATCAATACTGATTCCCCAGTATTATTAATGTTAATTATCTAGTCTTACTCTACGAAATCTGTTTATATTCCAACACTTGGGTTTCCTTGTTTTTCCCCCAATTCCCTTCCTGGGTAGGGAGAGGTCATTGAGTGATAGAATAATTGTCTAAATGACAATAAATTGCTGTGGGTTTCTCAAACCATAACAGGGTGATAACGCTGTAAGAGTGGAGAGGTCTGGATTTATTTTCTCCTGCTAAAATATCAGTTTAGAATTGCTGCCAACCAGGTTGGCTGAACAGACACCACAGTTAAAATTAATGGCCTTCTACAACATATTAAAAATTCCTTATAATTGAAGGTGGCCTGAAAAAGGAAGTGTGACAGAAATTTGACACTGGTATGAAACTTCAGGGTTAGTAGTTGCCAAGCTACAAATTAGCTTGAGATGCCATACTGAGCCGCTCATGCACTTAATGTAATGGTATAAGTCTTAACTACAAAAAGAGGCCCAACATTGAAATACTCAAATTACATTGGGAGTTGGGAATTAACGAACAGAACTGTCACAGCTCATTAGTTTTCTATAAAGCTGGAGAAAAAGACAGCAATGGATAACAAAAAATTTTTCTACCTGCAGTTTATTCATCTAGCCAATACTGGCCAGTGCTGATGGTGGATGGTCCACCAGCTGGGACAACTGGCAGCCTCACTCCCTCATGAGGAGCAGCCACAAGTGATAGCAAGTGGGGGAAAATGACTGAAGGGACAAATACATGCTTTACAGCCGGATTGTGACTCCCAAGGAACAATTTGGAGTCCAAGCGAAACAGCAGCTGCAGTAATTCCAGCCTCAGGAGTGGGAGTAGCCATCATAGGATAAAGAGAATTGGATGTGCATTACTGAAAGACATAAATTATACCTCTCAGGATTTAGCAGCCTGGGGTGAAGGCACAAATTAGAGAAGGCACGCTAGAAAATTGAGCTGCAGTTGCCTACATACTCTTAAGACATAATAATGGATGTGAGGAATTCCAAGGAAAGCGTTGTTTTAATTTGTCAGGTAATTCTCAACTAGTGGAAGAGAAGATACAAACACTGAAGGACTCGGCCTCAAAATTCAATGAAAGTGAAGGAATAGATTTCTCATGGTTAACAGCACGATTACCCAACTTAAACTGTTTAAAACAATTGTTCCTAGTACATGTCCCGATGGTGATAATCTTCATTTTAAGCTGTTGCATGATCCAATCTTTACCTTTTTGAATTCAGGCAAGCAAGTAATCAAGGATGAAAATCCATAGCAAATACTAATGACCAAAAGAAATGATGATTGTTTTAGAGAAGTTAGAAGACAAAAGGGATTAGTACTGGAAGACCATCAAAAAGCCTTCATGGGACTGTAGAAAAATGTCCTGGTTCCGGGAGGGATAGGGTTAATTCTCCCCAGGCTCTAGCAGGGACAGAGGTATTCCATCCCATGGGAGCCATGCCCAGGGGTACCCCGGAGCTGCCGGGGGAGGGGAGAGGGAGGACAGGAAACTCGGAGCTGCCGGGGGAGGGGAGAGGGAGGACAGGAACTCGCATGTTTTGGAGGGGGGGGCAGGAAATGGGACATCCCGGGTGTGCGGTTGGTGAGCGGCAGGATTGTAATCGTGTTTATATACTCCTTTATCCGTGTTATTGCTATTGTTTTCTTGTTCCCTTTGCTGTTCTGTTAAACTGTCTTTGTCCCAACCCATGAGGTTTGCCTTTTTTTCTTCCAGTTCTCCCCTCATTGCTGTGGTGGGGCTTGAGAGTGTGGCTGCCATGTGGTTCCTTGTTGCCCTCTGAGGCCAAACCACCACAGCCATTTTTTGGTGCCCAACATGGGGCACTCGGAGGGTTGAGATAACGATAAAATCCAACCAAAGCTTGTTAAAACAAATTTCCTGTGTATTTTTGTTGTACTAGTTGAATAGCTGCTGGTCACCATGTTGCTTGCTCTGTTCTGGTGGCTTGGCTATGTAAAGTCCTATATGGTTTATGTACTCCCTGCGATGCTGTTTATCACCTCTTGGAGAGGGATCAGGACTATAATTTTGCTGTCCTGTGTAATACCAATTTATGATGTGATGGCTGATCAGATGGTTGGGGGTGGGGTGGGGGGTGTTTATGTGGTATTGTTGGCTGCCCCTACCTTGGGCACTGTCTCTCAGAATTTTAGGGTAATGCTTTCCCCAGCTCTTCCACCTCCCCTTTCTCCTTCTGGCCCAGATGTGACAGCTTTTGAGAATTTTGAATACCCTTGGGATGCTGAAACCAGCATGGTCCTTTTTTTTCCTGAATGTGCTTCAGGTCTTGTTTCAGGTCAAACAACTATTTAAGACTACCACCAAGATGTGCCCCGAGGCTGGATGGTCAATGATGGCATGGCATGTGGGAGAATATGAACAGGTATCTAGAGAGCTTTTCACCTCCAGTGGTTTCGTACTTCACCCCTATGTGAGCCGATGCAGGCAGGATGCAGGAACAACCACAAAACCACGGATTAAGGGCAAAGGACAATTTAATGTCAATACCTCATGGATGCGGGAACCTCTGAAGCAGCACCCGGGCAGAGGCAGGCAAGCAGGGGACGCAGGCACTGCGGAGCGAGAGTCCTTATTAGCATGAGAGTCCTTGTTAGCAAGGGAGTGAGGGAGCGAGGGAGCTCCCACTGGCTGCTTGGGCCTGTATTTCAAGGATTCTGGCAGGCAGAGTTCTCCGCTGTGCTTTGATCTCTTCAGCAGCAAGGCAAGAATCCCAGGCGTGTTTGATAAGGTGCCCCTGAGTCCATCCCAGGCCTATGTTATCTAAGTGCAGATGTTCTACTTGTTGAGCACACAAAACTAAGCAACAATTAGTGTGATAGGTGTGTTTTCCAGCACCCCACATGCGAGTCACTTGAGCGTATTTACAGTCCTCCTCGCCAATCTTCCGTTAGTTTCCCACAACCCCTGAACAGCTACGGGACCTGGATAGTGATAGAATATTGGAAAGGAAAATGCGCTTGCTATTCTAGAGAGGCACAGCTCACCACACTGTGCTGGGCCCCCAGTATCCACCAGACACTGCTCAATATTGTGCAGCATGCTCAGGATAAAGAGAGGGAAACCAGGCCAACAGACAGTGTGGCTCCTGCCACTTCTGTGGCAGGTGCTGTGGCTATTCCAACCCCTGTGTCGGACACAGCAGCAGACACTGCATCTACCTCAATCCCTGTGGCAGGCACTGTGGCTACTCCAAACCCTGTGGCAGGCAATGTGGTTATTCCAACCCCAGTGACAGGCACTGCAACTGAACAAGAAAACCAACCCTTGCCTGTATCAGTTGTCCCTATCCAGAAGAAGAAATACACCAAGAAATCAGTTTGCTGTCACACCACTGTCATATGCCAGCTCACTGGCAGTGATGGAATGGAAAGGTGAAGAGGGACCAACGGTGGATGAGGTGGCTGATCTTACTTCTGATCCTCTTGAGGGAATTTCTAAGTCTTTTGTGCAAGAAGCATGTAATGGATACTATGACCAGAATTAGAGGGGCCCTGCCTCCAGCCAGGTGGGGGAAAGGGACAACCGGGTTTACTGCACAGTGTGGATTCGATGGCCTGGCACGTCAGACCCACAGGAGTATAAGGCTCTAGTGGACACAGGCGCACAGTGTACCCTAATACCATCAAGCTATAGAAGGGCAGAACCCATTTGTATTTCTGGAGTGACAGGAGGATCCCAAGAGTTGACTGTACTGGAAGCTGAAGTGAGCCTAACTGGGAATGAGTGGCAAAAGCATCCCAGTGGGACTGGCCCAGATGCTCCATGCATCCTTGGTACAGATTACCTCAGGAGAGGATATTTTAGGGACCTAAAAGGGTACCAGTGGGCTTTTGGCATAGCTGCCTTGGAGGCGAAGGAAGTTAAACAGTTGTCTACCTTGCCTGGTCTCTCGGAGGACCCTTCTGCTGTGGGGTTATTGAGTTGAAGAAAACAGGTGCTGATCGCTACCACAAGGGTGCATCAGTGGCAGTATCGCACTAATTGAGATTCTCTGATCCCTATCCATCAGCTGATTTGTCAACTAGATTCAAGGAGTGACCAGCAAGACTTGCTCACCCTGTATGGCCCGTGCAAAAATCTAATGGAGAGTGGAGGCTGACAGTGGACTATTGTGGCCTGGATGAAGTCACACTGCCGCTGAGTGCTGCTGTGCTGGACATGTTAGAACTCCCAATATGAACTGGAGTCCAAGGCAGCCAAGTGGTATGCCACCATTGATACTTCAAACAGAAAACAGAACCAGAACCAGAAATCTCAAAGAAGGGATCTGATGTCAAAAGAACAAAGTTAAAAGTTTATCAAGAAGTTCCAGTTGGGACATGGTTGAGACCTTGCAAATAGTATGTTTATCCTTCTTTTTTCTCAAGGTTCACTTGAGGCTGTCTGGTTTTGCCATCTTCCCATGAACCTGCACTCGATAAATGCAGGTGTACTTTGGTCTTCCCCAGTTGCTCTTCACAACCAGTTTGATGTAGGAGAAGGCTCTGGATGTGGGGAGTTCTGTGACGAAAAGAGGGAAGAAAGGAATGGAGGGAGCCACAGAGCAGTCAACAGATCTCCCCCCATCAACCCCACTCCTGTGGGCTCAGTGAAAGGTCACTCACATAGTTAAGATTTACTTGTGTCTGGAGCAACAGTGTGTGCCAGTAGTGACCTTGAGAGCAGGGGAAGAGTGAGACATACAAGTTTTGCATCCTGAAGCACATTCTGACAAAAAACAGAGCACAGTCTGGGAACCGAAACCTGTCTTGATAGTAGAATAATTGTTACTGTGATAAGCTCAGTAGAAGGTAAAAAAAAACATTTCTGTAAGTCCATGATTGGGCATTATGGGGGGAGTAGGTTTCTGTCTTAGGGTATAAAAGTCTCTCTGTGTAGCAATAAAGATGGTCGAACTGGATTTTTGGATTCGCTTACTGCATGACCTACGAGTCCGTGATTTCTTCATACGCCACACACTCCTGCTTAGGAACAAGCTCCCGGCAGCCAGTGGAAGTGGCTGTGGCAATCTGAGGCTGCTACTGGTCCTGGGGCTGCGGGGGTGCTGGGGACACGGGGAGGGGGACGGCACCTGGCACCCTCTGGGTGCCACCCAGCTGGGGCTCAGCCTCTCTCACCTCTGCCCCTTCCCTCTGCGCCTTACTCTGTGCGGACAGAGAGGCCGGGGAGGTGCTCCTGTGCGTGGTGCAGCTGGTGGGACATCCCACCAAGCTCCCCCACTGTCTGCTCTGCCTGCTTTCCTCCAGGCAGGTGGGAGAGCAGTGGGAGAGAAGGAGCATGCGATGCTGGGAGGAGAGGACACCCTCCAGCCTGCCAGCAGCCCACAGGGTGGAGCCAGGGAGCTGCCCGATGGCTTTCTCCAGCGGGCGTCCCTGTTTCTCCACAGCACAAAGATGGTGCTTGGGTGCTGTGGCCACATGTGCAGCTGGCTCTGCTGAAAGCAGATCCATGGGGGCAGCCAGGGATCTCTCAGGACTTGTGCTCCCACAGGTCTGACCCTGCCCTTGCTATCCTTTTGCTACCACCACTGCATGCCACTCAGTCCTCCCAGCCCTGCCAGGTCTCTCTCATATGTGGCCAGGCCCCCTCTGCCCAGGAGAAAGCATTCATGCTCCTCCTGCCATGGATTTGCAGGCAAACCCGCTTTGCTCCCTGGCATCCTGCCCCCATGCGTGGGCTGTACCTTCAGAGGGAAGGTCTGAACGGCCTCTTTTGCTATGTCATACATGAAGGTCACCAGGAGAGTTTCCTCTTCTCCATCTGCATCCACTCCCTGCGGGGCAAAGCACAAGGAGAGCAGCTCAGACTCATCTCCACAAAGAGGGAAGGGCTGCGCTGGGTCAGCCCTGTTATCTGCCCACCCTCCCCTGGGCTCTAGCAGTAGTCCAGCACTGGTCATGGTGGAGCTCAGGCTCCTGCCATGAGTTTTGGTCAAGAACTCTGAGGTGCTTGGCCAGAACAAAAGTCTTAAGAGGGAAGAAACCTCCGAGCCCTTGAAGTAGCCCGCGAGGGCCTTGCAGTGCTCAGGAGGGAGAGGAACACAAACCGCAGAGGATGCACAAAGGCAAGCAAAACCCTGGCATGGCTTTCCCCCAGGGCCAGATCCCCGCCAGAAGCACCCAGCAGAGACTTACAAAGACAGCAATGTCTCTGGGAGCGCTGTTGATGGTCCCAGATGGAGAGACTTCTTTGTAGATGTGCTGCACAGTGATAGAAGTCAGGTGGACTCCTGGCAACCTGATTACCACCTGGCCCTGATTCCCTGGGAAAGGCCAGCAGTTTCCTGGGGAAACATCTGGCTGCAAATGGAACGCAAGAGCAATGAAGGGTGAGAGGGGGTTGGTGCCAACACAACTGCTCGTGTAGCTTAAAGCACAGGCGCTGGTGTGTCTGTGGGGTCTAGTTCAGCTTGAAAATGAGGCGCCTGTGAGGAAGTGGACAAAAGCAGGAGCCCTTCTTCCCTGCCCAACCTTTGTCAGGGGCTCTCAGTATTACAGAACAGAGAATCCTGGTCACAAAACCATCCCAGTCAGGGCCCAGCAGAAACACCTCTCTGCCCAGGGGCTCTGCAGGGCACCCCTTGCCTCCCACCTCCCACCCCCAAAAAGGCGCTGTTAAAGATGAGTGCTGAATTGGGATCACCAGGGAGAAGGCCTTTCGCCCATCTTCCACCAGAGGACTGTGGGCAAGATGCAGCAGTTCAGCTCCGCTCCCCTCCTGACGGGAACCCCTCCTTTCTAGCAAGCTCAGCCCTGTGTGGGAGCTTTGGTTGCAGGAACCTGATCAACACTATGGGCCTGAGCAGTGCCCCTGGACTGAGGGGAGAGCACCGAGGTCGGTCCCCAACTTCACAGGAAGGAAGGAAACCCTCCCTCATGATTTCTGCTACGATACCTGCAAAATACAAGGAGGAGTGTGGGGAGTGCAAAAGAACTCCATAAACCTCCAGAACCCATCCCCTCTGCAGTCATAAGATTGAGAAGTTCTCCACATGTCGATGCTGGCACCTGCAAGGAAGGGAGAGCAGATGACTGCAGGAGGCCACAGGTTCAGAGCGCTTGGTGCTCAGACACTGTGTCTGATGCCACTGGCTGGCTGCACCTCTGTCAGTCCCATCCTTGTCCCCAGGCTGCGCCGGGAAATGAGAGCAGCCACATGCTGGGTGACGGCTGCACTCCCAGCACTGGCAAGAAGGTCTGAGGGGTCTGGGAGACAGGCAGTGCCCATCGTAATGGTGGCAGACCCAAGCTGAGGGCAGCGAGGGACGGCCCGGCCGTTCTCTTTCCCAGTGCTGTGGGGAGGAAGAGAGCCTCTTCAGCAGCGCGAGGAGACGTGTGAGGGTGCGTTAGAGGCAGCCGTCTGGAGGCTAAGGGCAGGACTGGGAGGGGGCCTGAGAGCCGCTCTGCCACAACCTGGCTCTGGGACCCCCCAAGCACTGCAGCTCCCCCCCTGTGGAGAGCAGTGCCGGGAGCGCAGGTGCCTCCGGGGAGGGCTGAACACAAGCGCAGGGCAAGGAGACTGGGCTGCTGGTGTCCATACCAGAGCTTTGCAGGGCCCAGTCAGGCATCTCCACGTACACTTTCGAAGACCTCTCATCCACTGCCTGCTACGCTTCTTGGCAACACTGCACACAAACAGGGAAAAGGGCCACATCAGCGTTCCGTGTGGCTTCTAGCGCCTGGTGAGGCAAAGGACCAGTGTCAGAGATGCATGGCAAGCCTCGTCCACAGAGATGCAGGACTCTGTGGCTGCTGTGAGCCGCAAGGACTGAGGAACAGTCTCCGTGGCCACAGCCATGGCCGTGAGGTGGGGTGAGGAGGGTCCCCACACCCTCGTCCCCACCCTCTGCACCCTCCAGGGCAGCCAGGAGCTGGGCTCAGGCCCTGCAAGTGATGGCTGCTCCCTGTGAGCGAGCCTGGGTCTCACCACTGCCTGAGGAGCCCAGCCAGAGCAGCCCAAGGTGCTGGTGTGCCAAGGGAGCCCTCGCTGCCTGAAGAGGCCGGTGAAACTGTGGCCACAGAAGGTCCTCTGCAGCCCAAAGAGACCCTGGAGGTGCCTCTGGCAAAAGCTGGGCAACTGCAATCACACACACCAATAGCACCAAGGAGTTCTGCTCGGCCGAGCCTCCTTCCCCAAAGCGTGGCATCACCTGTTTCATGCTGCTGATCTCCGTCCTCAGCTGAGCCACCTCCTCCCAGCATGGCTGCCTCTCCCAGGCTTCCTCTTCCCTTAAAACGAGACCATTCCTGCAGGGACAGGACAGCATATCTTGCCAGAGAGCGGCCCATCCCTCTGGGGAGCCTCTGAGCTCAGCAAGGAGCAGAGACACATGTTCGTTGCCAGCCCTTCCCTTCCACACCAGCCTGCTCAAAAGACAAAGGCAGGAGTGCAGCCCGCGAGCCCTGGCTCTGAGGAAAATGAGTGCAGGGACACAAGGCAGAGCCTTCGGAGACCCAGTTCCAGCTCAGGAAATGTCTCTTACCACAGAGGCTTCAGGCCTGGTAGTGAGGTCCCACAGAGAACAGCAGCTCTAAGTCACATCAGCAAGAGACAGTTTTTTTACTGGGGCTGCCAGCGATCCCTGCAGTGGCATTGTCTCCTTCCTACTGCCTGGGGGCTGGGGCAGCCGCTGAGCTGAGGCGGTGGGGAACGTGGGGTGCAGGGAGAGGACACACCAGCCCTGGCTTGAGCAGACTGCGCAGCCCTGATCTTCAGGTGTGCTGGGTGCCCCAGGGCTATTCCCCATTGCCCTCCCTGCTCCAGGAAGCACCCAGACCAGGCTGCTGGGCCAGGAAAGGTCCCTCCCCACCGGTCCCCCTGCACAGCCCCTGCCCTCAGGGAATCCCCAGGGCAGGCTTGGAAAGAGCTATGCCCTTCTTGCAGGCTCAGGTGGCAGCTTGCTCCAGCGGCTGGGGCAGCACCATGTCTGGGAGACTGCCAGTCTCACTGGTGGCCTGAACACCAATCCCAGTAAAGGACTTGATCTGGAAGTGCTTGGGCCATGGGAGTTTCCACACATACTGGCCCAGAGGGAAAGCTGGCATTCAGCACCTGCCAGGCTGTCACTCTCAGATGTTTGCTCACAAAAACTCACCAAGAGCCACCAGGAGCAACAAGACAACTTGCAAGAACCTCTTCTTCTGCAGGGCCATCTTTGCCTGAAAAAGAGGGAGTCCTGGTACTGTCAGTGATCCAAGTCTTGAGCAAACCCGTTCACAGGCAGATTTCCCTTTTCAGGTGGAGAAGGCACCGTTTTGGAAGCCTGCTGCTGACAGAGAACTGCCAGAGCAGCACCCAGGAGGAACAGGATTTCTGTCCACACCACTGAACAGCTCTTCCCAAAGGAAGTTCTCCAGGACACCTTCCAAAAGAGAAGAAAAATCATCCCGGGAAGCAGAGACATTGAGCAAATGAAGAGTGCTTCTCAGCAGTCTTTCTGGTGTGGACCTTGCACTCTTTGCGGCTGAAAAAGCCTGTTGTCACTTGCGATCTCACACCTCTCTCTTAGGGGTGTTTTCCTGCCCAGTGGGGAAGCACAGGAGCTGTGTCTGGCTTTTCCTCCCTCCCAGAGCCAGGCAGTCTCTTGCTGGGGAAAACACTTCCCCTGCGGAGCCTTGGCTTTGCCCCCGAGTGTTTGTCTATGCATCAGTTTGTCCTTCTGCGGCCAAAACTTGGAGCTCCAGCAAATGCCTGGACACGAGATGACCAGGGGCCTTGGTTCTTGGCTCTGAGAATGGCTGCAGTATGAGCAGCATCTGAGCTGAGGCGCCCGGCTGGCATCCCCGGGTTCCTGGATGGGGAACACCCTCTGCTGGCATTGGCCCTGTGAGAAACACCGACTCATATCTTAGAATTTAAAGAGGACAAAGTCACCGAAGCAAAGGTTAAAAAAATAATAATTTACTAATACAAAACAGCGCTGAATCGGGTGCACCAAAAATAGATGCACGATGATCTTTTAGCTTTCAGGTATTTTATACCCTTATCCCGGCCGCTTGAGTTTCTGTCTCCCTTCTCATTGGCTGAGAAGTTGGAGCTCACATTCTTCCCGACCGCTTGACCTATTACAGGTTTATTTTACACTTTTTCCCATATAAGGCACACACACACCTATTTTACAAAATCATTATCCTAAACACGCCTTTGATTAGTTGATTATGCTACACGTTATTTCACAGTCTTTGCTACCATCTACTTGGCAGATTCACCACACTGGTTTCTTTGGCCTTATTGATACTCCCTACGCTCTGGGTTCCTGTGTCGAAGGCCGTGTTGCAGTCTGTTTCTCTTCACCTAGATAACGCTCTACGAACAAGGATCCCTTGACAGACCAAGGACATTTCTGGGGATTAATTGGATACAATTTATTAGACTCTACTACTACTAAGGCTTCTTTGTTAGTACTATCACACTAACAATGATACATCAATTAGCTGAAGCAAAACTTAGCTCGTTTCTCACAGCCCTCAGACATCCCCATTCCCCCCCTTCCACAGCAGAAAGGTGTCCTACATACACGGAGAAGAGGCACAATCTTGTGAGATGTCTCCACAGGGAGACCAGGGCACCTGCCAGAAGGCAAGGAAGGCTGAAGACCATCCCTGGAACTTTTCTCTAACCAGAGAAAAGTTAAGCCTGCCTCCTGAGGTCTCTTCTCTAGGATGCCCAGCCAGGCATGTCTCAGATCCCTACAGGAAGGCGGGCACTGAGTCCCAGGCACTCCCTCCCTGGGGCAAAGTGCAGGGCAGCCTGTGCTTCTCCTGCCACTTGTGCCAATTGCCCAGAGCACCGGCACAGCCCTGCTCTCCAAGTCCACCCCAGAGGACTTCGCAGCCAGCAGCAGTGCTGAGCTTTCTTGCAATTTCTATGGCCTTGGTGGACCACTTGGCAGCCCCTCGAGCAGCCGAGCTGGGAGTTGAAGAGTGTGTCACCAGCTCCACATCAGCACCCAGGTCCCTGTGGGAGGACAAAGACAAATGGCGGTGCCACTGTCCTGAGGCGGCGGGAGCCTGGGTGGAGCAGCCTGAGCAGAGGTGCCTGCCCGAGGAGGGGGTGTCCCAGCAGCAGCGAGAGAGGGCAGCAGGGCCGGGCTGCTGCCAGGCCCCACCCCCTCCTTTCTCCCCATGTTGCCGGACAGGCTGCCCTGGGAGAAGAGGGAGCAAGCTGGCAGCAGCAGTCCCCTACCTCGGGCAGCCTGCCTGGCAGCACAGCCCCATCCTCACCCTGTCTCACCACTTACGCCACACTGCACTGCACCCCACTGACCACTTTGGGCCACCTCCGGGCTACCACCCCGGGCTCCTGATGCCCTGGGCAGGAGCAGCCTGCTTCCTACCTTGTCTGGCAGCCACTCGATGTGTAAGTGCAATCCACTTACTCCATGTAGCATCCGTTGCATGATGCGTGGCAGGGACCCTTTCTTTGAACATCCAGCCCAGCACCGGCAGTCGAGGTGCTAAGAGGAGCTGGGCTTCTGTACCAACCACTTCTGAAGCAGCTCGAACCCCTTCATATGCTGCCAGTATCTCCTTTTCTGTTGGAGTATAGCGGGCTTCGGATCCTCTATATCCCCGACTCCAAAGCCCCAGGGGTCGACCATGTGTCTCCCCTGGCGCTTTCTGCCAGAGGCTTCAGGTGGAGCCGTTCTCCCCAGCTGGGGTGCAGAGCATGGTTTTAACATCTCGTCCTGCCCAGACTGGCCCCAGAGCCACTGCATGGACTGTTTCCCGTTTTGATTTGTTCAAAAGCCTATCATTGCTCAGGACCCCATTTAAAATTGTTCTTCTTCCAGGTGACTTGATACAGAGGGCTCAAAATCAGACTGTAATCTGGAATATGCACCCTCCAAAAACCCACAACGCCTAAGAAAGCTTGTGCTTCCTTTTTACATGGTTGGAGGAGACATAGCTGCTATTTTATTGATCACGTCTGTGATCTGACGACGTCCATCTTGCCATTTTATTCCTAAAAACTGGATCTCCTGTGCAGGCCCTTACTTCGTTTCATGGCAAAACCAGCTTTCAGAAGGATTAGAATTATTTTATTCCCCTTCTCAAAAACAACTTCTGCTGTGTTGCCCCATATGATAATGTCGTCAATGTACTGCAGATGTTCGAGAACTTCATCCTGTTCCAGTGCAGTCTGGATCAGTCTGTGGCAAATGGTGGGGCTGTGTTTCTGCCCCTGGAGCAGTCGATTCCAGGTGCACTGGACACCCCTCCATGTGAAAGCAACCTGGGGCCTGCACTCTGCTGCCAGAGGGATTGAGAAGAAAGCATTGGCGATATCAGTGGTGCCATACCACTTGGCTGCCTTGGACTCCAGTTTGTACTGAAGTTTTAACATGTCCGGCACAGCAGCACTCAGCAGCGGTGTGACTTCATCTAGGCCACGACAGTCCACTCTCCATTAGATTTCCACACGGGCCATACAGGAGCGAGTGAGTGAGTTAAAGGGTGAGCGAGTCTTGCTCATCGCTCCTTGAATCTCTAGTTGACGAATCAGCTGATGGATGGGAACCAGAGAGTCTCGGTTGGTGCGATATTGCCGACAACAGACTTTTGTGGTAGTGATCGGCACCTGTTGTTCTTCAACCCTCAACAACCCCACAGCAGAAGGGTCCTCTGAGAGACCAGGCAAGGTAGACAACTGTTTAAGTTCCTCTGCCTCCAAGGCAGCTATGCCAAAAGCCCTGTTATTCAGAAAAATGTCTGTTATTCAGAAAAAGAGCAGAAAATGGTGTCTGTTACATGATCTGTGCAGAATAAATGATGTAATGGAAGACACGGGCATGCTACAACCCAGTATACCATCACCCACTATGACTCTCCAAAATTGGTGCCTCATCATTATCGATTTGAAAGATTGTTTTTTCACTATTCCCTTACACCCAGACAATGCACCAAAATTTGCATTTTCGGTGCCGTCACTTAACATGAGTGAGCCTTACAGGCGCTATCATTGGACAGTTCTCCCTCAAGGGATGAAAAATTGTCCCACCATATGCCAATGGTTTGTAGCTAAAGCCCCATCTCCTGTTAGAAAAGCCTTTCCTGATGTTGTACTTTATCACTATATGGATGATATCCTCGTTGCAGTGCAAGCTCAACAGACCATGCAGGACATGCTTAAGATGTTGTATCAGCAGGTACAAACTGCAGGGTTACAGATCACCCCCGAAAAAATACAACAGCCAGCACCTTGGAACTACTTAGGGTGGCGAATTATGGAACAAAAGATTGTTCCACAACAGGTGAAGTTGTTAGTAAATGTGAAAACTTTGAATGATTTGCAGAAGCTCCTGTGGGCGATAAATTGGATCCGTCCACTGTTAGGTATACCAAATCACAAACTGAGCCCTCTGTTCTCCCTTCTCAAGGGAGATCCAGCGCTTTTGTCACCAAGAAGCCTGACTTTGGAGGCTCAAGCCGCCTTAGAAAAGGTCTCCCGGGCTATAGAGAATCATCAGGCAAATAGAATACATCCAGAGGTGTCCTTTCAAATGCTCATAAAAAATCCCACCTCACAGCCATATGCCTTAATTTTTCAACGGGATGAGAATCAACCAGACCCTCTCGCCATTATTGAATGGGTTTTTCTCCCACACCAACTGCAGAAAACAGTCATAACCTGACCAGAGTGTTTTGCCATGCTAATAATAAAGGCCAAATAGCGTCTGTTGGCACTAGCAGGACAGGAGTTCTCTCGCATTATTTTGCCAATGGATACTCAAGTATTACAATGGCATCTTCAAACTTCAGTCCTTTTCCAAACAGCAACAATAGAATGTCCAGGGGAACTAAGCATACATAGTCCAAGCCATAAACTACTTCAGCAAGAATTTACGCTATATGAACTCCTGAAGTCATGTGCCTTTGCAGGCTATAACCATCTTTACAAATGGTTCCGGCAAAACTGGCCAATTTGTTATAGTATGGCAAAACCCTGAGACGAAAACTTGGATTTCAGATGTCCGTCGGGTTGAGGGCTCTCCGCAGATCATTGAGATTGCCACTGTAGTTCGAGATTTTCAAAAATGGAAAACCCCTGTTAATATCATTACTGATTCTGCCTATGTGGCTGGGCTAGTACCACGCTTAGAAAATGCTTGCTTAAAAGAAGCTTCTAACTCATTGTTGTATTCATTGTTATGGCAATTGCTGTGCTTACTGAATGATAGAAAACATCCTTATTTTATTATGCATATCCGCACGCATACCACACTTCAGCGACCGTTGATAGAAGGAAACCACCGTGCAGACACTTTAACTCTTGTGGCACAAGTAACCTCACAAGCAGTCGAACAGGCTCGTATCTCACATGTCTTCTTTCATTAAAATGCAAGGGCACTACAAAAGACATTTTCCCTCACCTCGTCACAGGCAAAGAACATTGTTGCTGCTTGCCTGGATTGTCAACGCTTCCTCCCCTCTCCTCCAGCTGCGGGCGTTAACCCAAGAGGTCTTACCACCCTAGAGCTGTGGCAAACAGACGTGACTCATTTCCCTGAGTTTGGTCATCTGAAATACGTCCATGTCTCTGTGGACACATTTTCTGGGGCCATATATGCCACTTGTCATACTGGGGAAAAGGCCCGAGATGTTATTAAACACTTTTTGCTTGCCTTTGCAGCCCTTGGCATCCCACACACAGTAAAGACAGATAACGGCCCCACATACGTATCTCAAAGACTGAAATTATTTTTCCAAGACTGGGGCGTCAAGCATACCACCGATATTCCTCATTCCCCGACCGATGAAGACATCGTTGAACGATCTCATGGCAACTTGAAGCGCTTGCTAACCAAACAAAAAGGGGGAATTGCGGACACGGTAATGCCTCCACAGGAACACCTGGCTAAAACCCTATATGTATTTAATTTTTTAAATTTATCTGTTAATATGGACTCTGCAATCAGTTATGCGTCCTTACAGGCAGACAGGGACCCTGTACAAGGCAAAGTGCAGGTGTTAATTCGTAATCTTGAATCTAGGGCTATAGAAGGTTCCATTTCCATTGATAACCTGTGGGAGAGGGCATACTTGTGTTTCCACACGTAATGGACCACAGTGGGTTCCAGCAAGGTGTGTTCGTCCTTACCAACAGCATTCGAATCAGAAGGATTGAATGAGCCTGCTCTCCTAGTTCAGGTTGTCTGCTCTGCATAATCAAGAGAAATCCCAGCTATGGAAAATTGAGTACAGCGTATTCAGAGAACCATCGAAACACTGGTCAGAAAAAGTGGATGTATATCAGGGCATAGGTGCATGACCCCTTGCCTTAGCCTGGAAACATGATAATGACATACATGTCCTGAGCGAACCCCGGGGAATTCCCTTCTTGGGATGTCCTGGTAGTCGGCACCAAGCTTGGGTACTCTGCTGGTGCATTCTCTGTGGCGAGAGATGGTATTGTGTCTCAACTAACAGACAAGTGCGGTGTGTACAGTGTAGAAAAACAAGGGGAACCGATTATCAAACCTCTGCCCTTATAAAAACTCTGATTTGTGGCAGAAGGAGGCTAGTCCCAGAACTCTGGGAAGTCCCTGAGGAACTTTGGGTAAAAACGCTACAAAAATGCAGCCGTCGCTTTGCATGGAAAAATCAAGCATGATTAGCATGATTGGTATTATTATTGGGTGAGAATCAGGGATTGGTGCCCCCGCTACCTAATGATAACATTTAGCTAAGCTTAGCGAAAACCTTGAATCAAGATACACTCTGTCTATCGATGGCCCAACCTCAAAATCCTTTTCATACATGTCTAGTAGGCTTACTGTTAGACAACATCTCAGCTATAGTAGCAGAAGCAGAAGGGGGTTGGTTGGCAAAGAGCCACTGCCTATACATTGCGGACTGTATAGGATACTGGGATACATGGGATGACAAATTGCCAGATTGCCCCTCAAACCACAAGAAATCCATATTCTTGGTTCAGTAAAGATGGATGTTTGTAAATATTTTAACTTTACCCAATACTCTCACAATGAAAACTACATTCAACATGTGTCCCCCTGGGATCCCATGTTTAGAAACAGTTCACAATGGTGCAATCAAACAGACAATAGTATCGCCCCTACAGATGAGGTTCCCTGTAAATTACCGAAAGGCTTTTTCTTTATTTGTGGAGACCATGCCTGGGCCGGTATCCCATCTAGGATTATTGGAGGACCTTGTACTATAGGCAGACTAACTATGCTAACTCCCAACATTACCATGATAATCATACACCAAGGAGTTTCACAGAAGGAAGAGATCAGTGAGTCATGCCTTTACCTCTGAGTGCAATGACCTTTTGGCAGCCGCCTGCTGTTGCTGCTTCTTCTTTCTTTGCCCCTGGCGTAGCCTCTGCTCATGCATTAATGTCCCTGTGAAAGCTGGGATGTTGGCTCGCAAAGCAGAGCAATGCTACTTCGGTAGCACTTTCTGGGCTATTATTAGACAGACTCGGTATGGCATGCTACTCTACAAAATAGAGCTGCCGTAGATTTTTTGCTTCTTGCGCATGGTCACGAGTGTGAAGATTTTGATGGTATGTGTTGTATGAATCCGTCTGACCACTCTAAATCAATACGTAAGAGCATACAGCAGATCATGTCAAATGTGCAGAATTTAAGAGTATCTGAAGGGTGGGGATAGTTAAATGATCTTTTTAATGATTGGAGCCTAACTGGTTGGATGCGATCAGCCTTACAAATCATGCTTTTTTGTATCATCATTTTTCTGTGTATTATGATCTGTATTCCCTGTTAGTTACAATGTGTGCAGTGCCTGATTAACAAAACGCTTGCTGTTGCTTTGTTAGTAAATAAAGAAGGGGGAGTTGTGGAGGACGAAGAAGCTGTGGATGTGCAACTTGGAGACAGTTCTGCTGACATCCTTGCTTTGATAGGCAGAAAGCCATGGGAAGAGTGAACAAGATGCAAAGCAAGGAAACTACAAGTTGGAGACTGTTGCAAAGAAAAGTAGATATTTAGAAAATACGACCTTCAGATAGGAGAACAGCACAATCGAGCATTATGAACTGTGTAACATATTGTTATTGTAACCTGATGCTCTAATCTATATAAGCAAAGGAGTTATCCTAAGTAAAGGTCTTCGCTCAACCCTCCAGCGGAGTCTGTGTCCTTTGTTGCCACACCTAAAAACTGGATCTGCTGTGCGGGTCCCTTGACCTTACTCTGGTTTATGGCAAAACTGGCTTTCAGAAGGATTCAAACTATTTTATTCCCCTTCTCAAAAACTTCTGCTGTGTTGCCCCATATGATGGTGTCGTCAATGTACTGCAGATGTTCGGAGCTTCACCCTGTTCCAGTGCAGTCTGGATCAGTCCATAGCCAATGGTGGGGCTGTGTTTCCACCCCTGGAGCAATCGATTCCAGGTGTACTGGACACCTCTCCAAGTGAACTGTGATCTGCACTCTGCTGCCAGAGGGATTGAGAAGAAAGCATTAGTGGTATCAATTATGACATACCACTTGGCTGCCTTCAACTCCAGTTCATATTGAAGTTCTAAGATGTCTGGCACGGCAGCACTCAGCGGTGGCATGACTCCATTCAGGCCATGATAGTTCACAGTTAGCCTCCACTCTCCATTAGATTTCCACACTGGTCATATGGGACTGTAAAAGGGTGAGAGAGTGTTGCTGATCACTCCTTGAACCTCTAGTTGACGAATCAGCTGATGGATGGGGATCAGAGCGTCTCAGTTAGTTCAATATTGCCACTGATGAACCGTTGTGGTAGCGATCAGCACCTGTTCTTTGACCCTCAACAGCCCCACAACAGAAGGGTCCTCTGAGAGACAACGCAAGGTAGACAACTGTTTAACTTCTTCCACCTCCAAGGCAGCTGTGCCAAAAGCCCACCGGTACCCTTTTAGGTCCCTAAAATACCCTCTCCTGAGGTAATCTATACCAAGGATGCATGGAGCATCTGGGCCAGTCCCACTGGGATGCTTTTGCCACTCATTCCCAGTGAGGCTCACTTCAGCTTCCAGTACAGTCAACTCTTGGGATCCTGTTGTCACTCCAGAAATACAAATGGGTTCTGTCCCTCTATAGCTTGACGGTGTTAGGGTACATTGTGCACATATGTCCACTAAAGCTCTATACTCCTGTGGGTCTGATGTGTCAGGCCACCGAATCCACACTGTCCAATAAACCTGGCTGGAGGCAGGGCCCCGCTAATCCTGGTCACAGTATGACAGTATCCATTACTCACTTTTTGCAGAAATGACGTGGAAGTTCCTTCATGGGGATCAGAAGTAGGCTCAGGCCTTCTGTTCTGTCTGGGGAATGCACATTGGAAACTGGCGCAGCACTTTTCCTGGAAAGATCCCTTTTTGTGGTTGTTCTTCCTTACAATTCCTGTACTTGTGCCCATAGGATCAAAGTATGTTGTCCATCCCGCTTTCTCATGTCCTCTCCATGGTCGCGCAGGCAGAACCACAGGGTGCCTCGTGGTGTGTACCCCTTATATTCTCTATCCCTATAAAATCTTGAGTGGAGAAACGTCCACTCCTAATAGCTGAGATACTGGCTCAAACAGGTGGGGAGGACATATTCTCTTCAAGTTGCTGGACCTTCCGGGACAGTTTCTCCACAGCTGAGACGAGGGGAGAAGAGAGACTTTCTTCATATTGCCGAAGTCGGGCAGCCACCTCATCCACCGTTGGTCTCTCTTCGCCTCTCCATTCCATCATTGCCAATGAACTGGCATATGATGATGGGGCGCTCTGTAAAAACTTCCGCCACATGGACCTTATGCATTGAATCTCATCAGGATCTGTGGGTAACTGTGCATTGTCCAGGTCATAATAAATCATCTCCTGCATGGCTAATTCTCTCAGGTACTGGATACCTCTTTCCATGGTGGTCCACTTGCTCGGATGACATACAACATCTTCACTGAAGGGGTACCTTTCCCTCACGCCTGACAGGAGCCGCCTCCAGAGGCTGAGGGCTTGTGTCTTCTTCCCAGTTGCCTTGTCAATGCCTCCTTCTCTAGACAGAGATCCCAGCTGTCTGGCTTCCCTACCCTCTAATTCCAAGCTACTGGCTCTGTTATCCCAGCACCGGAGTAGCCAGGTGACAATGTGCTCGCCTGTAAATCAGCTGAAATCTTTTCACATGTCCCACAGCTTGCTCAGGGACAAGGACTGAGTGATTATCTCTGGTTTTGCCCCTTCCTCTTGTTATCGTTATGACCCTGGATCATCATCATCTTTCACTGAGCAAACTGATTTCTTGGTGTATCTCTTCTTCTGGATAGGGGCAACTGATACAGGCACAGGTTGGTTTTCTGGTTCAGTTACAGTGCCCGCCACTGGGGCTGGAGTAACCGCAGCGCCTGCTGCAGGGGTTGGAGTAGCTGCTGTCTCTGTCGCAGGGGTGGCAGTAGCCACACCACCTGTCAGCCTGGTTTCCATCTCTTTCTTCTGAGGATGCTGTACAACATTGAACAATGCTTGGTAGATACTGGCCAGGGCCAAGCACAATGCAGTGAACTGTGCCTCTCTGGAATAGCCACAGCATTTTCTTTTCAAATATTCTATCACTTTATCAGGGTCCTGTAATTGTTCGGTGGTGAAATCCCAGACCGTTGGAGGTGAAAAACTCTCTAGATAGATACCTGCCCATGTTCTCCCACATGCCATGCCACCCATGACTCCAGCC
>QJSC01029770.1:162834-252702 GCA_003697955.1 Calidris pygmaea | reverse complement strand
GAATAAACACCCCAACATAGCCATCTGAACAGTGATGATATATCGTAAGTTCTTATTACACAGGACAGCAAAATTATAATCCTGATCCCTCTCCCAGAGGTGATAAACATCTTCATGGGGAGTACATAAAGCATGTAAGAATTCACATAACACAGCCATGAAGACAAATGAAGCAACATTGTGCCCAGCAACTAATACAATAAATACAGATAACAAGTTCCTTTTAACACGCTCTGGTCAGATCTGTCTTTATCTCAACCCTCCGAGTGCCCCACGTTGGGCGCCAAAAAGGACTGTCATGGCTTGGTCTCAGATGGTAACAAAGGACCATGTGGCAGCCGCTGGCACAGACCAGAGCCCTCACTGCCAGCGCGGCCGTGAGGGGAAAATCGGACAAAAAAGGCAAAACTCATGGGTTGAGACAAAGGCAATTTAACAGAACAGCAAAAGGAGCAAGAAACAACAACAACACTGACAGAGGAATATACAGCCACCATTACTATTCCACCATATGCCGACCACACCCAGGATGCTCTGCTCCCCCGGGAGGGGGTGGGGTGTGTGTGTGTGACTTCCCTTTCCTCCCCCCCCCCCCCCCCCCCCCGCAAAGACTTCCTGTCCCTCCCCTTCCCCAGTAGCTCTGACTGCCCCCGGGCATAGCCCAAGTGGCTAGGTCCTGGGGAGAATTGACCCTATCCCTGCCAGACCCAGGACAGCAGAACAGCCCAGCCCCAGGTAAGGCACCCCATTCCTGTTCAGCCCCAGGTAAGAAAGCCTACCCAGCCAAAGACCAGAGAAGGCAGCTTAGCCCAACCCAGCCCAAGGAAAGGTAGCCCAGCCCAGCACTGGTAAGTCAGCCCAGCCCAGCACCAGGAAAGCCAGCCCAGACCTGCCCATGGTAAGGCAGCCCAGTACAGCACCAGGTAAGCCAGCCCAGCGCAGCGCAACCCAAACCAGCCAAAGGTAAGACAGCCAAGCCCTGCCAGCCAAGCCCAGCATAGCACCAGTAAAACCAGCCCAGTTCAACCCTAGGTATGCCATCCATTCCTAAAAAAGTTACAAGCAGAAATGGGACTTTATTTTTGTATATTTTCTGTCACTTGACGTATTTCTGAATCTATTTCAGAGCCGATGGTCACAAGCACTAAGGAGAATGCGCGTGTGGAGCCAGGAGCAGGCTGATGCATTCTTCAGTTGAGCTTGGAAAAGCATGCCGTCTGTCAAAGGGAAGCCCCAGAGGCAGGGAAAGTAGGAGGAAGAGTAGAGGCCAAGCAGCCCCCGTCTCCTGAAGAGTGAGCAGGTGAAGAAGGAGGATGAGGCCCGAGCACAGGCAAGAAGAAGAAGAGGAGGTGAGTGGTACCAAGAGGTATTTTCCCAAGTAGGAGGCGTAGCAAAGAGAGTCCCACGGACTTTGTGCCTCCCAAAACTGGCTCCTCTGCCGCTGTGCTCCTTGGCCAGTGGTGGATGCAAAGCGCTGCGGTGCCTGCCCTGGGCTTGTATTGCAGGCAGGGAGAGTGGGCAAGTGTCAGGTGGGGAGGGAGGGAGGGTGCCCCAAGGCCGGAGCCCTTCCCAGCAGAGGCTGTTTTGGCCAAGCAAGAAGGCCTGGGGAGAGGGAGGCAAGGGAAGAGCAGAGCTGGCTCCCGCTCCAAGCTTGCAATGGGCAAGAGAGGCGGAGAGAGCCAGGGCAGGAGTGGTGTGCGGGAGGTGGCAGAGCAGCAGGCAAGACCCCAGGCCAAAGGGCCCCGAGGAGCCCTGAGCAGGGGCTGTGCTCAGTGCTGCAGAGGACAAGAAGTAGCCCCGGGGGCCAGCCCAGGGGCCCGCCTGGGAGTCTAGAAAGCTTCCTCCCCCTGGATGCGGAGCCCCAGGGCCACCTGGGTGCAGCAGGAGCAGCAGGCTCCTGGCCCAAGCGGCCCAAAGTAGCCCTGGCCCTTAAGGGGCCCTGCTCAGTGCTGCAGAGGAAGGCAAAAAAACCTCCCAGGACGCTTGCTAGGCCACGTCGGGGGCAAAAGAAGCCTTCCTCCAACCCCCCAGCTGCAGGGCACGAGAGGCCACCTTGGTGGTGCAGGAGCAGCAGGCAGGAAGCGTGCAGGCAAAAGGCAGCAGAGGAGCCCTGACAAGTGGTCATGCTTGATGCTGCAGAGGAAGGCAAAAAAACCCCGGGGAGCAGTGCCAATGTGCCCCGGGGGAAAATTCCTTCCTGAGTCCAGCTGGTGCTGGCGATCGATGGGCTGTTCCCTGAGCATGTGAACAAGACCTGCCTCCTCGTCCCACAGGCTGGTCCCGGCCTCCTCAGAGATGCCTAAGCCCTATCCTCCCTCACCCTGGAGCCATCTCAGGGGCTTCCGAGAGTGACCAAATGCCCCTACCTTGATTCCCCTTGGGAGCAAGCATCCTTCCTGCACCTGGCAGGACACCAGTGGGTGCCTCCAAAGCACTGGGACCCCTTGCAACTTCTCTGCATGCCCATTTCCTACGGCTCTGCAGTGCTCCTTCAGAAAGCACTTCCTTGGTCTTGTCACTGCTCTCCACCTGATAAGGATTTCCATCCATCCATCCATCCTTCCTTCCTTCCTTCCTTCCTTCCTTCCTTCCTTTCTTCCTTCCTATAGGCTTATATCATGTCTCCTCCAGCCATCCTCCCTCAGCCCCTACCAGGGAATTGCAGTGGTTCCTCCAGGCCTTCCTCTTGGATGTCTTTGGGCTGCCCTCAGGCCAGCTCTGTCAGTGGGACGCAGGAGGCTGCTCCCTTTTATCCTGGCCGGGGCATTGTGACATCTGCGTTGCCGGGTGGTGGCACTGTGACATGGGGGTGAGGGCCCCCCCCTCCCTGCACAGCCTCAGCCACCCTGCAGCGTCCTTGGGAGGAAGGTCTTTGGGGTGCTGGCCCAAAGGCCTCAGGGGTGCTGGCCCTGAGGCAGTACCTGTGCCCAGGGCGCTGTCCCTGCCCTTGGTGGCCATGCCGAGGGCAAGCTGCTGGGCGTCCCAGACACCTCCTCTGCCACTCAGCAGCCAAGGACAAACCTGGGGCTGTTCCTCTCCTCTCAGGCCAGGACAGAAACCAAGGCTGCAGCCCAGAGAGCTCTGTGCTGTCCCCTCTCTGCAGAGCTCACATCCAGGAGGCTCTTGTTTGCCTGGTCCCCTGAGTGGCAGGACTAGGACTGTGGGAAGAGTGACTTTCCGCTTGTGGACGCTGACATTGTAAGGAATCAGCTGTCTCAGCTGGATGTTCAGAACTCCACGGAGCCCGATGGGATTCCCCCCCGAGCGGTGAAGGGGCTTGCGCGTGTTACTTCAGCAGCCTTCTCGGCCACCTGCCTTGGGAGGTCTTAGGAGTCTGGAGAGGTCCCCACTGACTGGAATCTGGCCAACGTCATGGCAGTCTACAAGAAGGGCCATAGTGAGGCCATAGTCAGGAAGCTCGAGTCCTTGTTGGTGTCAGCTCAGTCCTGGAGAAACTGTGGAGAAGATGATCCTACTGGGAGTGATCTGGCTCTAGAAAGACATTGAAAGAATAATGCAATCCTCAGGCCCAGCCAAAGTGGGTTCACCAAGGGAAAGTCCTGTTTAAGGGATGTGAACTCCTGCTCCATTCTGGTCGCTCAGCTGGTGGGTGAAGGGTAGGCCAGTGCATGGAGTTTTTCTGGATTTTAGGAAGGCTTTTGATAGTGTGGGTGACAGCATGCTGCCGGACAAGTTGTCCAGCTGCGGGATGGATGGGTGGGTTCCCAGTGTGCTGAAGAGCAGGGCTCAAAGGGTTGCCGTGAGGGAGGCTACCATGAGGCTGGCGCCCAGTCCCCAGAGCTGCTCCTCAGGGCTCGTTTGTAGTTGGGGGTTCTTTTCAAGGCTTTTCTCTGTGCTCTGGATGCAGGAGTTGAATGCAGTGTGAGTAAGTTGGCTGATGAGAGAGGTTGGCTGGGAGGTGCTGTTGACCTGGGGAAGAAGAGGCCTTGCAGTGGGATCTGGGTGGATGAGAGCACTGGGCTCTGATGACTGGCATGAAATGGAAGAAGATCAAATTCTGGCTTCTGCACCTGGCAAGGAGTAATGGCGGGCACAAGTCTAAAGCGGGAGAGGGGTAGCTGGAGAGCAGCCCTGCAGAAAAGGAGGTGGAGGTGCTGGTTGCCAGGAGGCTCAGCAGGAGCCAGCGGTGTGCCCTGGCAGCCAAGAGGGCAAAAGCACATGCTTGGGTGCATCAAAGACGGCATGAGCAGCTGGTCAGGAGAGGTGATTATCCCGCTGTCCTTAGCGCTGGTGCTTCCCCAGCTTGAGTCTTGTGTGCGGTTCTGGGCCCCAGCCCTTCAGAAGGCTGGAAAGGCACTTGAACACTTTCCACACAACACACTCGGTGGCTGGGACCGGCCTGCCCGAACCCCCACCTCCACTGTCCCCTGCCAAGGGGCCAGGGGATGGGTCTCAGCTCAGCCTGGGGCCTTCAGTCCCTGCCAGAGGGATATTGTAGGTGGTCATGACAATTGGTCATGCTCGATGCTGCAGAGGAAGGCAAAAATCCCCCGGGGAGCAGTGGCAATGTGCCCCGGCGGAAAATTCCTTCCTGAGCCCATCTGGTGCTGGTGATCGTCTGTCAGAATCATAGAATCTTAGAATCATCTAGGTTGGAAGGGACCTTAAAGATCATCTAGTCCAACCATCAACCTAACTCTGATAGAAAATTAAATAAGAAATAGGTAATAAAAATTGCTAGACCATATTCCTGAGGACCATGTGTACCCATCTTTTGAACACCTCTAGGCATTGCGCCTCAACCACTTTCCTGGGCAGCCTATTCTAATGCTTGATAACCCTTTCAGTGAATAAATGTTTCCTAATATTCAATCTAAACCTCCCCTGGCACAACTTGAGGCCATTTCCCCTTGTCCTATCTCCTGTGACTTGGGAGAAGAGACCAACCCCCACCTCTCTAGACCCCCCCTTCAGGTAGTTATAGAGTGCGATAAGGTCTCCCCTCAGCTTCCTCTTCTCCAGGCTGAACAACCCCAGCTCCCTCAGCCGTTCCTCATAAGACTTACTCTCCAGACCCCTCACCAGCTCCACTGCCCTTCTCTGGACCCGCTGCAGCCCCTCAAGGTCTTTTTTGTGGTAAGGGGCCCAAAACTGGACACAGCCCTCGAGGTGGGGCCTCACCAGTGCCCAGTACAGGGGGATGATCACCTCTCGGGTCCTACTCACCACACTGTTCCTGATACAGGCCAGGATGCTGTTGGCCTTCTTGGCCACCTGGGCACACTGCTGGCTCATGTTCAGCCCACAGGCAACCAACACCCCTGGGTCCTTTTCTGCCAGGCAGCTCTCCAGCTATTCTTCCCCAAGCCTATTGCTCTGCATGGGATTGTTGTGACCTAAGTGCAGGATCCGGCACTTGGCCTTATTGAAACTCATCCTGTTGGTCTCAGCCCATCGATCCAGCCTGTCCAGATCCCTCTGCAAAGCCTCTCTACCCTCCAGCAGGTCGACACTGCCACCCAGCTTGGTGTCGTCTGCGAACTTACTGAGGGTGCACTCGATCCCCTCATCCAGATCATTGATAAAGATTTTAAAGAGAACGGGTACCAGTACCGAGCCCTGTGGGACACCACCCGTGACCGGCCACCAACTGGATTTGACTCCATTCACCACCACTCTCTGGGCCCGGCCNCCTTGCTAAAGTCAAGGTAAACAACATCCACAGCCTTTCCTTCATCCAGCAAGCGGGTCACTTTGTCACTTTGTCAAGCAGGACCTGCCCCTCGTGAACCTGTGCTGGCTGGGCCTGATCACCTGGGCATCCTTCATGCGCTGTATAATGGCACTCAGGATGATCTGTTCCATGACCTTCCCAGGCACCAAGGTCAGACTGACAGGCCTGGAGCTCCCAGGATCAACCTTCTGACCCTTCTTGTGGATGGGCGTCACATTTGCTAGACGCCAGTCAGCTGGGACCTCCCCAGTTTGCCAGGACTGCTGGTAAATGATGGAGAGTGGCTCCGCAAGCACTTCCACCAGCTACCGCAGTGCCCTCGGGTGGATCCCATCTGGGCCCATAGACTTGTTTGTGTCTAGGTGCTGGAGCAGGTCCCTTGCCGCTTCCCTTTTGATTACAGGGGCTTCGTTCTGCTCCCTGCCCTTACCTGCTAGCTCAGGGGTCTGGGTACTCGGGGGACACCCTACTCCATTACTGAAGACTGAGGCAAAAAAGGCATTGGGTACCTCAGCCTTCTCCTCATCCTTTGTCACTACATTGCCTCCCATATCCAATAGTGGATGGAGGCTGTCCCGAGTCCTCCTCCTGCTACTAATATATTTATAGAAATTCTTTTTGTTGTTTTTAACATCCAAGGCCAGGTTCAGTTCAAGCTGGGCTTTGGCCTTTCTAATCTTTTCCCTACATAACTTTGCTACACCTTTATAATCTTCCTGAGTGGCCTGCCCCTTTTTTCAAAGGCCATAAACTCTCTTTTTTCCCCTGAGCTGTGACCCTATCTCTTTTTTCAGCCAGGCCGAAAAGCTCTTTTTCCTCAACGGCTCGCTTTACTGCACACAGGGACGGCCTGCGCCTGTGCTTTTAAGACTTCTTCCTTGAAAAACATCCAGCCTTCCTGGACTTTTTTCCCCTTCAGGGCTGCCTCCCAAGGGACTCTGTCAAGCAGACTCTTGAAAAGACCAAAGTCTGCCCTCCGGAAGTCCATGATGGCAGTCCTGCTGGTTCCCCTTCTCACCTCCCTAAGAATCGAAAACTTTATCATTTCATGGTCACTTTGCCCCAGATGGCCTCCAACCGTCACATCCCCCACAAGTCCTTCTCTATTTAGAAACACCAGGTCTAGCAGTGCTACTTCCCTAGTTGGCTCCCTCACCAGCTGTGTCAGGAAGTTATCCCCAACACACTCCAGGAGCCTTCTAGACTGTTCCCTCTCAGCTGTATTGTGTTCCCAGCTGATATCTGGTAGGTTGAAGTCTCCCACCAGGACAAGGGCAAGTGATCTTGAGACCTCTGCCAGCTGCTTATAGAACATTTCATCTACCTCTACATCCTGGTTGGGTGGTCTGTAGCAGACTCTCACCGCGATATCAGCCTTACTGGCCCTCCCCCTGATTCTTACCCATACTCAACTCTACCATTACCCTCGATTAGTTGTAGACATTCGTAATCCTCCCTAACATACAGGGCCACCCCTCCTCCTTTTCTTCCTTGCCTGTCCCTTCTGAAGAGCTTGTATCCATCCATCGCAGCACTCCAGTCATGCGATTGATGCCACCACGTTTCCGTGACAGCAACTACTTCGTAGCTTTCCTGCCGCACAATGGCTTCCAGCTCCTCCTGTTTGTTGCCCATGCTGCGTGCATTTGTGTAGACGTACTTCAGCTGGGCTCGTTATCCTGCCACTTTTTGGGGGGGACAAGACCTGCCTCCTCGTTCCACAGGCTGGTCCCGGCCTCCTCGGAGGTGCCTAAGCCCTATTCTCCCTCACCCTGGAGCCATCTCAGGGCCTCAGGGGTGCTGGCCCTGAGGCAGTGCCTGTGCCCAGGGCGCTGTCCCTGCCCTTGGTGGCCATGCCGAGGGCAAGCTGCTGGGCGTCCCAGACACCTCCTCTGCCACTCAGCAGCCAAGGACAAACCTGGGGCTGTTCCTCTTCTCTCATCACCCCCATTGTATAGGATTCCTTATTTATATCTCGTATACTCTCCATTTTATACCATTATGCCTGGTCCTCTCACTCCATTTACAGAACAGTGCCATCATCAGGCACAATCCATGTGGGTTCTACGGAGGGCAAGTCCTGTTTGACTAATTTGATATCCTTCTCTGACAAGTCACTTGCCTGACAGTGGAAGGCAGGTGGTGAATGTAGCGTTTCCAGATTGTAGGAAGGCTTTTGACACTGTCCCTCCCAGCACCCCTCTGGACAAGTTGTCCAACAGTGAGATGAGCAGGTAGACTTTGCACTGGCTGAAGAACTGGCTGAAGAGCAGGGCTCAAAGGGTTGCAATGAATGGGGCTATGTCTGGCTGATGACCAGTCACCAGCGCTGCTCCTCGGGGCTCATTTCTAGGGCCAGTTCCGTTCAAGGCTTTTCTTGAAAAGTGCCCACGCCAGAGGCACCCAGAGGGCTGCTGAGAAAGTGGGTGCCTCCTCGGTGACAGTTTAGAGCAGAAAAGGCCTGTGCTGGTCCTGACCTGCTAGCAGACCCTGGCTACTCTCGCTGATCTTCTCAGAAAGCCCCAGCTCTGCCGAGGAGGCAGGACCAAGCTGCCCAGCATGTCTGCCTCCACCCTCCACCATCACAGCCCGATGCCAGACAGTCCTGCAGCACGGCTCTTGCTTCCCAAAATATCACACAGGAACTCATTGAGGGTTTGTGCCAGCTCATCAGTGCCTTGGTCCATGCAGCTCTTCTGGACAAATTTCTCGGTCAACGCCGTGAAACCTGTAACAGGAACATGGAGAAATCAGGAAATGCCCGTGTAGGCCCAGGGGCCCAGCAGCACTTTCCACCCTACCCAGCCTGACAGGCTGTTCGGGACACCTTCCCATGCCCAGCTCAGTGCTGGTGGCAGCAGGGGTTGACCGCCCAAGACAACCCATCCTGCTCTCTCTGGGCATCCCAGCAGAAGACCTCAGCAGTGACAAGATGGCCACTCTGTCTGAGGGGCTCCAAAGGACCTGGTGTGCCCTAAGACAACTTGTGTCCATGGCTGCTCCTCCCTGCTCCCCCAGCCTGAGACATCCGCAAAGAGCAGCACTCCATGGACACTCAGATCACTGTCTTTGCTCAGGAGGGAGCTGTCAGCAAACAGTGATGGGAGAAAATCTGCTGCTTTCTGCAGGTCTGAGTGGTGATAGTTCTTCTCCCAGGCAGAAGCCATCGTCAGCGCCCTGTGGCACATGGGGTACCTCAGGAGAAGACAGCCATGCCCAGCTGTGGTGAGGACAAGGACCTCACCACACAGTGCCAGCTGCACACTGAGCCCAGGGCCTCTATGCGGGATGACTGGCCCTCTGCCCTCACGGGTCACAATCAGAGGGTGGTGGCCTCTTCGGTTGGTCATTGCTTACCCGCTGGCTGACCTCAGGTGTCACAATCGGCTCACAGCGACATCCTCCGTCTGTCACCATATGTAGCGCAGCTCCAGCTCAGCCCCCCAGGCCGTGGCTCTCATCGGTGGCAGTGCTCAGGTTTACTGCCCCATGCTCTCACAACCAGAGTTTGCAGAGACAGGGCCGAGCCCAACTCTTGGTCTTCAGTTGGAGCGTGTTCTGCATCCTGTTACCTCCTGGGGGTTGATACACTTATGAAGTAAGCAGCCAAATCTGGACTGATATTACAACTTCAGTTCTTCTCCCCTTTGAAGGCAGGTACAAGCTTTGCTCTTCAGATGTCAGAGATGTAACGCCATCCGTCAGTTTCAAAAAAGCACTTGGGCTCGTTCCCTTACTAGTCAAGCACAAGTTTTATCTGAACACTGTTTGACGTACTCTTCTTCTCCAGCCCGTGATCCTGGTGTTTTACAGAACTAAATTTCCCTGAAGTTGGTTAAAGTCTGGCGAAGACCAAGGAAAAGCATATTTGCCGCTATTGTTTCAACCCTTATTTCTTCTCTCTTTAAGCAATGGATATAAGTTTTTCCTTCCTTTCCTTCCTTTTACTTTTAAAATGCAAAAGAAATCTTAGGGGTTCTAACTAAAATTCATCTGGTGTCCTCCTCAGTTTCTTGATTTTATCTCTACCCATGCATTATATTATCCTGTGCCTTCTGCCTTTGTCTTCTTTTTCACACAGTTCTTTCCTTTCAGAGGTGTGGATCATTACACACGAGTCTGTCGCCCCCTCTGGTGTACTTTTCTGTTTGGTCATTTGCACTTCCATATTCCAACCCCCGTTCTTCACTGCTGAGCTTTTCCAGCTGAAGAGCTGCTGCCCATCAGTCTGTTCACCCTGTTCAGACCCACCTGTCTCAGAGAAGAGGGGAGATACCCTCTGCTGGTCCCAGGGTTGTCTAAGACAGACCTTAGGATCTGTGACCATTCAAGCAGTGTTGTCCCAGAAGGAACATGCTGAATTTAGTCACTCAGTCGTTGTCTGTTTCTTACGTCTGAACAACAGCCCACACCAGTTGTGCTCTGTCAGCACTTTCCTTCACTGAGGTTAAACCACTGGGACTGTATTTGACCGCCTGAAGGCAGACACATTCCAGCACTTACCCTCACCCCAATAGCCCCATTCAGACACCTCCCTTCACACTGCAGCAGGCACTGCAAAAAAAGCTTCAGAAAGTCAGACAGGAGACTTCTAAACATGACTGCAGTGAAAATTACCTACTTGGGTCTGAGCATAACTGCATTCCAGGTGTCTGCAGCTCAAACAGCTTGGGAAAAAGGAATTGTGAGCAACACCACATGCAGAGTAAACTAAACTCACAGGAGACCTCAGTAATGCTGCTGTAGCGCTCTGAAGACAGAGGAGAGTTTAGCTGAGCATTAAGACAGGCTTCGACTACAGCTGTTTCAGCACAAGGTTATATAAAAATACACAATTCTGCCTGGGTTTATACAGTTATTCCATACAGAAACGTGCAAAATTTTACTTCTGTGCAAGTTGCCTATCTATTCTGAACCTTGATAATAAAGCATATGTAACACACTCCAACTCTAGCAAGAATCCCGTTTCACTGAGTCCTGAATTTTCTGCCTTTCATTAGGCCAAAGTACATTCACAGAGAACAGTGCCAAAGAAATCTTGGGTTTTCCATGGCCCCACCCCCACGAGCACAGACCTGGCAGAGGGAGAGCCGGAGGCTGCCTTCAATTCCCACCCATCTGGAGCTCCCTTTGGCCATACAGGATCCCAGAAGCACACATGGGAAATGCCGGGGGAGCACATTGAACCTATATTCCAGACCGGTGCTTTTTGATTCTGGGAAGTAAAAATTAGAGTGGCTCAAGGGAAATCTGCTTCAGGTGTGCAGAAACCACCTGAAATCCACCCAGAACACCTTGACATGAGAAGGCACAAACTACAGGAAGTGAAATCCAGTAGTAATTCTGGTTTGTTCTTGTTTTAACCATCAGAAGTCCAAGATGCGCAATCTCTAACCCAAGATTTACAATGAGATAGTCACCCCCACTGAAAAGCAGGAATTCTTCTACTATTGCTAGTCACTATTTCTGTACTGCTAAATACCCCAGTAACAGTACCGTAAACGATGATGCTTTTTGAACAACATCGTCTCTGCATGGAGGAAGCCCTAAAATGCTGTTTTCATTTGTAGTACTTTCAAACAGAACTCCTTTGGGGCAAATCCCACAGCCAAACTGCCGCGAGCTTTCACTGATGAATTCCATCTTACCAAGATGTAAGCACAATGAGGAGTGTTTCGTACCACGCTGCCTTTCTGACAGTTGAGCAACACCCGCCACTGACACCTTTTCTTTTTTTTTTTTTTTTCAATTATGTCTGTCTGAAAATTATTGAGCTAATTAAATTTACATTTTCTAGATCGTCATTGTTCAAAGTAGTTTAAAGCAGACACCAGCCTTTCTATCGGGCTTTCTTCTTTTGCCAAACTCACCCGCTGAACCCCACATTTCATGGAAGGGTCAGTTCTGTATCATGGCACCACCACATGGAAATACTAATAATAAAGCTTCCATTCAAAAAACACAAATATCTTGGTGATCAGCACAGCTATGACAGCAAACACAGATTGCAGGGCATCTTAAAGCAGAGGTGTAAAGTTTGCTGGCAAATGCCAACAGCTTTCTAAACCAACTGGAACAATGCCTCCTTTGTGCCTTAATTCCAACTAGGCGACTGAAACTCTACATCATGTCTGCAGCCTGGTCGTGACACCATGGAAACTGGGTACTAAGGAGGGAACCAGAAGCAAAGCTGCATCTGCAGAGCTCCTGCAGGGGACTGGAAGCTCCGTGAACGAAGGCCCTGCCCCCCTGCAGTTCCCTGAGCGAGCTGCAACTCGCCAGGGAGCTCCTGACCGTCTCGGAGAGCAAACCTGCAGCGATGCCCACACTCTGGAGTCTGCCACAGATTCACAGGTGCCTGGGTGTGAAGTGCAGAAGAGAAATCACCTCCCTTTGGCAAACCCTTCTCATGCCAAAGCCATTGGTGGGCAGTCGGAGGGATTGAGTCTAAGGAATTCTGCCCCTGGAAGGAGCACTGCCAGCGGGAAGGGAAGGAGGAGCGGAGGTATGACCTGCCTGTATGCTGCGGCCCCACATTTTTCCCCGGTGTTTTCGGTGCTGCTTATACACCGTAATTGCTGCGGAGTTTTGCTGCAGATGCCAACTTAGGCAACACTCAGCAGAAGGGCACGTTGTTTCAAGTCTCCTGATGGGTTCAGACAAGGCAAAACCCTCAGAGATACCTGTCCAGCGTCCCCTCAGTGTCTGGGGCTTTTCCTGTCACCCTGGCCTTTTTAAAGTTTTATCCTCCCATTACTGGGGAAAGACAGGGAGCAGCCATTGCTGGCTGAGTGTACGTGGGTGGTGAGAACAAGAGCAAACCCCATGAGAAACAGCAACAAGACGCAGAAGAGGACTCTGCATGTGGAGCCCTTCCGTGGGTCAGCGGGTGTTTAATTGACCCACAGGGCTTTGGGATGCCAAGTGTTTTTCCAAACTCCTGCAGTTTTGGCATCGCTTTGGCAACACCAGCAGCGAGGAGCGAGCTCAGGGAGGAGGTGTGAACGTGCTGCCACCTCCCGGCACTCGCTTTCTCACCCCCACAGAGCCAGACTACCCAAAGCTCATCCCTTAATAGACCCTTCCTATGGAATTAAAATCACTCAGCACTGCAACAACCCACTGCTTTTTCTTTTTTTAAAGGAAGTTGCTCCCAGTTTTTTGTTAAAAGCTCCCAGTCCTCCCAGCTGGCAGGGCTGCTGCTGACTCCAGGGTTACTGGAAGGTCTCTCTTTGGTCTCGAAAGGCAGCTGGTTTCCCTTTGGAATCGTAAGAGGTAGAGTAAAATCTTTCTTTGATTTTTATTTTTAAAAATACAAGGGTTGAGAAGCAAAAGGAGAATGTTCGCAACCTCCTCCAGCTTTGGAGAAAGAAGTTTATTGAGGCCCAGACCTGAGGATTGGTCCTTTGAAGAGAAAACAGAACCAAATACAGAGTTGGTTCTGCTGGACAGGAGTATTCAGCCCAGCAAAAATTAAACAAAGCAATGAAAATCTGGTGGCCTGGAAACAAAAAACCCCAGCCTTTTCTGCCTACTGGTATAGTGCCGGTGGAGACAAGACCCATTCTTTAGATTTCATTCCCTGAAGTAATCAAAGCCTCCATTTTCACTCCCAAATGCAGTGTTATTTATGCAAATAAACACCAATCTGTGGGGAAACAGGAAACCAGCATCGTACAAAGTAAAGTAAAGGATACAAATCAAATAAAGGAAGCCACAGAAGTGTACCTGAACATGGTGTGATAATGCCTCTGATTGGAGGAACTGTGGCCTGATCCACGCTATGTGTTGCAAGTAGCTCTTGGCTGAGCAACTTGCTGAGACAGCAAACCAGGTGGAAAAATACTGTGCAGACCTTCAGCTGGTATATAAGGAACTTGCGATGATGAATAAACGATTCTGATTGTGGTTGTACCCTCAATCTGAGTCCATCTCTCCATACGCTACACCAATCAATAAAATAAACACACAAGCCATGCTTTCAATATGACAAAACACCAACACTGACTGTCTTGGGTCACGGAGACGCCTCACAGCCACCCAACACCTTTAACCACCCCTGTCACTGCGGTGCCTGGGCGCTCTCCGGTGGTAGAACCAGCCGGGGAACAGCACCGCCTCGCACACAGCGCTGGTCTGGAGCAGTCCCTGGATTTTGCAGGCTCAAGCTTTTACTTTTCAGAGAATTTTAGGAATCATAAGGATCCGTCTTTACGCCCCTCTGCGCTCTGGCCGAGGGAAGCACGGGCCCAGGTTCTCCTTTCGAGACTGATGGTGCAGAGCATGCCATGTTCACACCACTGACCTGGCGGAATGAGTTTTAATTGCTTAATTATTTATGGCAGAAAAAACAAGAGCAGCCCGAGAACTTTAACATTCACGAACCATATTTAATAAGTTAAGAAGAAAACACATAAAAACTAACCTTATCTCTCTCAGAAGGGTGCTACAGTCAAGATGTGGAATGCTGCGCATGACTCTCACTTCAGGGGAAAATGTCGGTAAATTACATGACCATTTTTTGGCTTTTTCCCTTATTCTATCTCTTCTTAGAGTAGGGCAACCTTGTCTTCTTGAATCCTCAGAGCCCAGCCACTGCCCAGATGCAGAGCCGAAATACGGTGTTCTTTAACAAATGGTGAAAACTGATCTGGTGGCTGGTTTGATGTCGGTTTCCAGTTGCCAGGGGAGGACATCAGTGGCATCCGGGATTTTTCTGGCTTCCTCACCCTTTAAAAATGCTCCTGGGGCCATTTCAACATCCTGCAGGTGATGGAGTCTCCTGTAAGTGTTCTTCCCTTGTATCTTCTCAAACACCCTGGAAGTCAGAAAAGAAACAGGGATTTGTAATTCCGTTTACTTTTTCAAATTCGTTAGACCAAGCATCGTTATTCCTACTTTTGTGAATTCCTGTTCTATTTTGCTGCGTGGTACGACAAAATTTCTGACACTGGTGGTTGAACAAGGAAGATTGTTGGGGACTAAAACATGAGAATTAATGGTGTGATCATGTAAAATAAGGTTGAATTGAAACTTGAGGGATTTTGCTTGGCACGAGCGACTGGAGTATGGAAACCTTGGGCCACAAAGCCTAATGGAACTTGAGTGTTTCTTAGACAAAAAGGAGAAACGCTGGGATTCTTGCACAAGGGGGGCCAGTCTGAACTTCGCAGCTCGGTGGAGGGTCTGCCTGAATCTGGAAACACAGATTTTTTGGGTTGAAAGTCAAAAAAAACTGCCAGGCAGCCAAAGGGCAAGGGGAATCCTCAAGCTGCCCTTTCCCTCTGCCCCCCTGGGCAGCTTTTGAGCCCAAAAGTCGCCATTTTTCAGAAGAAAAATGAAGAGTTGACCTTCACACTCTCTGCAGGGGAAACCACCCAGATCGCCGGCACCTCCATCCAACCCCTTGGAACACTAAACAGCCAAAAAAACACTGGGAGGATGGGGTGCAAAGCCAGGCCTTGAAAGGAAAATGTATTCTTTCTCCTATCCTCAGTGGAACAGCACTTTCCTCCACAAAAATCTAGAGAAGAGGTCTAAAGTGTGGAATTTCAAAGCAGTGAAGTGACATGGTTACCCGGTTTCTACCATCAAAAATATATATATTTCACAGAATCACAGAATTACAGAATCTTCATGGTTGGAACGGACCTTCGAGATCATCGAGTCCAACAAAACAAAAACAAAACCAAAAAAACCCCAACACATAACACCAAAACTAAAAAACCAACACCCCATCACCACAACAATCACCACACCCAATAATCTCAGACACTAGAGCATGCCCTGAAGTGTCACATCTACACGTTTCTTAAATACCTCCAGGGATGGTGACTCCACCACCTCCCTGGGCAGGCTGTTCCAGTGCCCGACCACTCTCTCAGTAAAGTAATTCTTCCTAATATTTAATCTAAACCTCTCCTGCCCCAACCTCAGACCATTTCCTCTGCTCCTGTCATTATTCCCTTGGGAGAAGAGGTCAACTCCCACCTCTCTACAACCTCCTTTCAGGGAGTTGTAGAGGGCAATGAGGTCTCCCCTCAGCCTCCTCTTCTCCAGACTAAACATGCCCAGTTTCCTCAGCCTCTTCTCGTATAACCTGTTCTCTAGACCCCTCCCCAGCTTGGTGGCTCTCCTCTGGACATTCTCCAGCACCTCAATGTCCTTCTTGTAGTGAGGGGCCCAGAACTGTACTCAACTCAACTGAACTCACCCTCACAGTACTCAAGGTGAGGCCTCACCAGTGCCCAGTACAGGGGCACAATGACTTCCCTACTCCTGCTGGCCCCCCTATTCCTGATACAGGCCAGGATGCTGTTGGCCTTGGCCACCTGGGCACACTGCCGGCTCTTGTTAAGCCGGCTGTCCACCAACACTCCCAGGTCCTTTTCTGCTGGGCAACTATCCAGCCACTCTTCCCCATGCCTGTAGCGTTGCCCGGGGTTGTTGTGACTGAAATGCAGGACCTGGCACTTGGCCTTATTGAAACTCATCCCATTGGCTTTGGCCGATTGATCCAACCTGTCCAGGTCCCTCTGGTCCCTCTGTGAACCAAATTCCTGTTTCCTGGCAAGGAGTGTTTTCACAGCACCCGTGCAGGGGCAGATGGGTTCATTGAGGAGCGGAATCTGGCATACAGCCCCAGCAGTTTTTCTACCTCATCTTCAGCCTTTTCCACCTCATCCTGGCATCTCTTCAGCTTTTTCTGTATCAAACAGGGCCGAGTGCAGCCCAATCGGATTTTTTTCCTCCAGGTGGAATAATACTTCATTCATTGGCATATAGTTTTAGCCTGAACCCACTGGGAGAAAAGCAGAAGCAATCTCTAAGGGAAATGCTGCAGTAAAACATTTAAGGTCCAGATCTACAACGATTCTCTCCCCCGTTATCTCCGGTTCTCACAATGCAACATACGGGTGAGAGCAGACAGAAAAGATAGAAATGCTTCTGCAAAGAACTGTATATTTCACACTGTTAGTCAGCATAACCTGTCATTATTCTACTAATATCTCTGGTCCCAGAAATATTAAATAGTCCATTGTAATTACACATTAGGGCAAATCATGTCTTGTACCGGTGGGTTTTAGCATGAAGAAGCATGCCAAGAACAGGATTGATACACGCCACTCAAAATACAACTGTCCACGCTAACGAGACCCGCCTCAGTCTAACGGCTTTACCTGCTTCTACAGGAGGCCAAAATTCTTCTCATGTATGTAAAAAGCCTCTTTAAACAACTGCTGCCCCAGGGGTGTTCAAGTACCCAAACCTAGGAATAAACAGTGACATGCACGTTATTAGAATAGGCATTCCCCGCTCCAGAAGGCCCCAGAGAACGATTAAAACTGCTACTTTCCCAGCCCCAAAGAACACCCACTGCTGTTCTCACACTTCTAAGAAATCCTTTCAATCAGACCAAAGGGAACAGTGGTATCTGCTGATAATCCTGGCAAAGGAACAAGCTGTGCTTCCACTTTACCTGTGCAATGATAATCTGCCAGAGGAAAGGAGAGACCGGGCAGTGTCTGGGGGCATCTTCTTGGAGGTATCTGGGGAGAGCCCTTTGACCAACTGAAATGACTGCAGATGCCAAAATTTAGGGCAACTGAACTTTTGCTACTCATGATGTTCAGGGCCTCATCACTCATAACAGTAGCTTGGAAAGAGAGACGCCACAGCCTTGAACAGACACCTCCCCCCAACTTTTCTTGATGAGCACAACGTCACATGGTGTGGGATGTCCCTTTGATCAGTTGGGGTCAGCCATCCCGGCTCTGTCGCCTCCCAGCTTCTTGCCCACACCCAGCCCAGCTGTTGGTGGGTCAGTGTGGGAAACAGAGAAGGCCTTGACCCTGGGCAGGCACCGTTCAGCGACAGCTAAAGTGTCGCTGTGTTACCACCAGAACTGTTTCGGTCACGGATCCAAAACACAGCACTGTCTGGAGAACATCAACTCCACCCCAGCCCAAAGCTGTGCAGTAAAGCCCATCCTGCTTCTGCCCTCTGTTTGGGCACACTATGGGGGGCTCTTGCCTTCGATGCCATCTCTTATTACTGCCCAACCGCAGCCAAGCCCCAGAGTCCACCTGCCTGGATGGGCTCCCATGGTGGGAGGTGGGATTTTTGGAAATGGACTGGGGAGAAAAGAGTGGATAACTGTTTCCCAGGACAAGAAGGGAACCCTCTCTCCTCTCCCCAGCTGTGCTGCCTCCCTGCTGGCGTCATAATGCACCTTCAGGTGATGCCGGCTGATGTCACCAAGGGAGGCCCCACATCCCAAGGGAGGTCTCCCCAGCGCCATGGCAGGGTTGGTACTTCCCGGCAAGTCCTGGCCACGGCTGGGCACTGCTCCGGGGCTCCCCACTGCGGTCCTTGGGAGCTGCTCCACTGCCAGGACTGGGGTCGGGAGGCAGCGGGGTTGCACTGGGGGACCCTCGCTGACAGGCAGAGCAGGGGCACGTTGTAGAGGAGTTTTGGGCGAGGAGCTGCAAGAGCAGCCCTTTCCCTGAGCTGAGGGCAAGCAGCAAGCACCATGGAGGGCTGCCACACTGTGGGCATCACCTTGGAGCTGAGCAGCTTGTTCCCCACACTCCTGTGTCTCTCCACTGAGGGTAAGAATTCTGGGAGCTTCTTCCCAAGGGGTCACACGGGGGCTCTCCAGTGTCCACAGTTGCAGCTGCTGGGCTGTGGGGTGGCTGGACAGGGCTGGGGGCTGCCAGAGCCAGAGCCCTGCCTGAAGGCTCCGGGGGCACTGTGGCAACCAGGACCCCCAGGTGGTGGTGCTGGGGCTGCCCTCAGCCCCGAGGCTCCTATGGGAATGTCTCGGTCCCCTCACAAGGGAGGCCATCCAGGGCCAGCTTTCTCTTGGAGCTGGTACCTCTTGGGGTTCTGGCCCTGGAATGAAAAGGGGTCCCGCGTCCTGGGGACTGAGATGTTCCCCAGTTCTCACAGGGCTCTCATGAGGCAGTGAGAAATGCCTGTGCTGTAAATCAGCCCTTGACCTGGAACTGCTCTCCTTTGGGAGACCTGTTCCTTCCCACAGGATCCTCATGTGCCACCAAGCCGGCAGATCTCCCTGTGGGCTCTGGGGGTGCCATGCCTTTCTGGAGGTTCGATGGTCACAGCCCTGGTCCTGAGCCCTTCCCATGTCCCCATTTCTGCTCCAGCCCTGCCCCGGGAGCAGAGTAAGGCTGGCACTCTGAGATTGGGGCACAGCCCAGCTCCGCAGCCATGATGGCAGTGTTTGTCTGGGCTGTTTGTGGATGTCTGTGTCTGTCCCCGTGGGCAAGGAGCTTGTGAAAGGCTGTGAGCTGGCTGGCCCCGAGCCTGACACCTCTTTCCCTTGCTTTCCAGAGATTGTGGCTATCTGGGAGGCTGTGTCTGCATACATCCTGGGACAGCTGAAGCTGGACAAGGTGGGCTGGTGTCCCGCATCCCTTTGCCCTGGAGAGCCTGGGCTCGGGGAGAGATCCCTCCCTGAGCATCGGGGCAGCAAACCAAGGCAACCCTGTCTGCTGAGAGCTGCTGCTTGGTCAAGCAGGAGAGAAACCAAGTCCAGATCATGTCTGAAAAGGCATTCAGCAGATAATAGGGCTTTACCCTTTGCTATGGTTAGAGTGGAGAGACCAGACAGAGAGAGAGGGGCTTATGATGGGCTAAGGCCAAGGATAATCCCTAAGAATCAGTCCCTGGGGTATTCCCTAGAAATGCCTGGGATCTTCTCTTGCCAAGAGACATTAGCAAATGTTTTGAGGAGGGGGAGAAAACAAATGAAGACCATGGGCCTTTTGCAAAGCTCTCATTTTTCATATCTCTGAAGTAGTCACTCATCAGCCTTTGTCTTTTTTCCCGGGCAGGGTGTCCTGCTGCCTGGACTCGGGACCTTCACTGTGGTCCAAGAGCGGTTCCAGGATGAAAGGGAGGTGCTTATGGTTCGAAGACCAGTCTTCCAGCTGGGCATTGATGGGGCATGTCTGCAGGAGCTCATGTTCCAGACAGTGACTATCCCTGGTAAGAAGGCAGCGGCCAGCCTCCACTTTCCCCCTCTATGTCCAGGGGCAGCTGCATGCCCTTTGGAGAGGGCTGGGAGAAGTAGAAAATTGCCTCCAACGGTCAAGGGACGGCTTGAGCTCCCCCAAAACAAACCACTCCCCAAGAACTGTTTTCATAAAAGCCCCTTTCTGTGGCATTCCATTATGGATCTTACATGGAAATTGAGCCTGCAGTGGCAGTGACAATGTTCCTCCTCCTTGCAGATGATGCCAAGATCAAGCCATTGAACTACAGGTGGCTCTCGCAAGCCACCTCCTTCCCGCGACACATGGTGGAGGACTGTGTGCGAGAGACCATACTCTTGTACTCCTTCCAACTGAGGAACAGGCAGCATCTCTCCTTCACTTTCAAGGACATCGGCGTTCTGTCCTGCCGAGACGATGTCCTATGCATGCGGTTTTATTACGACTGCGTCACAGGGCTGGAGAGCAAGGCCAGCCGGATTGCGCTGCTTTGCACTGTGAGTGGCTCGGGTTTGGAGGGGGCTTCAGTGTCTTCCATAGGGAAGCCTATCGAAGGGTGAGCAGCCCCGTCACCGTTGGCCAGCCCGGACGTGGCCAGCCAGTCAAAGGACCTTTCCCCACGCTCACCCCCACTGACTTCTGCATTGGCAGAGAAAGTTTCTGCTGAGATTCTGGGTCCTTGCCAGTGGACCTGGCAGTGTTCTACTGCGCAGTCTCCGTGTTTGCTGTGTAGTTTCTCCAGAGCAGAGCAAGGGCTAACATTCATGGAGGAGGATTTGGGAAAGGGGTTTGGAGAAATGGCTTTCTTTTGGAGCAGAAGACAGGTCTGTTTCCATGAGAAGCCAAGAGAAAACTGCCTTGGAAAGCTTCTAACAGCTCTGCCACTTTGCAGAGGCTGTGGATGCCAGGTGCAGCAATCTCCGGGGGAGTGAGCACCGCTCAGGGGACACCAACTGCTCCTGACTACGCGTTCCCCAAGTGAGTGTGGTTCCTCTGCAGCCCTCAACCGACTGAGCGGGGGGCTTCCGGGCTCCTGCTCAGGAGAGGGCATTGTTGGGGCTCGACACTCGGCAGCAAGTCATGGGTCAGTCATCAAGTGCCTGGCTTCTGCTTCACTGATGCCGAGTTTGGGCTAGGTGTGTATTCTCCTGGAGTGACCGGGCATTGTGATAGTGCTTCTCACACCCAGCCCACCATCACTGCCACCAGAGAGAACCAGCTGCACACAGAGAGGACTTGAAGCTACATTTTCTAGCGCTGGGGACAGGTTGCAAATAAAACCTGTACATGGCCACAAAGGGAAAGGGATGCCATGTCTCGCATGACAGCCAGGAGGAAAAGTGCTGGGGAGTTGCAGTGGGCAGGGGTCACCGTTCTTCAAGCCTGTGTCATCATTTACTTTCCAGGTTTCGGTTCGTTGTGATCAGCAGAGCGGTGGTCAAGGCTCTGGCCGCCCAGCACAGGAAGGCTTCAGAACAGCACAGGATGAGAAGAGGTACGGGAACCGGGTCCCTGCTCTCCAGGGCGAGCCCTCCCCCATGCTGGGTGACCACAGTTCAGACGTGCTCCCCATGGGACTGCTCTGAAGAGCTTCCTCCTTTCCCAGCTACAGAGGGGCTTCTTGAGAAGGTGCTGCAGAGGCCAAGGAATCTTTCCCTCCCCGTGCTGCCAAGCCAGAGTCCAGGCACAAGGCAGCAAGACATGGGGAAGAAGACTTCTTCCAGGTGAGACCTCCTTAGATGGGATGAAAGGGATCCCTAAGCCCATGTAGAGCCCATGAGAGACATGTCCTTCAGACACTCCAGCTGCAGGGACTTGGGAAGGTCCCCGACACATGCCCCACAGTTTTCATGAGCTCGTTTGCCTCATCCCAGGCCCCTTAGCAGGGAAGGTGGCAGATGTTGGGTGCGCCCCACATCACTTTGCTTGCCCTTCCAGCAGACCTGAGGTGCAGTCCTCTCTGCTGCATCTCCATCCCATCCACCTGATGTGGCTCAGGAAAGGCTCCCCCTTCCCATGGGAAACGGCCTCACCTCCCTTGCCTCTTCTTCCAGCCTGGGGAGCTTTGATCCCAGATGAAAATGGGAGAGCAACCTGCCCCGTGCTCATGCCAGCTCCTCCTGCTGTCTCTTTGCAGTGTACTCTCACCATGTCCGTGTCCCCATGTAGTCTCACCACCTGCCAGCTCGGAGGAGGCCGACAGGCAGGAGCCTGCGCCTCCAGCCAGGCCCACCGCTGCGGTCCCATCCTCTGAAGGCTGCAGGAGAGCACTGCAGGTACCTGCTCTAGCCTTGCTCTGACTACCGTGCTGCTTGAGATTTGGCAAATTGTCTGTGCAGAGAGCCGTCCCCAAAGGGGCCCTTGGCCTGTTTTCATTGTCTCCTGCCTGTCCCCTCCTTCAGATCTTCTGGGTCAAAACAAAGGTTCTGCGGGCCCTTCCCGCTGGTTATTGCCCCTTGGGTCGTAATGAAACACTTTATTCTGGCCAGCGGCTATGGAAAACGTCCAAGTCCTTTCTAGGCTGCTGACAGTGGAGGTCTGTGGTCACTCAGCTGTGATTGCCATGAGTGGAGGAGCCTGGTGTGACTCCATGCCCCTAGATCTGTGCAGGGCAAAGCGCTGCCACCTGAGGAAAGGGGTACCAACGTGACTCAGAGCCGAAGGAAGCCTCTCCTGGAGCTGAGACTAATCCTGCCTGCTGCTGCATTTCCATCCTCTCCAGGAGGTCCGACAGCTGTCTGCAGGGTGGGACCAATCAGAGAACCAGTGGCGAGAGCGGCTGCAGCAAGCAAAGGCAGAAGCAGCAGTGTGGGAAGCCTGGTCTGCAGGGCAGGACCGAGAGCCACCTCAGGTACGGGCAGCAAGTGACACCGCTGAGAGCAGCAGCCACCCAGGGGGCGGGAGCAGGACTGACCCCCACTGCAGGCCAGGGCTTTGCCCACTCATCCCCGTGCGGGAGAGACTGGCAGCAGGACACAGGGGCAAAAGCAGCCGTCGGCTGTGATGACAGGCACGCGGTGCTGAGTCTCCTGCGCCCAGGTCCTACTGTGGGCTCCTTTCATGGGAACTCCTCTGGGAAACGGCACCTCTGTTTGCCCTTTGCTGAGAGCATCTCCTCCTTGGCAGGCCCTCGGCACTGAAGACACTCGGATTCCCCACCCTCCAGCCCAGCCCAGGAGAAGGGAGGTCAACTGCAGGTGGAGGAAGGCTGAAAATCTTCTCCCAGCAGAGGAGAGGGCAGTAGCAGCCCAGCTGGAGAGACTGCGACTAGAGTAAGTGTGCACTGGCTCTGGCCCCAGCCTGGAGCAGTCCAGCAGCCATGACCATGCAGAGATGGCCAGGTTCCCCTTCCCTCCGTCTTGGGGTGCTATAGGACAGCCTCTGGTGTCCCCTGCCTGGGGCATGACCAGGGTTACCCACACAGCCAAGGCCCAAAACTCACCCACAGGGTGAAAGGGGGGGGCACGTGGGGGATAGGGTGGGCACAGGGGCTGGAGCGGGGAGAGGCAGAGGGGTCTCTGGCAGAGGCTGAAGGATGACCTTTCCCCATTGTCGCAGCCACCTTTCCCCACGAGCTGCTCAGGTCCTCAGAAAGCTGGAGCCGCACCAGACACAGAGGAGCATCTACAAGCACGTGGCTGAGCAGCAGAGGCAGCGTCGAGAGCAGCAGGGGCAGCGCCCCTGGTAAGCGTCTCCAAAAAGGGATGGTGGCGCCCCTGGCTGCGGGGTCCCTTCCTCCACTGAGGGCAGTCCTGGGGCAAAGAGGGCATTTGTCTGACAGCCCTCGTGAGACAGAAGCAGGTTTTGGAGGCTGGCTTTGGGTTGGACCTCCCTGACACCCAGAGGGGCTGCCTGGGCACCCAGAACTGGCTTTCCATGGGGGATGTAGAAGTCCTGGCTGAAGGCAGAGGGATCCCTCTGACGGAGGGTGCTCTCCTTTCCAAACCAGAGAGCGTGTCCTTCCCTTGCAGAGTCCTGCCCCAAGACACCCTGCCCCCAGGGGGGACACCCAAGGTCTCAGCCCCACCAGACTCAGCCCCAGGCTGACCAGCTGCACCCAGGACCTTCTCATGGGCCTGGGCATCAGGGGCCTCTCCCCCTTCACAGACACCTCATGGCAAGCAGATCCCAACACAGGTGGCCTAAGCTACGCCTGCAGGAATTCTCTGCCTTCTCCCTGTCCATACGATCAGACCCTTCTCTTTCTTCCTCCCCAGCACTAGATGCTGGAACCACAGCAGAGGAGAAGGTGCTGGGAGCGGCGGCTGTGGCAGTAGCTGTTAGCCAATGGCGGGGAGGCCTCTCACCTGCAGACACACGCCTATAAATACAAAATAAAGAGCTCTGGGGCTGTTCCCAGTTAGACTGACTGGCCTGTGCCTCGCGATGGATGGCTCTGAAGGGATTAGACACACCCCAGGCGTGATCCCAGAATGGCTCGTAGGGGCAGGAGGGAACCAAGTCCACATGTGCCCCACAGCGCCAACACCTGCAGCCCCACTCCTGCATAATTCTCCCTATGTCCCTGAGCATATGGTGATTTCTCTCCTCTGGTCCCAGGTGGACCAAACCTGTCTGGAGAACAGTTCTTTCTGTTTACTGGAGGTCGAGGTTGAGCACCAACAGCATGGCCCTTGGAAAACTTTTCATACCATCCTCTGGAGTTCCTTTCCTGTTTTCTGTATCTTTCCTTTTCAAATGGAACTCTAACACAACAGATCTGCCATAGGAAGCTCTCATATCATACACTGGAATTTGCCCTTGCACTTCCCTTTTCCTCTTCTTGGATACAGTGGTGATTGCAAATAGGAACAAGACGGGGAACAACTAAATGATTGAGAGCAGGAGCGAGAGCAGGAAGAAACTCATCTTGACTTGGAGTAGTCCAGAAATTTGGAAACTTGGAAATTCCAGAGTAAGATGAAACACTATAAGCAGACTTCGACCTTTAAACAAAGCACAGCACAAAAGCAATAAATGAAATTAATTCAAAGCAGTCACTCTCCCCTTTTTTTTTTTTCTCCCGTATTTGGTTTGGTTGGGTTGCTTTTTCGTTCTCCATATGCTTATGTCAAAGCTTCTTTCTGCTGCTGACATAAAGCTACTGCAAATTGAAGAACTGGACAGCATGTGAAAGTTTGTGCTTCTGACACAGAACCACTGCTGCTTTGAGAGTGCAAAAGCACAGAGGAAGGGTAAGCTTATTTCCACTCATTTCTAGCACATGAACTACCACAGCTATTGACTGATTTAAGGTGGTCTCAACTGGTACATGAACAAACACACGTTTCACTACTTGGCATCTACACACACTGCAAATCATTTTTGGTGCAGTAAGATGCAAAAAGAGTAAGCCCTTATGGCTACAGTGCACTATCAAACATCAACAAAACACGATTCAGCCCAAAGACAGTTTTAAAATGCCAGCTGAGTCGATTTAACTTCACTACTCATTGGGCAATTTGTACAGAATGCAAAATACTTGTATGTCAGTCCTACAGACAGGACTATTCAATCACAGAATGGTAGCGGTTATAAGGGAGCTTCAGAGATGATCCAATCCAACCCCCCGCCAGAGCAGGGTCACCCAGAGCAGGCTGGACAGGAACATGTCCCAGCGGGGTTTGAAGATCCCCTCGGAGTTTGAGGACGCTTCTTCTCCTGTCACTGGGCACCACTGAAAAAAGGCTGGCCCCATCCTGACACCCACCCTTTAAGTATTTATAGGCATTGATCAGATCCCCCCTCAGTCTTCTCCAGTGTCTCCATGTCCCTCAGCCTTTCCTCCCAAGAGAGATGTTCTAGGCCCCTCATCATCTTTGTAACCCCTATGAATACCTCTAACCTTTGCTGCCGCTGTGAACTGCAGGGACTAAAAGCTTGCCTGTCTCTCTGTAGCCGAATTTTCCCTTTAGGCAACACTTCAGTTATGTTCATATCTATCTTTTTCTATCTATCCATCCATCTATTTATCTACCCACCCATCTACCTATCCATCTATCTATCTATCTATATCTAATACATTTCTCATGAGATTGCCCCTTGTAGAAAGACAACCTCATTAGAGGCATCTCATACTTAGCGGATAGTTGCCAAGTGTTGTTGTTTATGGAACTTTATCATGCTTTACTCTTCTTTTTGACAAATAGGAAAGCTCCTCCTGTGCCCGGGTGTGGCCAGTTCTCCGAGGAGAGCTGGTGGGAGATGTTGAGATGGAGCTGTAACCTCCAGCTGCGGACCTGAGTGGAGGAGTCTGATGCGAGGAACAGTGATGTAAGTCCCCAGTGGCCAGTGTCAGAAGTGGTGAGGGTGGGAGGGGGAGGAGCAAGGTTGTCCAGACAGTGATGGACATCAAGGGACTGCTTTTTCTACCCCTCCAAACCTCCTGAGGAGACCCTCTGCATCAATATCAATAACAGAATGCTGCCATTACTTCTTCTCTAAACGAAAAAGTAATAAAATGTACCCTTTATAATCAAACATTGTTGGTTTAGGTGCACTTTGAAATATTCCACTGTGAGATGACTCTAATCAGGTGCACAAGTCTTGAAGGCTTGAAGAAAATTGCAGGAAGAGACATGGCCCGTCCACAGACCTCAGGTCCTGAGAGAAGAGCGAACAAAGTGCTCAAGAAATCCAAGTGAGAAAGAAAACTCGGTGCACCTGGAAGTGTTAATGGGCCGCACTGAGGGCTGTTACTGACCAAGCCTCCCCAGGGACTCATTAGAGCAGATCACAGGAGGCCATGATTGCAGGTTGGCAAAGGTGCTGTGCAGGCAGCTCAGATGCTGAGAAACCCCTTGGTTTGTCTGATGGAGCAGAAAGGCCAAGACCTGACTCCCAGGCCCTGGGAAGGCAGTTCCTGTCCCTCAGGTGGGGCTCAGGGCCCTTCCTGGGGCGATCAGGTGTGAGAGGGAGCAAGGCCAAGTGTTCAAGGGCTGTGCAACACCTCCCGGCCTCCACAAGCAGGGGAAAGGAAGGAATGAAGTCCAGAGCCTCCAAAGTTCCTCCTTTTAGGCCTTAGTGGCAAAGGAAGCTGCCCTAAGCTAAGGGGACAAAGACTTCAGTCCTATTGGGCCTTGCAGCCTCGCCAGAGCCCTTTGACATCTCTACTGCAGGTTGTCCTACACTGTCCCACACCGTCTCTCTTCCCCTCAGTCTGTTGGCATCCCTCCTGCTTTCCCACCGGGCTCTCACCCCAGCATTTCTGTAGCTTCCCTGATGCCTCTCCATCCCATGTCTCTCCATCCTTGCTGGATTTTTGTTGAAACACTGAGGTGTGGGCTGATCCAGACTCCCCGTGGGTGACCTCTATCACCACAATGCCACCCTTTGATTGAGATTTGTTTTCCCTTATCTCATTGAAAAAAACAAGGTATTGCCCTCCAGATGCCTTCTGCTGGCCTGTCAGAGACACTGCCTGACCTGAGCCTAAAAACCCAGCCATGACTCAAGGGCTGACCTACCAGCAAGCGCAGAAAGAAGTAACCTGGCAGCCCCCTTTCCCAGCCACATTCCTGCTCTTGGCCTGTCCCCTCCAGAGACAGCAGTGACCTCACGGACACCTTGGCAGCCATGTGCCTCCTGCTGGCCCATGAGATCCTAACCCAACAAGTGCAAGGTCCTGCACCTGCGTCAGGGCAATCCCAGGCACAAATACAGGTTGGGTGGAGAACGGCTGGAGAGCAGCCCTGAGGAGAAGGACTTGGGGGTGTTGGTGGGTGAGAAGCTCAACACGAGCCAACAACATGCATTGGCAGCCCAGAAACCCCGCTGTCCTGGCCCGCATCCCCAGCAGCGTGGCCAGCGGGGGGGGGGGGGGGGCGGATTCTGCTTCTCTGTGCTGGGGAGACACCCCCTGGAGTCCTGTGTCCAGCTTTTAGTCCTCAGCACAGGAAGGACATGTACCTGTTGGAGCAGGGCCAGAGGATTCCATGGAGATGCTACAAGGGCTGCAACCCCTCTGCTGTGTCCTTCTGATGTTAGTGGACCCAGAGCTGGAGGCAGCACTGGGGTGGGGGGAGGTTTCCCCAGAGCAGAGGGGCAGAATCCCCCCCCTTGCCCTGCTGGCCACGCTGATTGGGATGCAGCGGGGGCCTTCTGGGCTGCCAGCACACATTGTTGCCTTGTGTGGAGCTTCTCACCCACCAGCACCCCCAATGTCCTTCTCCTCAGGGCTACTTTCCACCCATTCTTCACCCAGCCTGGATTTGTGCCTGGGATTGCTCCTGCCCAGGGGCAGGACCTTGCACTTGGCCTGGTGGAACTTCATGAGGTTCACAGGAGCCACCTCAATCCTGTCCATGTCCCTCTGGGTCTGGGCAGAGGGTAGAGAAACAGGAGAACTGGCAGACTCATCACACAGGACTGCAGGAGAGCTGATTCCATCTCACTGAGGAGCTGCTGGAACCGTCCCAGAGACAAAAGGGGATGAGTCTCTCCTGGATCTGCAGGGATAACGTGCTCCCACAGCCAAGGGGCAGGTTTTCACAGCCCGGGGGGGGAATGGCACTGTTTTGGGAGCATTCACAGCATGGGGTGGCAGGAGCAGTGCTTTGAGGGTCCTCAGAGCACGGGGGAGGGGGCATCAGTGACGCCCTATTTCCCCATCCATGTTCTCTGAGTGGAGTCCATCTGTGTCAACCCCACCATCATTGAGGGGAACATCAAGGTGAGACTGTGGCATGGAGAAGCGACACTGAGGTGAGAACCTTGGGGGAGGGGGGGTGTCCCCCCAAAATCGTGCCCACCCCCAAAAAAAAAAATCTGTGCAGACACCCTTCCCCAGCAAGTGAAGTTCAACCCGCATTGAGTGGGACACGGGTGTCTCCCCCTGGGGACAGTGGGGGGGATAGGACACATCCGTGAGGTAGGATCAAGCAGGGACAGGCTGGGCAGGGCACAGGGAGGGTGGGGGGAGGGGAGGGGCCAGGACCAGTGGGTGGGGCCAGGGGCAGGGGGACTGAGACCACACCCACCCATAAACCAGGTAGGGGTGGGGCTAAGGGAAAGGGGGTGGGGCTAAGGAGGCCACACCCACCACAAAGGTGGTAGAGGTAGGGGATAGGGCAGGACTGTGAGGCTACACCCACCAATCTACTCAGGTAGGAGTAGGATGAGGGGGTGGGGCTAAAAGGAATACCACACCCACACATCACAGGGGGATAGGGGTGGGGCTAGGGCCAGAGGCCACACCCACCAGTCTCCCCAGGAAGGGGTGGGGCTGGAGGGAAGGAGGTGGAGCTCTATTAGGCCACACCCATAGACTCAGGGAGGAGGTGGGGCTAAAGGACAAGGCCCCACCCATCAGCATGAGTTACCCCTAGAAGGGTGGGGGTAGGGGCTAAGTGAGGCCACACCCACCACTCACACGAGGGCTTGGGCTATAGGCAGGGGCGGAGCCACAGCAGGCCACACACCCCAATCACTTCAGGTAGGGGCGGGGCTAAGAGCAGGCAACCCTCCCCGGGTGCCTCAGGAAGGGGTAGGGCCAAGGGAGGTCACACCCACAGGGAACACCCTGGGAGCAGTGCTAAGGGAACAGCCACACTCCCAAGGGCTACTCTGGGCAGGGACAAAGGGGCAGAGCTGAGAAGGGGTGGAGCTGAAGGAAAGGGGCATGGCTAAGGTAGGAAGCCACACCCACAGGTAAGGGGTGGACAGAAAAGGGGTGGAGCCAGGGAAAACAAGCCACACCCACAGGACCTCCTGCAGGAGGCAGAGCTAAGGGAGTCAGCCCCGCCCATAAGAGCTGGGAGGCCACCTGCACAAAGGGGTGGGGCTAACGGGTGGGTCCCTCTTGAAGGGGTGGGGCTAATGGGAAGGACACACCCCAAGGGGGTGGAGCCAAGAGGCCAAGCCACAGGAGCCCCCAATCATTTAAAGGAAGGGCGTGGCCAGGGGTTGCCCCACCCCATGGAAGTACCCACCCTGTCTAACCCCCCAAAAAGGGGGGAATCTCCCCAAAAAGGAGACTGTCCCCAAAATGGGGACACCCTCCCCCAAAAAGGGGGCTGCTCCCCCCAAAACCCTGTTGCCTCCCAGGGAACCAGGGAGAGGCAGTGAACACCCACCGTGAGATACCCCAAGTAAGGGGGACACCCCCCCCAAAAAAAAACAAAGAGAGGGGAAAGATCTCATTAAACCCACAAAAATGAGGGGGGGGGGGGGGAGGCAGTAGATTTTGGGGAACCTCCCCCAGAACCCCATTTTGCCCCACAGAACATCGACATCAGCCGCCTCCCAGCCAAAGCCCTGGTCATTGTCCCCAAGCACTACTGAGGTTGAGGGGGGCCTTAATTTGGGGGGCAAATTAAGCTTCTCCCTCCCCAATTAAACCTTGCCTTAACGAAGTGCTGATCTTGGAGATTGTGGTGCTGCACCCCAAAAGGCACACTATTTTAGGGTTGCGGGAATTACAGGGTGGCCTCAGCCTCCTTGTATTGATTCATCCAGAACGTGGGGTCCTTCCCTTGGATCTCAGGGAGGGGGAAATAACACACACACAAAAATAGGGAGGGGGGTCAAATTGAGCCCCAGGACCATCCCCCCCCCCCTTCCCCCAAACCCAGGGTTGCCCCCTCAGAACAGCCTCACCTTGGCCAGGAAGAACAGCACATCCCTCTTAGAGGCCTCCTTGGCCCCCACTAGTATCGAATTCCAGGGGTGTCCATCGGGGGATGGGGGTGTTCTCCAGGTACCTATGAGAGGGCGGGGGGAGGGGGGTGTGAGGTAGTGACCCCCTCCCCCACATTTTGGGGGATGTCCACACTCCCTGGCCCTTCGATGGACCCCTCAAGTTGCTGTGTTTTGGAGTGAGCGGAGGGTAGCAGTTTTTAAGTGTTTTTTCTCTGTGGTGTGGTATAAACAGGCCAAATGGGGCTGGCACTGGGGCTGCTCAGTGTGCAGTGGGGGCATGATGGGAGGGGGGCACGCCAAAAAACACCCCCTCTCCCAACCCCCACCCCAAAAAAAACAGTTCTCTCACCTCACCACCCCAAACCCACTTCTCCCACTAGTGCAGGTTCTCCTTGGTGGGGGCAAGTCACTGGTGAGGATGTAAATGTAGTATTTGCTGTCCATCTCCACCAGCTGCAGCCAAAAGACCTGTGGGTCACAAAGAGTTAACCTAACAGAGAGCCTTCCCCCCCGCCAGAAAATACCCCCCACACTCCCCTCTTTGCCTCCCCCCTCACCTGCTGCAGGGGCCTGCCCACCTGGCTGACCATCTCCAAGTAGGCATCTCTGTATTCCCAAATGACTTCCTTCAAAATATCTAGGAAAGGGGGGAGTTGGGGAGAGGCTCCCCTCATCTCACCCACCCTCTCGATAAAGGATCTTCTCGTGCTGTTTCACAAGCAGGAACTGGACCAGCTCGCTCAGCTGTAGGGTGGGGATGGGGGAAATACCAATAACAGAAGCACCAGACAGGCTCAAACCGCAACGAGGCCACCACCCTCTCCCGCATCCCCTCCTCGCTTTTCCCCCCTTCAAACAAGCCACAGACCCCTCCCCCAGGACCACTTAAAACCACCTGGCAGCACTGCCTTGAACGACTGCCCTTCAGACAGCGCCTGCGCCGCCCTCCCCTTCTGCCCATGTGCTCACGCTGGCACCGCCCACCCCGGCAAACACGGCTGCCCATTGGCCCACCCACTGCTCTTGTCCCGCCCACTGCACCTTCTTTGTGCCACCACTTTGTCCCGCCCCTTCGCTCCCGAGAAGGCTCCCCTCAGGTGGTGAAAAAGGCGGGAAAAGCGCTCCTGCCCCCTTTCCCCTCAGGGCCGCAAAATATCCACGCCGCTTGGTTTGAACCGTTAAAAACAAGATAATAACTCCCACAAACCACCCAAAATAGCCGGTTTTACCAAAAGAAAGGGATTTAAACCACCTGTGCTGACCCCACCCCTCATAAGGCACCACCAGACCCCTTCCCTTCGGGGGAGGAAGAGGCAACAAAATAGCAGCTGCGACGGCAAACTCCCCTTAGCCAGGACCTGGGGTACAGGACAAGGGAGAAACCTGCACCCCACAACCCCAGGATCTTATCACCCCCCTGCACACCAAAGACGCCATGAGGGGGAAGGTGGAGAACTTAGGGGAGACACCATTCTATTTTGGGGCCATAAAAGGGGTTTTGGGGACCAGTGGGACACCAGGGGGTGGCAGTAGGGATCTGGGGTGCTCTGCAGGTTTTGGGGGGGGGGACCTTATTTGTTGTCAGGGAGGACATGGGCTGCCCTATAGGGGGTGGGGAAAGCTGGGAGGTAGAAATGGTGTGCCCTGAATAATGAGGGGTGCCCTATATAATGGTTGGTGCCTTATGAGGGTGCACCCTCCTCTTTGACTGCCCTTGCCCCCCCCCAGCTGAGCCCCCCTCGATCCAAATTTTGGGGTTTACTGAGCCCCTCTGGGAGCTGAGTCTTGCCTCAGCTGAGTCTGCTGGAAAAACAGGTTGTACCCCCCAAATTCAGGGGGTGTGTCCCACGTTCTCACCCCCTCCAAGCTGATGGGGGGAGCTCCCTAAAATAAATCTCCATGGGGATTTGGGGTGCCCTCTCCTTTCCCAAAGAACTCCCAAAACCTCCATGCTCCGACCTCCTCATTTAGAGACGTCCCAGGACACACATCCCCCACAAAATCACACCTCCCCAACACACCCCGGTTCCGCCCATGCTTTTATTTCAGAAAAGGCTTTTTAATTTTAATTATTTTTAACCATTTCTCATTTAAAATATATACATATAATAAATGCCTCATCCTCAGAGCTGCATAGCCGCCTCCAGCGTCTCCAAAAGCTTTGTGGCAATTTTCTCTGCAGGATGAGAGGGGGAGACAGTCTCATTTGGGGGGGATTTAAAAAAAAAATATCCTCAAACCCTCCCTTTTCACTCTCCCCAGGGCTAGGCTCAAAAATAACAAACAGCAGGAGATTGCCCCCTCCAAAAAGGACCCAGGTGTTTGGGCCCCCCACGTACCCCACCTGCCCAACAAAAGGGCACCCAGGCATCCGTGCCCCACTGAAAGCGGACTCGGGCATCCGGGCCCCACTGAAAAAGGGGACTCAGGCATCCAGGCCCTCCAACTACCCCTCCCAACCCCCCAACAGAAGTGGAACCAGGCATCTGGTGTCAGGACCACTTTAGCAGAACAGGGATGGAAGGGGGGGGTGGGGAGTCCATCCGTGGGTCCGTTCCCCAGGTGTGGGTCTGCCCCCCAGGTGTGGGGCCGCTGTGGGGCAGGGTTGGGGCACTGCTCCAGCGTGGGTCTCCCCCCTCCTGCCAGCAAACCTGCTCCTGCAAGGGTGACGCTCCACAGGCCACAAGTCTCTCCAGGAGCCTGCTCCAGGGTGGGCTCTCCATGTGCTGCACCTTCCTTCTGGGCTGCGGGAACACAACAGGAGATGGGCGGGAGGACTGGAAACATGCGCCAAGGGCCTACAGCCTATAAGCAGCAGCTTGGAAAACACTCTCTAGCAAGGACCGAGCTCCGCAGTGCCTGCCTTCCTGCTTGCCTGCCTCTGCCCAGCGCATGCAAGGGTATCTGCAGTGGCATCTGTGTCTGCCGTGGCCTCTACGAGGGCACCTGCCCCAGCAACGGGAGGGACAGTGGTGTCTCTAACAGTGTCAGTGCTGGTGTCTCTGCCTACATTGGTGCTGGTGTCTGTAACGGTATCCCTATGGTACCGTCAATGTACCGACAATGGCTAATTGCACCTGCGTCTGTGCCGGCATCTGTCGGTGTCCTGAGTCTATCGGTGATGGGAGTCTGCTGCCTGATACGAGTCCGCCTCCCTGTCCGTGTTGGCCTTCATGTGCGCTGCCAGGTCAGAGAACCTCCGTCCATGGGACGTGCCCTCCAGGCAGAAGAGCTGCTCCAGTAAGGAAAGGCAGCAGCTCTGCCGCAGCAGCGAGGCCAACCTCTTCCTCCTGCCACACAAGAGACACTGCTGCGCCCAGAGGCTCTTGCTGCACAGGGCTCAATGGGCAGGGCCGGGGGAAAGCAGGGCAGCGAACAAGCCAGTTGCACCTCAGAGGAAAGGGAGCTGACAGAGGGAGGGCTGCCGGAGCGGAAGGGGGCAAACAGAGAAGTGCCACTGGGGAGAAGCTGAAACAGCCCTGGCTCCAGCTGCTTTTCATCCCAAGGTATGCTCAGTTGCCATGACTGCGCACAGAGGGGAGGGAGTGCAGGGCTCTGTCCTTCCCCGCTCTACCCGCACATGGCTCCCTAATGTCTTGGTCCTGTAAGCGCCCCACGTAAGGTCAGGGGTGGCCTCAAGGCTCGGCCGGTCTGGGCCCGAATGCCTAGGATAGGGTAGGAAACGGCTCTTCCTCCCCTGGGGTCTCAGTTCTGCCTCTTACTGGATCTCCTGCAGAAGGGAGGCTGCTCTTTTGACAAAAGCGGCACATGGCAACTTCTCCACCTGAGACTTGATGAAGGCTCCAAAGGAGCTCTGGGGGAAGTGCCTTTCAAGCAGGCTCAAAGCCTCCCTGATCATCTTCTTTGCCAGCTTTATGTGGTTCATACGGCAGCAGACCTGCAGAGGAAAAGGGAAACACTCTGACATGGTCGAGTGGCCCAAGGGGCTGCAGGAGTCTGCCAGTGGCAGGAGATGCCAGGGATATCCCCTGCAGGTGGGGAAGGCATCCAGCTCCATCCCCCAGGAGATCCCCCCAGACCTCCCCGTCTCTTTACCTCCCCTTTGAGGCTGAAGAAGGTGGCCTCCTCAAAGTGGGCTGTCACAATCGCTTTGGTTTTCCTCAGGACCTCCGCCTCATTCAGCTTCATGAGGGCCTTTGTGCAAGCAGACGGAGAGCAGGTGAGCGTGGACGCAGAGCCCATGGCCGGCCTTGTCCTCCCCCATTGCCTCTGGCCTCTGTCTTAGGAGGACCTGATTCTCCCCCTGGCAATGCCCACTCAAACACAGTCACAGTGGCTCAGAGCACAGGCACCAGTGACCCTTCAGACCCCCTCCCTGCTAATGCCCCTCATGCTCAGGCCACACTGGCCTGTGTCTCTGTCCACAGAAGAGGCAAAGCGGAGGAAAAAGTCGGGCTCTGATCCCAGTATTTCCCTTCCCTCCAGGCAGGCCCTACTGCAGCGGTGACGTTGTCCTGCCCAGAGCCAGGCCATGGAGAGGGCTCTCTGCACAGTGGGTGCTGGCAAGCGAGGCAACTCACCATGTAGCTGTTGGAGACGTGCAGATAGCCAGCCGCAGACTCCAGAAGGTAGTAAAAGGCTCGGCCAGTATTGCCCACTGCCAGGCAGTGCCGAGCCAAAGGCACAAGCACCAATTCCATGATGGCTTTGCAGGAGCAGTCGCCGTTGTGCTTCCTGTTGCTCTCGCTGGGCAGCTCGGTTCTCTGATGGCGCTCTGCCATGCTACAGTTCCCAGGGGAAAAAGAGCAAAGAACACGCCGGCATCAGCCAGACTGGTCTTTCTCCCCACAGAGACGGCATCAAAAGCCCTTTGCTCAAAGCAGAGCACGAGCCCATGGGGAGCCGAGACTCCTACAGGTGCTTTGTAGGTAGAGAGAAAGAGACAAGTTGGGCTTGCTGTCACCTCCCACAGGCAAACCACACGGCTCCCCAGGGAGGCTTTTTCCCTGCACATTTGGCCGCTACTCTCTAGGAACTGGAAAGCAAGGCCTGCTCCAGTGTAGTGTGACCATCACTCGGAGCCCATGGGCTTCCTCGAGCACCGTCTCCTCTCCATGGCCACCTCCTCCCAGCTCCCACCACACAGAAAGCTTCTTCCCTAAGCTAGAGTCACAACCAGCAGCTAAATGCCGACACTTCCTTGGTCTCCCCTGGAGAGCCTGAGCTCATTGCCTTTACAAAGAATCAAACCCTCTCTGCTCACCCCAAATCCTCCTCAGCAAAATCCTGGTCTTCTCCAGCATCTGCAAAGAAAACAGGGGGTTAGACACCTCCGCACCTCCCCCAAGGTAAGAGCTGTCCTCCTGTCTCCCAGTGGGCTTGCAAGGACCCTCGCAAGGGTGCCGACACGCTGAGGACAGTTTGCGGTGGTTGTTCGCAGCTCCTGGGCTTGCCCCTGGCAGACCCACTCCCAGCCCATCCCCAGCGCACCCCCCTGCTCTTGCCAAGGCAGTCCCCAGCCTCCTGAGCTTCCTCTAGCACCACAGGGCAATCCAAGGTGAATAAAAGCCGGTCAAAGGCCCCGGGGCACTCTGGGGATCATCTTTGATCTGGAGGCTGCAGGCAGCTGGGAGAGGATGTCAGGGACTCCACAGGCCCTCCCATGCCCGCACAATGAGCAGCGCTTGGAGGCAGGGGAGCAGATGTACTTGGGATGGCGCTTGGTGGGAACTTCCCTCCAGCGCAAAGGTTTGCATCTGGCCTGAAAGGTCTTTGACCAACCCATCCCACACAGCCATGCCTGCCTGAGCTCCAGCCACCCCTCGCAGCGGGGAAGCCCACCATGCCCCGGGGAACCCCGCCGGACACAGCTGGGAGCTCCCTTGTCCACCGTCCTGCTACCACTTACCGCTCTCTGCATGCCAAGAGGTCGCTGGCCTCCTAGGAGGATCTTGCACATCTTCCGGTGCCTCCTGGGTTTTCAGCCACTTGAGGATCTTGTCACTTACCAGCATGTCCAGCAGGGATTCATCTGCTGCCGGAGCCCCACGGGAAGGATGTGTGACAGCAGCTGGGTTGTAAACACTGGCCTGATGACTACCACGAACTTCAAGATCATCTGCTTCAGCAGCTTCATCTGATCCAGCTGAGTCAGTGCGATCTCTGTCAAGAAGCAGCAACACATCTCTCTTGCCTCTTCCCTGCGCTGAGGCTGGAGAGGCTGGAAAGGTTCAACGTGAGATGGGGTAGACTTTGGCCTCCTCTCCCCGGGACTCCTCGGAACTCCTGAGCAATAACACCCCAGGGTGGGCATCTTCAAATTGGCTCGGCTCCTGATGGAATCGCAGGCCAAGAGGCCTGGGGATAAGCAAGAGGCTCAAACAAATGCTCCCCCACCCAGGGTGGGGAGGGCAGGACCCAGCAGATCCATGGATCCCAGGATGCGTCCCACCAGATCTAGAGTAGATTTGTGCCCAAAAGTGCATTCTGAGAACTTTCCCTACCTCACAGGTAAACTCAGAGCTCCCCACAATGGTTGCCTTCACTTGGCCAGGCAATACTATTCCTTTCTTTTCGTTTGGATGAAGTGCCTTGAGGCCAGCATTAGCTGGGGAACTTAAAAAGAGAACAGCAGCATAGAAGCCGTGTTCAAAGTTGGGACAGAGGCAAGTCAAAGCTTTTTCCCAGAAAACAGCTGCCCGCAGCCCCAGGCCTCTTTCTGCTGGGACCAGAGCCCCCTTCCACACCAAGAGGGTGACTCTGCGGCACACGGATGCCCAGCCTCCCTCCAGCCCATGCCCTGCGAAGGGGCCCCAGCACGGCCGCCAGCCGCAGGGCCCTCACCTTTCAGGGGGACGGGCAGGAAGCACGGTGTTCTCCAGGTTGACGCCTGGCCTGATGGTGCAGACCCTGCCATCACTCCTTACGTTACAGCTCCTGGTTGCTGCAAAGGATGAAGCCTCCGCTGCAGATGCTGAGTGGAGCAAGAGAGCAGCAATAAGGCAATTTGCAAAGGGACCTCAGCTTACAAACGTTTCCAAATGCACCTGGGATGGGACAAGTCCCACCTGACATGGTCCAGTGCGCATGGATGGACCTGCCTGCGCTGAATGTGCTCATGGAGCCGAGCAAACCAGTTTCTACTGCAAGCCTTTCTTTGCACAGCCCTCCCAAAGATGTTCTGCCTTCAGACCAGCTTTTCCACACCATCCTCCAGCCAAGGCTTCCAGACTTCCCAGGGGGCGACTGAATGCCCTGGGACAGAAAGCAGCAGCATTGCTGCCTCCAACATTGCAGCGCAACCTCCACAGCCAGGGAACTTGCTGGTGATAATGCAAAATGTAGCCTCAGTCCTGGCTCTTCCCAAGGCCACGACACTCTGGCTGGCGTTGCTCTCTCGGATGGCATCGCCACCGTTCTCTTCTGTTACCAGCACCCCTGTGGGGATATACGGTTTCAGACTCAAGTTACCTGGGCCTGTCCCTCACCTCAAGCTGGGATTTGTTCTCAAGTGAGATAGCATTTGGCCAAGGTAAATTCTGTGCCCATTAGAATGACTAAGAAACACCAGAAACATGTGTGCTCCAGAACAATTTCCCTTGTATTTTAGCCCTGCAACCCCCTCCCCAAGAATGTAGGCCCCTCCAAGCCCCCAGAACTCGCTAGCCCCTTGCTTTGCCTGTCCCAACAGCAAGGCACAGAGGAGCCCACACCTCCGCCAGACCAAGTTCAGAACAGGACAGGACAGAACAGAACAGAACCACAGAATCTTCATGGTTGGAAGGGACCTTTGAGATCATCAAGTCCAACCATACACACACACACGCACGCACACAAAAAAAAAAAACAAAAGAAAAAGAAAAATTCCTGGTTCCCACTGGGGCTGGGGCTGTGAGTGGGGGGTCCCTGAGCTTGGAATCCCCTCTGCACAGCACAATCCAACCCCCAACTCAGGCTCACCTCAGTTCTTGTTGCCGGTGCTGCCGCCGCCTCGCCGACTGGGACTCTCCTGACTGTGTTAAAGCCCTCCAGGATGTGGGTTGCCCTCTGGGTGCCAGCCAGAACTCTGCCTGGGGTTGGGTGATGTGCCATCTGAGGGCTTATGGGTAAGCATTAAAGAGAATACAGGTAAGGGTGACATTGTAGTGGGTGTCTGCTATAGATCAGGAAGACCAGGAAGAACTGTCAGATGAGACCCTCTGGAGGCAGATAGGAACAGTCTCACATTCATAGGCCTTGATCTTCTTGGGGAGCTTCAGCAACCCCAATATCTGCTGGAGGGACAGCACAACAGGACATAAGCAACCCAGGAAGCTTCTGGAGTGCATGGATGACAACTTCATCACCCAAGTGATAGAGGATCCAACAAGGACAGATGTTCTGCTGGACCTCATACATACCAAGAAGGGAGGGCTTGTCGCGTATGTGGAGATCAAAGGCAGCCTTGGCTGCAGTGACCATGAAATGGTGGATTCCAAGGGGAGGGAGGAGAGTAAATAGCAAGCTCACAACCTGGGCCTTTGGGACAGCAGACTTTGGTGTCTTTAAAGATGAGCTTGGAAAATTCCTGTGGGAGAAAGCCCTGGAGGCAACAGAGGCCCAAAACATCTGGTTAATATTCAAGGACCACCTCCTCCAAGCTCAAAAGCAGTCCATCCCAATGAGCAGAAAGTCAGGAAAGCATGCAAGGAGGCCTCCATGGATGAACAAGGAGCACCTGGCCAAACCAAAACACAAGAACGAAGCAAGCACAAGTAACCTGGGAGGAATGCAGGAACACTGTCCAAGCATGCAGGGATGAGGTTAGGAAAGCCAAAACCCAACTAGAACTGACTCTGGCAATGGGTGTCAAAGGCAACAAGGACTTCTCTAAGGACACAGGTGACAAAAGGAAAGCTGGGGCTATGTGGCCCCACTGCTGAAGGACTGGGCCTTCTCTGATGCTTGGCAACACAGGACATGGAAAGCCTGAACGACTGAACATATTGTTGGTGGAATACTTAAGCTAAGTTCAGGGAATACTTAAGCAAATTGGAGGCCACCCTCAATTTTTTTACATCTTGTAGAAAATGGTAACAGCCAGGTTAAAAAGCCAAGTCAAAAATCTTCTCCTGATTATCTGTGTGCCATGCCAAGAATTGATTTTTCTCTTCAGTTTGTTCCCCCTCATTATCCCGGTGCTGGTAGAGGAAGCCACATAACTTCATTTCAAGCAGCATTGAAATAATGGGGGAAATAATTTTTGCAGCCCTCAATACCTGTAGATTGGGGAAGGCTGCTTAGTTTCCTGGGTAAAAGATTAAAAGAGTTGATAAAACCCAGCAGTGCAGCCCACCTGCACCCAACAAGTGACCACTGGAGTGAGTTGGAAGGGACAGAAAGACAAGGCACATCCTCACACAGGGAAGCCCTTGGGTGACCAGCCAAAGATTCCAGGGTTGGGAGCAGCTGGGCCCTTTCCTGTCAATGCAGCCATGGGCAACCCCACCAGTGTGGCCCAGGCCAACATCACTCGCCTGCACTGCACCCATGCGGCACCTGAGCTGAGGCTTCAGCAGGCACTGACACATTTCTGCCCCAAACATATGGGGTCTCTCAATCCAGCAGTCAGAAGCAGCCTCCGTGAGGGAAGGTGGACAGCATAAGTCAGGAAATGAGAAGTTGGCATCGGGGAAAACAAGCACCCAGCCCATGTCATTAGCTGGGATGTTTTCTGCTCCTCACGAGCAGCTTAGAAAATTGTCACTTCCGTAGAAGCTACTCTGGACCTGGGACAGGTCAGAGCCGCCATAAAAGCCAGCCCAACTCCTCGCTCTCATCCACTTCTCTCTCCTCCTTCTCCTTGAGAACCAGGTGAGTCTGAATCTCTTTTGCCGTGTTGTTTTCTGCTCACACAGACGTGTACTCCTCCATCCTGTGGTGGGCTGTGGTGCCACTTGCCATGAAAGGCGGAAGAGAGGTGAATGTTTGACTCAGAGAGTGTCCGAGACTTGGCTGAGGGAGCGCTTCAGTTAAGAGATAGGCTGCAGACTCCTTGAGCCTGGAGACACTTCTCGATACCTTGAAAAGAGGATCTGCACCTTGGCTGAGGTTGTGCTTCACTGCAAAGATTGGCAGCAGCCTGGTTGGGCCTGGGTGATCCTTAGAGAACCACGTCTGGAAACCCTTTTGCCCCACTGCACAGTTTCTACCTCCTGGCTCAGCAGGTGCCTTTGACATGCTTGTGGTGGAGTGACAGACTCCTGGCAGACAGCTCCTCGTGTGTACCTGTGCTCTACTGCCTCTCTGCCCTCTCTCCCAGGTGCGCCTCCAGCCCAGAGACATGTCCTGCTATGACCAATGCCAGCCCTACTGGCCCTGCGGCCTGACCCCACTGGCCAACAGCTGCAACGAGCCCTGTGTCAGGCAGTGCCAGAACTCCACCGTCATCATCCAGCCCTCCCTGGTGGTGGTGGCCCTGCCCAGCCCCATTCTCAGCTCCTTCCCTCAAAATACCCCTGTGGGATCCTCCACCTCTGCTGCTGTTGGCAGCATCCTCAGCTGTGATGGAGTGCCCATCACCTCTGGGTGCTGTGACCTCTCTGGCATTTCCAGCTGCTACTATGGCAGAAGGTGCCCCCCCGCTAAATCCACTGGTGACAGCCCTGACAAGGACCCCCAGGAACCTGATGCTGAAGATAGAGCTCCTGGCCATCGATTTCAGAGAGGCTGAGCATCCAGTGTTGCCATTCCAAAGGAGAGCTGCTGCGGCTCTCTGAAAACATGGCCAAAGTCTGACTTCCCTGCCTCATTCTCCCATCTCTTTCTTGTCTTCTGTTTTTCTGGGGTGAAAGACTCGCAAAGCCAATGTGGGACATCTGCTGGCACCTCTTGCCCTGTGAAAGGCCCGTGGGATCTGAACCATGGGCACAGACTTCTGGCAGCTACTGGTCCTCTCCCTGCTCTGGCCACCTCCTCTACAAGTGAACTTGTTTCCCACTTCAGAGTGATTAAAGTTGTTTGCATCCTGACCTCTACCTCCACATAATCCTTTTCTTGGTGGACACTGTTTTGTATTGCCAAGGAAGAAAGGCATTGTGTTGGGTGGTGGGGGATAAGGTGGGGCACAAGCAGAAGAGGAAGGGAAGGGTGGGACACAGGGCAATGGGTCTCTTCCAGTCACTGTCTCTTGGAGCTGAGGAAGATGTTTCTCAGCTGATCCACAGCCAGTGGGTATCAGGCCCTGTATTCCAGCATCTCTTCTCACATACGATCCCCTGTCAGAGCATGTCCTGCAACAGGGAGATTGATCACTGCTTTCCCTTAGAGAGGAGCTCGGTGCTGCTGGATGCTCTGAGGGGTCAGCAGGTCACAATCTTGTGAAGAAAGGAATTCCTCCTGTTCTGGATATCGCCCTGTGCTGGGAAAAGAAGCTTAGTCAGAAGATTGCACCAAAGGATGCAGGAGTGACGATGGTATGAGAAAAAGCCTTCAAAAGAGCCCCCAAACTTCTCCTCCTCATCCTCCCCTTATCCCCTGATTGAGGAAGCATGGTCTGCACCCAAGGGCAAGGTCACCTCTTCACCCTCTACCCCCAAAGAGTTCCCTGCACAGGCCAGCAGTCACACAGATGTGCAGGGCTAAGGGGACTCATAGGATGATACTGAAACCAGCCTGGCCAGACCACACCTGAGGGCACTCATGTCTCTCACACACCTCCTGCTGCCATCAGACAGAGCACTGCAATGACCTGAGAGTCTTTCACCACCTTCTCTTTCTTCTCAGGCCACTGACACTGTCCTCTCCTGGAAGAGGATCTTGTCCTGCAGATCCCTGGGTGTAGAGGGGAAGCAGTGCTGCCAGGGGACACCTGAGGGCCCCCTTCCCCACCCTCAGCCTTGTACAGACACATCTCCCTCCCCTGGGTTCTTGCACAGCCAAGGAAGCTCCCTGCACCGGGGTGTCTTGTACAGCACAGAGGAACAAGGCACTGTCAGAGACCTCGACTTCCTCCAGCTGCAGGAGGCTGTATTTCCCCGTGGTGTTCAGCTCAGTGGTGAGACAGCCACTGCCCTTACTGTAGCCTGAGAAGAGATACGCTGCGGTGCTTGTCCTTTCCTCTGCTGGTACCAAAGCAAGGCATCAAACCTGGACATTCTGTAGGTGCAGGTGGTTTGGAAGGTGTCTCTCTGCTTCACTGTGACTTGTCCTTCCATGATCTGTCCCATGGTGCCTGGAAGAAAGTGAAGGTCAGCAGCGGGGAAGCAAACAAGGACTGCCTTCAAAACCCAGGCAGAGAACACTCCCTGTCTTTTGCCCTGCAGGAATATCCTCAGGCCTGGGGACAGCCAGTTGGGAAGGAGTTTAGGGCAGCAGCTTGGAGCTCTCAGCCCAGCATGGCCCCTGAGGAGAGCTGTGCTGTGTCCCTGCTCCTTCTTCATTCTCCTACTATCCAGACAACCAGGGAAAATCCTGCCATGCCTAACCTTTGTGTGCAGGATCCCTCCATCATGTTGATGCAGCCTTAGAGTTATGGCCCTCATCCTACTTCCCCATCCTTGTCATCTCTGAGGGCTCCTAACTCCCCGAGTTACACTTAATGCTGAGCTGAATAGTAGAAAGAGGGATCCCTGGCTGTGTTGAAAACCAGGAGAAAACTGGAAGCCACAGCAGACATGTACCAGCCAGGAGGCAGAATCAGACACCCTGGTCATGTCAGTGGGATGAGAGCTTTAAGGTGCTTGGCATAGCTTTCACCGGATCTGCAATGGAAAGAGAGAAATGTGAGGGTGCAGAGAGAGCTGAGATCTCCTATGGTGAGAGCAGGTGGATCATGCAGAGAGAAATGGAAGGAAGGTGAGAGAAAAGCAGGAGAAGAGGTCTGAGATATCTCTTCTCTCTTCTTTCAAACCATAAGAGTGTCTTGAAAGAACTGATGAAAAACCACAAATGTGAGGCACTATTTTTCAGCATATTCCTGGAATTCCACAGTAGTTCTCTGCATGATCCTAACAAGGCTGGCAAGAGTTTCCTTGGGAGAAGAAAATATATGCACTGGTGAAAGTGAGGGCTTACCCAGCCATTGCCCAAGGAAGGCCATGAGAACAAAATATCTAAGGTGTATGTCAAGACCAACCTGCCTGTTTGTCAAGTGAGAGAGAGTCAGAAAAGCACCTCCCAGCCCCGAGGCAGGTCGTCCTATGCCTGAAATACTCTTTCTGGGTTTCTCCCTCCTCCAGCAGCAACACCTGTGGCTCCCTCAGCCAGTGCCATTCTCAACATGTCCCCATTAAGTGCCCCTGGGAGCTCTGGGGATCCCAGTGGTGGGAAGGGGCTGTGGCCAATCAGCTCACAGAGGAGTCCTCACCTCCCCAGCTAGAATCACCTGCTCTTCTGCACACACACTGCTGGGCCATTTGGGAGGTCAGGGGTTTCTTCCCCAATGAGGCTTCATATCTTCCCCTGGGGCATATCTTCCCATATATCCCCATATCTTCCTTCTGGGAACAGAAGCCTCTTCTGTTTCTCTCACTTCTCCCCTTTCTTTTTGCAGCTGCCTGGGAATAACAACTCTCCCCCAAATCCCCCCATTAAGGAGAGGAACCCTGCTGTGAAGGAGCTCAGGGGTTCTGGCTGTGTCCTCTTCTGGTGGGATAACCCACCCTGTGAGAGAGGAACCTAGCTCCAGACAGAATCACAGAATGATATGGGGTTGGAAGATACCTCTGGAGATCATCTAGGGCAATCCCCTTGCCAGAGCGTCGTCACCCAGATCAGGTTACACAGGAAGGTGTCCAGGTAGATTTTTAATGTCTCCAGAGTTGGAGACTCTACCAGCTCTCTAGGCAGCCTGTTCCAGGGCTCTGCCACCCTCAAAGTAAAGAAGTTCCTCCTCATGTTTAGACGGAACTTCTGTGTCCAAATTTGTGCCCATTACCTCTTGTCGTGTCACTGGGCATCATTGAAAAGACTGGCCCCATCCTCTTGACACCCACCCTCTAAGTATTTATAAGCATTGTTGAGATCCCCCCTTAGTCATCTGTTCTCTAGACTAAAAAGACCCAAGTACCTCAGCCCTTCCTCACAAGAGAGACACTCCAGTCCCTAACCATCTTTGTAGCCCTTTGCTGTACCCTCTCCAGCAGTTCCGTGTCCTTCTGGAACTGGGGAGCCCAGAACTGGACACAGTGCTCCAGATGGGGCCTCACCAAGGCAGAGTAGAGAGGGAGGATGACCTCCCTCAACCTCCTAGTGCCTAATGCCCCGAAACGTGACTAGCTCTCCCAACAGGCTCAGGGACCCAAATGGCCACTGTGCGCCCTGGTCTGGTACTACCTCTCCCAGCCAGCCGAGAGACCCAAAATAGCTGCCAGCTGCCGCTGGCCATGACTCATTCTCAGAAGACCCAAAGATCCCAAGCCCATGGTTGCCAAAGGCCCAAGGCCAGGACTACAGATCCCAGCAAGCCATGAGAGCCATGATGTCTCCAAGAGCCACCAGATGTCTTGGTGGCACTGCGGAGATGGAGAGAGGCTTTTACAGGCTTTCCCTAACATGTTTTCTTCAGAATACAAAAACACAGTAGTATTATGATGAGTCTGTCTTGTGGTGATCTAAGGAAGCCTGTGACAGAGAATAGTATAGTGGAAAAAGTAAGATTAAAAATCACTCCTTTTATTCCAGAATCTGTGTGCACCAACTGCTTACAGAGTTTTCTCTGAAGCTCATATTATGTGAAGTATAACATGCTTCACTGTAATCTCAAATCAGGTTCTTGTCACGAAGTGTGGACCATTTCTTGGTCTTCGTCACTCCAAGGGAGTTGAATTCTTCGGCCCTGCAGTCTTGTCCCTGCAGCCTCCCCACCCTGAAGTCATCCAGAGTTTGGCAGGGAAGAAAAAGGGTTATTCTGAGGTGCAAATGGAGTCACAAGTGGGGCAGATGCAGAAGAGGTGATTCAATGCTGTGCTGCATAGTTTAACTAAGTAAACCAGCCCAAATAATTGTGAAAGTTGCTGTGCCTGTGATAACTAAACAAAGCCAATGTTGTTGGTGGTTTCTGTTTCTGGTTGTGTTTGCTTGCTTTGGTATCTCAGTCTGTGTGTGTTTGCCTTAATCACAAGCTAAAAGCCCTGTGGAGCATCAGTGACCTAATTAAAAATGGCTTCCCTGATGAACGACTTCCCCAGTTTATGCATTTATATATGTTTTCTACAGATGCCATATAAAGTGTGATGTGGAAAAGGACGAAAATTCTCAAAAACGACTACCAGTTATGACTGTGAGATAACTGAAATTATTTTTTTTTTAAATTAAGATATGTGTTGTGGGGATCTGTTCAAGCTCTCAAATACCACTCTAAGAAGCTGTGTAAGGTGCTAAGAGCCTTTTCATGAATCCTGAGTGCCCGCAGTTCACAACCAGAATGAGCAGTAAGCTGCATTAGTCTTCTTTCACAGAAAAAAAAAAAGCACATGCCTGGCAAAGTGAAGATCTGGCCCACCACATCCAAAGTGTAGAGATAAGTTTTGAGATAAGAAAATCTCAAAAACTCTTATCTCAAAAACTCCTTCTGGGCAGCTGAGAGACAGTTGGGAGAACCGTTCCTTATTCAGCTGTACAACAGTGCAGCCAGGTCTCAATAGCCACAAAGTAGATGCCCCATCACAGTCTAACTAGCCATTATTGCTGGGTGTTGATCTACTTAAGAGCTGTTTAATCTTCCCTTCCTGAGCAAACTCACTCAGAAACTAGCCACTGCCCAGTGATAAGCTAAAGGATGAAAAACAATTGCATGAGACCTGAGTTTAGATAAAACTGAAATCATCCGGATGGATATTCAAAACATTTTGAAGGCTGGCATCATTGGTGCCACTGCCTTTTTTTAAAGTTCCATACCAACAATCAGTCAATTCAGTTTCTAATTTGAGAGTTCATCTGGCCTACCTGCTGACAATCAGCTCCTTTATAGCAGTGAATAATACATTATAACATTTCATATAACATATAACAGGAAAACCTGTACCACCACCAGGTGGTTAGGCTTCAGCCAGCCTCGTTTCTGTCACTCCTCTAGGAGATTGCAAGCAATATGGTATACCTAGTCACCAACCCTTAAGAAAGTCCAAAAATACATCCCAGTACTTCAGGGAACCCCACCACATCACCTCAGCAGCATGGACTACCATAAGCAAGTCAAAGCAGCCTTCTGCTCCTGGCACTGGCTTCCCATGGCAATACCAAGTCAATTAATTTGACTCCCACTTCTTATCAGTGGCCTGAGATACAGATCCTTTAAAAATCTGCCTAGAACTCTGTGATGAGATTTGGCTGACAGCTTTTCTTTTTCGGTAGAACTGAGCTTTCTATAATGAGGTGCGGTTATTTGCCCAAGAGATGGAGCTTTCTTGCAGGAAGGACTTGACTTTGTGGGATTAATTGCTGTACAGACTACGTGTCATCAAAACCTTCACCTGATTTTTGATGCATGCAGAAGGCAAGCTTTCGAGGCTCTGCTGTCCCTCAATTGTCCCACAGTCAATTTGAGGGAGTATTGACAAAAGCTGTAGTAGTGGAGGAGAAGCAGAGCTGGTCTATACTGGGACCAGTTGATGTTGGTCAATGGAAGTAGCTAGTCAGCAGGCAGTCAAGACAAACAGGCTCCAGACATCAGAATTTCTTAAGTCAGTTCCTTCAAACTCTGCCAACAGCGTAGGAAAAGATATTGTGGAAGCAGGAAACAAATCTGCCTTTCCTCCAAAAAAGGCCAAAGAAGAGGGAACTCTCCAAAAATGTGAGACATAAGCCTTTATAAAAGACTATGTTCCCTCAACTGCAGCTGTGGCATCCAGCCTTACTGCTTGCCCTCTTGTAACCTTGCTTGTCTCTTCTTGATAAGGATTTTTTTATTCCATATTAAAACACTGTACACTGGCAAGAATAAGGCTGAATCTGTTTGTATACTACATGCATTCCTGGATATCACATTTCAAAAAAGTTCCACTACAGCTCTAAAACCTACAGGAAAAGGTCACATGAATGATGAGAGGAATGCAGTGACTTTCATGCTAGATAAGACATAATAGGGGTAGGACCTTGCATTTTGGAAGAAAAACAATAGGTATTGAAGTGATAGAGGTCTATAAAATTGTGAATAGCATGGAGGCAAATAGGGAACAATCATATTCTGTTTCTCATCAAAAAGAACTAAAAAGAATTAACCAGCATCAAATTAAATGATAATATTTTATATTCTAAAATATATACTAGATAACATGTATCTAGTATAACATTTAAACTACATAACATTGTTTCACTACATAAGAGAGGTCAAAAGTATATGTAACTGGTACAGGAACAGGTCCATTGATTATAGACCATTGAATAATGGACCATTATCATTAAAATGATGACTCGGATGCAACCTTTTGCACTGGAAGTTTCTAAAGCTTTGATTTTTCATAAACTGGGAAGTTATGTTGGGGTAAAGATTGTTAAGGAAATGTCCCTATTCTTAAATTCTTCAGTAGGTATCCCTAAACAACCATTTCCAACACTGGAAGAGTGGGCAAGATTGACCAATTTGTGTATGATCATCCTGTTGTCCCAACCATTACTGTGGAACGGGGACCACCTCTGGTACTGGAATTACAATAGAGGCAGGAAGGTTGGGCTGAATGTCAGGGTGGGGGTCTTGGCTGGGACCACCAGGTTTGCTCTTGGACTGAGCCAGGTCCTGAGAAGCAGCCGGCACGATGGTGCTGTTGGAAAGGCTGAAGGGGCTTGGTGTCACTGTGTATGGCTCATACACTTGAGATGAACCTGAAGGAGGGTTATGCGTGAGAGTGATACGAATACATCTAAGCATGTTGCTGCAAGAACTTGAGTTAAAATGATCTTTCAGTTCATAAAGACTGGGTTGGGAAACAAGAATATATGGATTATATCATCTCTACACTGATGATCCTGACAGACAGTTAAAATGTATCTTGCACTTGAAGAGGATGCTAAAACCTGAAGCATCCTCCTGAAAGGAAAGCATTCTCCTGAAGCAGAAAAAAAAAAAAAAAAGGCAAAAAAATGAGTGAGGGAATGGGGAAGGTAATTTTTGGTGAGAGAGAAGCTCAACCTGCTTGGGTTACCAAGAAGAGGACTAAGATGATTTGATGATAGTGCACATCTTTAGGAGCAGTCAATATACTGGACACCACAGAAGTTCTCATACAAAGAACTCTTTTAAGGGAAAGACAGAAATCTGTGAGTGTGAACACAACTCAGTTTGGAAAAAAAGAACACATTTTTAATCGTGAGGGTGAGTGCAGCCACTGGAACAACGTGCTAAGCCTTCAGCTCATCAGGTTTTCATTCCAGCCAGTGTTTCCATCCAAAAGGCATGCTCAATCCAAATACAATACACGGCTCCTGCCCCTGCCAAATCCATCCTTGAGTGTCATGTCAGTTTTATCCCCAAACTCTCAGGAGTTTTAGGAGCGGCTGAAACTGGCTGGGTACCACACTACTGCCCCAACTGGTCTTGTCTCCTCTGGCACCTGTATATTCCTGGAAGTCTGCCTCTCCGCAACCCTCCCCATGTCTAGTGGACAACCCGTGTTTGCAGTCTGCTGCCAACATGACTGCTTCTGTCGCCAAATAAGCATCTCCTTCACAGGCCACTACTCTGCGGCAGCTGCCACCCCTTAACAAACATCCGCACCCACTTGCTTTTCTCCTAACCCTTTAGGGGACACCGAGGCGGAATGCTCCTCGGGTTGCACCTCCTCGGACGGGACATTTCCGACAACTTCCTGTCGAGAGAGCGGGTTTCTCCGCGGCCGCCCCAGCCCTCGGCGCCATCCCCCCGGCGACTGGTGCCCGGGTCGGCGGCCGGCGCTGGGACCCCGGGCACGTCCCTGCCGCGGGGCTGGGCGCGCCGGTCGCAGCGGGCGCTGTGGGGCGGGCGCGTCTCCTGTGGAAATGGGGGAGCCTCCGGCTCCGCCCCTACGCGTGTCCGTGGGCTGGGGCCAGGCGAGGGAGCAGCCCCAGCCGCCGCCGCCCCGCCCCGCCATGCCGCAGCCGTAGGCAGCCCGCGGCCGCTCCCAGCTGGCGGCCTCCGCGGCCTCCGCAGCCTCTTGGCGGCGGCGGGCCCGGCCCTGGCCCTACCCCGCCCTGCCTGATGGGCAGCCTGCTAAGCGGGGTCAGCTTCAAGGAGCCCACCACGGTGGAGGACTGCGACTCCACCTGGGAGACCGACTCGGAGCCCGAGGCGGCGGCGGAGCCTGGTGGGGAACCGCGGCGGCCGGAGGGGGTGTGCACCGCCGCGGGAGGCGGGGAAGAGCCGACCCAGTCGCTCGCCGCAGACTGCCGGCCTCAGGAGCCCCCGCCGCCCCCGTCCCCGCTGCCGCTGGAGAAAGGGGAGCGGGCAGAGGCGGACGCCAGCATCGTCGAGCAGGTACCGCCAGCACCGGCCGCGACCCCGCTTCGCCCTTCCCGGCGGGCCCGCAGGCCGTACTGCCGGCGGGCCGGGGGAGGCCGGGCGTGGGGCGGCGCTTTGCGCCGGTGTCTCCGCTTTGCGGAGCCGGGCCGGGCGCTCCTGCCGCTGCCTCGCTGCGCTCCCCGGAGCCCAGCCGAGCCCCCGGGGCCGGAGCAGCCCCGTTGCCTGCCGCCCTCCCCGCTTTGCGGGCCGCAGCAGGGGGGCCGGGCGGCCGCCGGCGGCTTGAAGGAGCGTGGCGGGGGGACCTTCCCGTGGTGTAGGGAGCGGGCTGTGATAGCCGGCCCTGCCGCTGAAGTAGAAGCGAGCCGGTTTCTCTTCCCGCCCGCCCCCTCCCCCCCATCATTGCTGTAACTTACTCCCGGTAGGAAATCGAGGCCTTGGAGTCGTTGTCAGTCCCGCTGCTGCTGTTTCTTGAGGAGGTTCTGCTTTAACTTAAACCTGGCCGTGAACTTGGCCTCTTAATTAAGTGGGTTAAAAAAAAAATCGAAGTATTGGGTCATGCGTGGCAAGGGGTTTGTGACTCCTCGGCGGGTCCGAGGTAAGGAATTTTCAGAGGAAGTTTCTGTCTTTTAAGAAGCTTTGAAAATGCCGACACTAAAGTAGGAAAGGTTTGCTCTGCCAGGAATTTTGCTGGAGTTAGAGTTGAATGCAGGCTGGACGGGCTAGGTCTTTTTTTTTTTTTTTTTTATGGTACCCTGTTAGATGTATTACGTTTACATTTGTTTCAAAAACTGCAAAATTAAGTATAAGCATTTTTCCCTTTTCTGCAATGGTGATACTAATGCCTGATAACCGAGTGTCAAGGGGTGTTGCTTATTCAAGTAACCATCTTTTGCCTGTAGGTATGGTCAAAGCTGGTCTTGCAAAAGGAACCACAGAATCATAGAATGGTTATATTTGGAAGAGACAAATGAAAACAGATACTTGTTTGTCATTAATACGCCATTGGTAAGCAAGAGGCTGGGCAATAATAAAAGCAAATGTCCAGTGTGGTCACAGGGAACTTACTTTTTAGGCTTGATTTTAACCTATTACATGTATTTTAAGGAGTGGAATGAATTATTTTTTTTTCCCTTTTGGCCTTTGGTTTAATGTAGACTTATGAGATTGAAGAATACAAAAGTCTTTGCTGCAGTTATAAAGAAAATGCAAAGAAAATAAAGTTGTTAGTAGCAAGTTGACGTCTCAGTATGCTAAAGCTTCATTTTCTGTTTGTTTTTTGGTGTGTTTTTTTTTTTTTAAATGCATGTAGCTTTTTCCAGTATACTCTGAAGTCAGTAGGATTATGCCCATTGACCTTGATGGGCTCTGCTTGTTTCAGGTCACAGCTCCCAAACAGCCGGGGGCCAGTACAAATTCTTGTACACGTATATTTTCTCTAAGCAGGTCTTTGTTTTCGGGTTTAGTGGTTCTTCTTACTAGGCTTTAAATTTAATTTCTGAGGAACAGATAATATATAATGGTTCAAGGTGTCAGAACTGCAATTTAGCTTGTCCATGACTGCTCGTTTTCTTCCCCAGGATGCAATGATAGCAATTAGGTCAATTTACACATGACAAATAGTCCTTGCAAGTAGTATGATTTCCTGTTCAAAATGAGTAGCATCTTCTGCATTTTCATGTTTGATTACTTCTTTCATCTTGTGCTAGCACTTGCTAAGTTACTTTCAAGTCTTGCATTTGGAAATGACAATCAGCCTGTTGATTTAAATCAAATTCAATTTCATTGGAAGGACATTTTATAGTCTTGCTTTTGTATTTTATTTTATTTTATTTTTTAATTTAAGTTTAAATTGTGTGGTGTTAAGTATTCAGCAGGGAGATTTTCAGTATTTGACCAAACAGTAGGCAAATACATACACTTCTATATATCTGCATTCCTGAAATCCATAATGAAAAGTAATTATTTTAATATTGCACAAATTCATTATTTAGTGTGTTTGTATATGGTTATTATCTACTTTCTAACTGTTTCAGAGTGGTGATGGAACTGAGCTGACAGCCAAGCCAAAGAGAAGCTTCTACGCAGCAAGAGATTTATACAAGTACCGACACCAGTATCCAGTAAGAATATTTTATGGTTTGAAATTGCCTTTTTAGTAGAAGATAGCACACAACCCAAACATTCCTAAATCTTTATGATCCCTAATAAACACAAGAAGTTAAAAGAATCAAAAAGCTGATGCAGAGGCCCAACATATGCCAGTGGGACAAGACTGAAACTAGTGCAGTATCATTTCATCCCATGTGTACATGCAAATACATTAGGTGTTGTCATGGTTTAACCCCAGCCAGCAACTAGGACCATGCAGTTGCTCCCTCACTACTTCTTTTCCCCCACCAAGAAAAGGAAGAAAAGAAGGGCAAAGGAAGAAAAAAACAAACCTGCAAACCTGTGGGTTGAGATAAAGACAGTTTAATGGAATGGTAATGGAAAAGGGAAGTAACAACAATAATGGTAAAAGAATATACAAGATGCACATCACTCTCACCACCTGGTGAATTGGTTGCCCAACTCGACCTGAGCAGTGATTGTGGATCCCTGCTCCCCAGCCCACCCCCATTTATATATGGGCATGATGTCTACGGGGTGGAATATTCCATTGTTCTGTCTAGGCTCCTTCTCAGTTTCTATGGTAAACTGAAACAACTCCTTAAATAGTATAAACACTGAAACACAGCAACCACTAGAAAGAAAATTAACTGTCTCCCAGCTGAAACCAGGACAGCTGGGAACAGCAGTAGGAGCCCAGAAGATGGCTTGTGCCTTGAACATCAAAGATGGTAGAGGAGAGTTTGGACTTACTGTTATTTGCATGTTGGAAGTTCCTTGAGACCAGAGTCAAGGTATTGTTGTGCTTGCTGCTCTAACTTCTGCCCCGGTAGGAGAAGGTAACAGCCAGAAGGAACTTGCAGATCCTTAAACTGAATCTTTAAGTGCATGAGTAATTCTAAGTGATTTCCAGTTTCATGAAAACTCAGAAATTTTTTTTGTCCTTAAATTATTCAGAGAGCACAGTATCACTTTCTGGATATTCTTGATAGGTGTTTGTAAGCTGATAATGTCCTATTTGCTTTCTTTCAGCAGAACTTTAAAGATCTTCGATATCAAAATGACTTGTGCAATCTCCGCTTTTACAAAAATAAAATCCCTTTTAAACCTGATGGTGAGTAATCTGTGGCAATAACAAAGATAACAAAAGAATGCTTGCTAATAATAGTAACAAAGTGAAACTGTAGTGATAATTGTGGTGCTGACAAATTAAAGGTGTTTAGTTATCTGCTGTATGACTTGAACCTCCCATGTTGGAGTAATGTTGATAACAGGGGATCAGGTTTTGCTTAAAACAGAGTTTGCTTTTGCTCTAGGGAGGTAATGCTTTTCTCAAGCATTTTCAGCATGATGTAATACAGGGTGTTGTTTGTACCGCTGTTCTACAGTAGTGGCTCTGTCTCTTATTAAAGAAAGATAAAGTTGCTCCACTATGCTGCACAAACTCTAGCTGCTTATATAAGAGCAGCAAGGATATGGGTGTTATCCCACAGGTGCAGACAGGTGGTTAAGCAGGAGGCAATAAACTAGTCTTAGAATGGTAGGCTCAGTCTCGGCACATGAGAGCTTAGCCATTGACACAAAAAATTTTTCAGGCCAAAAATAAGCTTTTTAGAGTTTTAAAAGAATGATGAGGAGGTTACTTTGAAGGTATTTGCAGAAAGATCCTCTCAGCATGAAAGCAGCTTGGGAGGAAATACCAAAGTGCACATGGTAGTACAGTAGAAGTGAGAGTGGAGGCTGCCATTGAGGCAGGATCAGTCTCATAGCAACAAATGCGTTCTGATAAGGTAGGAAGGGACAGGTCACAGAAGGCTTTGGAAGCAAAGGTGTATAGCTTTTGTCTGATGTTACAGAAGATGTTCCCCCTTCACAAGGGAAGAATGCAAAGCAAAAAAAAAAAAAAAGGCAATATACAAAAAAGCTGCAGTCTAGAAACATGATCTTACCAACAGCATTCAGGGTAGATGTAAGCATGACAAGAGGGTACTTCTCAAGGTCAGGAAATAAGATGTTGAGATGCAAAACGTCAAAGTTCTGATAGGAAGCTGATAGGGAAGACATGTTATATAGAAGGATGTAAAGATGTACATATAGGAAGTTTGAAGATCAGCTGTTTATGGGCAAGATAGTGATAATATGCTTAGCAAGTGAGAAACAAGTCAGGTTCTGTGAAAGAAAGATAAGACCTTTGTTTTAATCATCTTGAACTTTATCTCAATATCCACAGGCTGATGCTGAAGACTGTGTTTTTAGCTTGACTGGAAGAAGAGTTATATCAGTGAATTACCGGTACAGAGGTAGCAAATTTAGGAGACGTTACACAGAACAGATACCTGAGGACCACCTGAACCTAAAACAGAGCCCGAAAAGGTTGGGGGGAGGAGGGGGAAGGGAAGGATCCTTTAAAGTGTAAAATGAAGGAGCAATTCAAGAGGATTGATCACAAGAAGAGATAGTCATGAAAGCCAGAGGAGGGCTTCCCCCCTAAAATTTGTAAAGAATAAAATTTCTCTTAATATTTTAGGAGAAAACCACAGTTGCTAGTGTCAAAGGTAGCTGATAGGCCATGGAGGCGAAGTGTTGATATGGCTATGAGCTCTAGTTATGTAGAAGTTTTTATTGAGAATGGGAAAGAGCAGCACCACCTTGACCTAAGTCTGGGGATCTGTGAGGGTGTTCAGAGGGAGTCAAAGCTACCATGTTAGGTAACTACTGAGGAATGTTACTAAAATAAGACATTTCTAGTGCAGTACTAGTTCTGAAGTTTAATTTCATAACCTACAGATTTAGCTTGTGGTTCTGAGTTGGAAGTGGCCTGATTATCAAGTTTTACAGTACTTGAAATTTAGGTTGGATACAATGTGGTGATGGTGGGAGGTCCTCCTTGCAAGGTCCTTTTCCAGCCTTGCCTGCACTGGAAGCCTCATGTTCTTAGCAGTTCCTTTTCCTGGCCGCTTTTTCCATTTCTTGAAGAAAAGTACCAAATGAGTTCTTCTTTGTCATTGAGACCCAAGTGGAAATTTTCACCGGAGGGACAAAGAGAGATCTTTAATGTATCGTAGGAGACTATCTGTGTGGGGCCTTGGACTTATTAGGCCTTTCCTGTGCTATTTGACTTCATGAGAGGCTCTGCGGCAGTGGTAAAACTGTTGTTGCTTTCAGAGTAGAAACGGGCTAACATTGAGCGTTCATTCATGGAAATAGATGGTTTTGGAACAATTAACATCCTTTTATGTACTTTGTGTATTTGTGCAGTGCCTGGAAAAGTGCCCTGGCCCATGATTGAATTTCATGAGCACGATCTCAGTACGAAGAATGATTAATTTCCTTTTACATGTACTTTGTCCCCTTTATTGCTGTATCTTTCTGAGAGAAACTTACTGAACTCCACAACTTTTGAGATCACTAAAAGCTGAAATTCTTATTTGTTGAGCATGACCTGAGAACCCAAGGTCAAACTCATAACAATGGCAGCAAGACTCTTGGCCACAGCTAATTGTGAAAGATTTCCCAATTGTAATGTTATTTGTAGCTGGAGAGATTCCTGGAATAGGACAATTCTTAAAGAGTTGAGGCTTTCTTCTACTAAGATTATATATGTGTATATATGTATATATATTTATTTTTATATATATATGTATGTGCAGCGTTTTGTCATCTTAAAGCTAGGACAGGTGACTCACCATGCGATATTTTATGTGAGTGGTTTGCTAATTACCAGTCAGTGTGATAAAGGGATTTAGGAGAACTTTTGGGGAAGTATATTTTACAGAGGTTATTGTCACATACCCTCTGCTGGTAACTAACTCAGTATAAGCCAGTTGGTTTTGTTTACATTGAAATTCAAAAAATCTCTTACTTTTAATTAAGTTTTAGTAACTAAATTAATTTTAAAATGAATTTATTTATGGTTGTAATAGACCTCATTTCATATAGCATGTGCAAGAGAATTAAAGTATGTATTCTATCATTATGTTAACTTTGCATGTTAGGTGAATGCTGTTTTTGATGGCTACTTAACAGTTTTCAAATTATTTTTATGCAGGAGTTTATATTGAAGAAGTCCTAAATAAATGGAAAGGAGACTATGAAAAACTGGAACATAACCACACTTATATACAGTGGTTGGTCACTTATTACCTATTTCTGTTTCAAAACATGATTTTGATTAAGTGTTTTTATTCTGTGAGCCATAATGCCCTTTTTCTTTTAACAGGCTTTTCCCACTGAGGGAACAAGGTCTGAACTTCTATGCTAAGGAATTAACTACATATGAAATTGAGGTAATACAGATTGAACTCAATACAAACCATCACATTAATTTTGATACATAACTGCTTTGTATTATGTTAGAGTTGTTTTATACAATGCAGAAATACTTGCTTTAGTGCCACTTAGAATTTTTGATATATTCTTTGTTTATTAGGAATTCAAGAAAACAAAAGAAGCAATCAGAAGGTTCCTTTTGGCATACAAAATGATGTTGGAGTTTTTTGGAATAAAACTAATTGATAAAACTGGAAATGTAGCACGAGCCGCTAACTGGCAAGAAAGATTTCAACATTTGAATGAGTAAGTAATGGCATGCACTCTACTTTCTGGAATTGCCATAGAATCTCTTTAGCCTTTTGTTTTCTAGAGAAAGGGAAGATAAATTTTCCAAAGATTGCCAGGAAAAAGAGAAAAAGAAATAGTCAATGCTTGCTTTGTTTCTGTATGCGTACGTTCTTCCTTCCCCTTTTTTTTGATTCTGCTTCTCGCCCATTACCAGTCTAACTGACATCATTGAATTCCCTGAAAATAAAACTTCAGATAGTGCTGAAGAAGATCTCAGTTCCAGATGAGTTTGTCGTGCTACTGAGCACATTTTCACCTGATCCCAAAGCCCTGCTTCTCAGTTGAAAAGAAAGTCGCTTATCTTTGTATCTGCATTTTTTCTTGGGAAAAATCAAATTCTCCACACCTGTATGGAAGCTAAACAACAAGATTTCACTCCCTTCTCAAAACATAAAATATTATTTATTTAATACTTGTTAATTGCAATGCTTAAGTGGAGAAATGTAGACATGCATTAAGTCAAACTTTAGCCCAGCTTTCTGCAAAATAGCATGTATTGCTTTTTCATCAGCATTGTGTAGAGCATAGGTTTGCACTGAATTTTGTCCCATGTGGATTAATTGTGTCAAAATCTCTTTTCAAATCTTGCAATTGCTTTTGTAATACCTCTGACCTTAGAGCTGAAGATTGTTTTCTTGCAGTGTTTTGTTCTCCCATCCAAATGAAAGTTTGTAGGTATAATTGCTGATGGATAATTACGGGTGAATAATGGGAATAATTTGTTATTAACTTTACTTAAATATTATATGAGCCAATATAGGCGTGGACTCAGACTCAGGCAACTGATAAAACAGGGTTTCAGGAAGCCAAGATGTTACTCACTGATCGTTTTTACACTGTAATTCCTATATTCTCGCTAGTGAGGAGCTACATAGTTTTAAGTCGGGAATTGGGACTCTTTTTATGTAATTTAGCCTTCTAAAATTTAGGCATTTACTGTTTACTTAAGTATACTTTATGAGCTCTTCACAAGGACTTCCAGAAGATAGCTTGTTCTGTTTATCTTTTACATTTCTTACGACTTGCTCTGCAGAGGTGCCTGTTTTTCTCCCAGCACCAACTGTATCAGAAGTGCAGGTAGCTACAGTGCAGCTCTACACTGGAGACCCAGCTTTATTTGAAAAAAAGTAAAGTGCAATGAATCCTGTTCTGTAGTTGTATTAGTGCAATACACTACAAGCCCCCATATTTTATAAAGTGACTAAGTTTTCTCCTCAGAATACATACAACAGAAGAAATGAAAATCAGTACACACTTTGATTTTATGGGGTTTTTTTTCAGCCTGTTGCCTCAGTGCATTTTACAGACACTAATTTTCACTCACAACATCCTAGGAAAGGGGGTGCTAACAAGTTTCAGCAGCTGTGAGAAATTAAAGTACAGGAAGCCTGAAGTACAAACTAGGAGTGATAATAAAGAATAAGGAGTTGCAGTTCCAGTTCTGTATCTGTAAGGTGGTGGGTTTTTTCTGATTCAATGGAATTTTTTCACCTTTTTCTTCCAAAGGTCTCAACACAACTACTTGAGAATCACTCGAATTCTGAAAAGTCTTGGTGAGCTTGGATATGAGAGTTTCAAATCTCCCCTAGTAAAATTTATTCTCCATGAAGCTCTTGTGGAAGATACCATTCCCAACATTAAGCAAAGTGCTCTAGAATATTTTGTGTATACTATTAGAGACCGAAGAGAAAGGAGGAAACTCCTGAGATTTGCCCAGCAACATTATATGCCCTCAGAGCATTTCATCTGGGGACCTCCACGAAAACAGAAGTCAGAGGGAAGCAAAACAAATAAAAAGCCAGCATCTCCAATTTCTTTTCACAATAGTTATATTTCTAAGCATAAGAAACCAAAAGAGCCTAAGAATACAGTGGCAAACGGAAGCTCAGCTGGTAAAACAACTGAAGAAAGAAAGGTAGAACTCATAAAAAATGTGGAAGAAAATGACCAGGATGAACAAGAAATGAACTGTGATGCTGTTAGGCAGAACAGTGAAAAGAATGGTGATACTGATACCAGTCAACTTTCAAAATCAGAACAAATTTACAATGCTTCAGACAGAAAGGACGCTTCTCATTCCAAAAAGGATGAGGAAAATCTGAACACTGACTGTGGAAATCACTCAGGCACTATAGAGAAGGATTTGTGTGACACTGAGAATTCTTCAAATAACACGTCAGCGGATCTACAAGATAATCTTGAGAAGGATACGCTTTCAGGGGGCACCACCACAAAAAACCAGGATGAGCTCAAATCATGAGTCTGAGGTTAATAATCATTAAGTTTCATATTCATGAAGCAAATTATTCATTGCTCCTTCATTTTGGGTGAAGTTTCCATCTAGTGTAATACAAAATGTTTATGAGGCTGTGCTTGTTGCGAATGCATCAGATTAGGCTTCTGTTAGGTTAATTAATTGTATTTTTCTCAACCTCAGTTTATCAGCAGTCAACCAGGTGTGGCTTTTTAAAAGAATCATGTATATTCAAATTAAAGAAATTAATTATCTTTTCCAGATAGATTGCATTAAAAGCTTATCTATTTTTTTGCCATTAAATTAATCCAGTATTTTTTTCTTAAAAAAAAAAAGTGTAACTTACTAAAATACCTTGGAACATCAGAATTTTTAGATTTCTTTTAATATGCTTTGAGTATTGATTTGCTTTTATGAAACGACTAGAAATTGTTTTCAAGAGCACAGGTTTTTTCCCTAGTGGTTATTTATTTTTAGAAACTATGTTCATATTTAACGGCAGTATTTGCACAGCTTCTTTTACCTTTTGGGTACAAGGGAAGTTGCACTTTAGACTTTTAGTCCCTGTAAAGTTCTCTCTTCTCTTGACTTAGTTGTTACTACTAATAATTTGCAGGGAGGGATCTCTGATCACTCGGATTTGGTCTCGGTGTGAAAGCTTTCTGTTTATCAGCTGTAGTACAACAAATCCCCCAGCTGGGTTCAGCACCCAGAAAGCCTCTGGATGGTTGAAAAGCAGTGTCTTTATGACAAAGCACTGCTTAATCATCAAAGCCATCAGAGGAGATGTCACAAGGCATGTCCAGATGGATCTTACCTGAACTTGAGTGTTTTTTGGCCTGTTATGGGTAAGCTCTGCACAATGCTGAATACCCTGTTGCTGGTCTGGAAGAGGAAGGCAGTCCTGATGCTTCCTTCCAGCTGTCTGTTTCCTTTCTTTGCTGTCTTTCACAGCTTAATGTTATTTTGATAATTGGCTGAAACCTGAGCAGGCCAGTCTACTGGCCTGGCTGGAGCCCAGCAGGTAGAAATTTCCCAAATAAGATCTTTCCCAACTTTCTTCACTGAAGGACTGTCTGCTTTCCCAGAGTAGCCTCTTCTGCCTTCATGCCATTCAGTCAAACAAGATAGTACCCAGCAAGTTAATTGTGTAGAATACGAATTAAAAAATAATGCGGGTAGAACTCACACATTCTACAATCCTAAAACAATCTAAAATTTCTCTATGTATTTTCTATTTTAAATTGTATATATTATCCATCGCCTTTAACATATTTTCTATGAAACATTATGAGGCAAGTGGCTGACTACAGTTTGAGTGTCAGAGTGCTTCAGGAGTTCATTCAAGTCTTATAACTCAAAATGAGAAAGTCTTCAGGGGTTGCAGAGCACAGACAAAATGTCTTGTATTTTTCTGTTTCACTAATTCCCATTCTGGCAGCGCATCATTCATTGCTTTCCCCAGTAGCTCTGTTTCTTGGGATCAAATAGAGTGACAGTTAGAGCTTGGTACCCATGGAAAAAGATTAGGCTCTTTCCATCCTAAAGATGCAGGGAAAAAGGAAGATGTATCCCTCCTTCTGTGTTGACTTCAAAGGAAAGAAACATATATACGTGTGGTTTTTTTAAGGCTAACCCAGATTGTTCAAGCAGGCATTAAGTCTGTCTGAGCAAAAATGCCCTAGAGAATTCCTCCTGCAGCCACCACTTCTTTAAAGCTGGAAAGATGCTAAGAAGCCTTTCACAATGCCCTGGACTTGAACTAGGATCCCCTTGTTCATGTTTGCCTCTGACCTTCAGAGCAGAAGGGGACAGGAAATGCTAAGATGAAGTTGGTCCGTGTAGGTAAGGACTCTGACCCTATGTGTATGCACAGGGAGGACAACTTTATGTGCTGCCTATGACTTTTGAAATCTTGAGTGCCTAACTGTGCAACTAAATAGTGCTGTTTTTACATAGTTATTTCTTGAATGGCATAGGGAAAATTTATACCCTGTGTATGAGAACATATATTTCCTATAAGGAATATATATAAAACATATTTATTTCCTGTAAGGTAGGAAATTATACAGAGCCTTCAATTTATGGACTTTAGTATTAAGGCTAAACCCTTAAAAAAAAAAAAAGCATAGTGTTCAAGTGAAATAAGGGATGCTGGGAATGTTATTATATTTGTACTGTAATTTGATTGAACATCAGTGACCTCAGAAGATCTTTCATCTTTGGTCTATTGAACAAAAAAAAAGGGAAATCTTTTAAACCAGAAAGCTCTCAGGATGTCTGAAAGATTTCTCTGCAGTATGGTGTTCTATTACTGTGGTACAGGTTTCACTTATACATGCTTGATGGTTCTCCACTCATAATTAAGTACTTAATTAAGTACTTTTAGTCTGGTAGGGCTGTCTGCATTAAGGGCCCAGTGTATCTGAAAATACAATTGAAAACTTTGTGTCTCATATCCTTATTCACTCTGAAATTTTTTTTATTTTTATTTTTTTTAAATCTGCAACTTAGTGTATTTCTAGCAGTTTTCATAAAAGTGAAAAGATAGTGGCGTATCAGTTGCCTACAAAGAACTATGGGGATTAGTCAAGTGAAATTTTTTGTGTCAGGTGGGCTCCTGCACTCTGCAATCTTTGTCTTATAGCTTTATCAACAGAACTACTCCCATGGAACACTTCAGCTTTAACTAACAAATTATACTCTATGTAAATTGTGATGGTTTATCATTCTTTTCATGAGGAGTTGTTTCTCCTGATCTTGCAAGTGCTTAATAGAAGGATTCATCACAGGACAATCATACAGTGTAGCATCCCTTCAAGATTTGTGAGGATCAAGTGGGTGCACTGTATGCATTTCCATTACAGAATCATGGCCTTAGCAACCAAAAGCATCCCATGCTTGAAGTATCTAAGTGTTTGCTTTCAGATTTACAGTACATGTTGAAATGATTGCTTTCTCGTAATGCCAGTACTTAGTTATTTAACCATTATTTCACAAACTGGGGATGTGCAAAGAAAATCAGGACATTTGCTCGCTGTTAAACTTAGTTTTGTCTTGCTGTACGCACTTAAGTGTTCAGGGATTTCTGTGTACTCACTATGGTAATGTATTTTGGCCCAGTGTTTTCCTAGAATCTGAGCTATTCATTTATTAACTGAACAGAACTTCCCACACAGATTCTTTTCTAATAAGTACATCTGAATAGCCTCTGGCACTGTGAAGTGGGAATAGTGTGTATATGCACGCACCTGTGAAATTTGATTTCAAGTATCCTGTGGTGTGAGGATGCACAACTTGACAAAATGTTGTTGAGTACACACACGCGAAAGCAATCATACAAATCAAGCAGAAATGCAGCACTTTAAGGTTAGTTATAGCTCTGTACCCTACTGTTGAGGATATAACTGTTCCTCAGTACCTGATGCTCTGTTGGCAAAGAAACTGAAACTTGGGTACATGAGGTGTGCACCACAGACCATCCAGATAAGAAGAGCAGGTACATGTGTGTAAGGAGCAGAACTGAGTTCTTGGTGTCCATATTGCTCATATTTAAAGGCGTGATCCTGAAGGATGCTAAAAATATTTGCAATAAGCCTTTGAGTGCTGTTCCCTGGCTTGGTCAGCTCCTCAGTTTCCTGCTCTAAGATTGCAGCAGTCTGGTGTATTTGGTATTTGTATAATCATAGTTAATATTTCATGTAACCTAGTGTAAGCCTCCGTAAATTATTTCAGGATAATTCTAATAATCTGCAGTTGTATAAAACACCTATGCTATAACCAGAAAGTTTACAGACCTTAGAAGCTTTGTATAATTTTGATGGATGCTCCAATAAGGCAAGGGAGATTTACTAAATTTAAATGGAAAACAGCGCTTGGTCTTTTTTAAATAAATTTTCTGTATATCTGTTTAATTGAATTATTTCCTCACAGTTGTGATGGTCCTAATAACAAATTATAGTATATGTATGTTTAAGTGACAATGTAACTCTTATTACACCATACTTTTACAGGTAACATACATTGAATTTCCTTGACAAAAGCTGTATTTATGAGTAAGATTGCAAGTATGTAAAGTAAATTTTGGTATTAATAAAAGTGTGAAAATATCATGCTAATGATGTCCATTGTCCTAAGAACTACCAGTGTGGATCAGAACCAGAGATGTTTCTAGCCTTGTATCCTGCCTCCAGCAGTGGCTACCCATGGATAGTATGAAACAAAGGACAGATAAAGTGACCCTATTTTTCTCCAGGAATTTTTTCATTTTTGAACTCATGGTTTCATTCAGCCTCCACAGTCCCTTGTGGCTGTGAGTTCCATGTGTTAAATATGTTTTGTGTGAAAAAGTAATCTCTTGTTTGTCTCAGATTTGTTTATTCAAGAATTGCTAGTGCATTTGAACATGGTTACTGTAAGATGAAGAGTAATCCACTTCAAGTAGGTTTTTAAAAGCTGTGGGAATTTCTAATGATAAAATACCTGCTTAGGCAGAAAATGTCCTGTGTTTCTGTCCTTTGACATGATGTCTGCTTAGGCAGAAAACTTGTCCTATGTTGATAGCAAAATTATGTAAGATAATATTGTCCCTTCTGAATATATTTTTACACATAAATTCTTTTGGATGAATTATTAAAAGTCAGATACCAACTGCAGAGCAGATTTTTTTTCTCTATCAGTGTAAAAACAAGATCAGTCAAAGGAAAACCTACTCCTAGCATATCTGAGTGGGGTACCTCTGGATTTGAAGACACCAGCATCAATGGATGTAATGTTGTGATCACGTAGAAGACAGAAATACTGTCTGGGGTTTGCTGAGAACCATAGTCCTCATTCCACATTTTGGTATCTTACTTTGATTATGTGTCCTCAGTTCCAATTGCAATTGGAGTAGCTGCTGAAAAGGTGGTTTTGATTGCTATCAGAGCCTGAAAATGAAGAATGGGTCAAAAAGGCCTAAGCATGGACAATCTGCCCTCCATTCTCATCATGGTCAACATCATAGATTCACTACTAACAGGGATTTAGGTGCAACTCTTGAAGGGAAATGTGAATTGTGTCTGTAATATCTCTGTGCTCTATATTGCCTGTGAACTTTCTTTTCCTTAGATCTGTTCCTTACAGCTCATGTTCTTAAGTGTGCTTAATACCATTGGGGAAAGCAAGAGTTTATTTTACAGAATATATTTAATACATGCCGTACCTAATGGACTCCTAAAATACAGTTCAAAAGCTATAGAGATCAATTAAAAAGAGACCTCCTATGGCTTTGCGGTTATAATCACCTTTATATTTATTTTCAATAAATAAACATTAAACTGTTTGCTATGAAGTAACAACTTGGAAAATTGTTCTGAAAGAAGTCTCTTCTTAGAAACTTGGTACTTTTTAATTCTACCATGCTTACAAGTCTAGTGGCGTATTCATCAACTAAAGTTTATTGTGAAATATATTGAATGTATTCACTACTGTGACTGTGAAAATTATTGTTTTGCAGTAAAAAAAGTTATGGCACTTATATTTTTGGGATCTGCTGAAGCATGTTTGCTAATCATTAGTTGCTGTTTTTTCTGCGGTTTAACCTATTCCATGGTTGGTTGCCCTTTATATAGTGTGAGTTCAGCAACAGATGATTAGGTATCTGCACTGATAAGATTTGGAAATACCTTAGACGACTTCGTTAAAAATGTATTCTAAGAAAACAGTGCATTAAAAGAAAAAAAGGCAAACCCTAACAATTTAAACTTGCAAAATGAAACAGCTACATGTCAGTTTTTTATGAATGGTCCTGCTCTCTTCTTTGTATTCCTTTGCAGTGTTTAATTACAGAATGCCGTGCATGTTTGGTAGTACCAAATACCAAAATGTTTGTGGTAGGAGTGGTAAACAGTTATGGATTTGTAATGCACTATAAAGATACATTTTATAATTCTGTAACTGTATGGCAATATTATGCCAAAAAATTGTATAAACATAAAAAAGCAATAGTTTATGTTGCCTACTGCTGTATTTTAAGTCATTTGCAAAACGAAATACTTGAATTTCCTTTCAGGTAAATATATTTTAGTAACAGCAGCCAAAACCTCTAAATTAATAAGGCTTCTTCATTTAGCTGCTGCTAAATCGCTGCTCATTGGTTTAGCAACATGTACAAATATTGTATAGCTCTAATAATGTGTAATTGCTGTTCAGCGCTTCTTTGTATAGTCTTCTGTAAATGTATTAACACGTAAAAGTAGGGCATTAAAGGCTCTGGTCCTCCTTTTTTTGTTGTCAGTGGCAAAATCACCATTTGTAGCATATGAAGGCACAGACCCTGGTCGGAGGTGCAACCAGAATCGTTTATTACAACAAACACGCAGTTTATCTCCTACTAAGTATCTTTTTTCCCAACCGACACCCCCTTGCAACCCCCACGGGCTTGCATTCCCCCAGTCAGTAGGGTCGTTAGGCGCTGTTTATGGGTCGTTAGGACTTGCTCACTGGCTATCCCCTGCCAGTGTTCCTGCTTCTCTTCCTTCTTCTGTTCTTTGCTTCTTCCACAATCCTGTTAACCCACAACCATGGATAGCAGAGGAACAAGGGAAGGCCCAGAACTAAAAGTTCGGGTTGTTTTTCTAATTTAAGAAAAATAAATACTATGAAGACACTATTAACGTTAAGGGGTAAAACACCCATTATGATCATGCAGGCAGAAGCCCTCTGGAGCAGTGCCAGCAACTGGCTACTGCTGCTCAAACTGAGCAGGGAAACATTTAACCTGCTGGTCATATTTATCCTGTGCCAAAGCTGTAGAAAGCGGGGGGGTTCAGCTCCTTTCCCCCCCAGTTTTGTAGTAAGCTGTTACTCATGTGGTGGGACTGCAGATTTATGTAGCTCTGCAAAGGGCCCTGCGGGTTTGGGGAGGGTTTCCTATTCTTACGTTTCTGCTTTAAAAAGCACTGCTTTTTAAATGGTAGCTTCACATTTCTTCTGAGGTGGATTATATTGTAGTCAAAACTCTAGTATGACGTTGGACTCATTTGTACCCAGTGTGAAAGTTGCACTTCAGCTCCTGAAGCCTGTTCTTTAAAGCCTGACTCTCTTCAGCAGGGGCAGAAAGGTGGGATGTTTAGAAACACCAGAGTCCCGAGTTTTGTCCCCAACTTGGAAGGCTGTCAGCCCTGGCTGACACAGTGAGCCAATCAAGAAGAGTCTGTGATCAGGGTCGTAGCATGGCCCTGCTCCCACCTCTCCAAAAATGCTGTAATCAAACACTTTTGATTTCCCCAGTGGAGATGAGCTAAAGATTTGGCCTTCTCAGAGCTGGCCTGGGATCTGCCACTCACAGCCAGGGCCCGGGGCTGGGCAGGGACTTGTTCTGCCTCACCACTGGGGTCTGGTCCCTGCAGGTTAAGGTTATGCGCCTAGCATGTTTATTGACCTTCACAAGTGCAATTACTTGCAGCTCAGACCTTTTCTTATGGTTAATCTTGGTCTGCATTTTATGGGGTGAGCTTAAAAATAAAACTATTTTCCAAGAATTCTCCCTATGAAAAGCCAATTTATGAAGGTTTAACTATGACCAAGTATTTGCCTTATCTGATAAACTCTTGGAACACTTTTAAAATATTTTGATATAGTATATGCAATGCATTAGACATTTTTGTAGGCAGTATTCTATAGACAATGTAATTTCAAGTCTTACTGAATGTAGAAGAACATTGAAAATTCAACTGGATCTTTCTATTTTTATTTAACATATAAATCAGACATAATTCATGCATAGTCCCTTCCAAGCTTAGACATTTATTGAGCACTATGTATGGTTATAAACATTTTGTGGCAGCTGTTTCAAATTTCAGAATAGAAATAGCAAAAAAAAAAAAAACCTCACATTTTCACTTCTCCAATTTCCTTTGAAAGCTTAAACAAGGAAGCTTCTAATTTTCTGCTTCCAAGCTGGTAGCTAAAATTAGGACCTTGAAGTACTTCTGAGAACTAGGATTTAGGGCCTTCAGCCCTGCATGGGACCCTCAGTCACTTGGAGGCAAATCTGTAGTACTTAGTGAACTAAAAATGCAGAAATGTAGTAGAATTTTCCAAAACTACAGGGCACCTAATGCTAATACTCAATGGATGCTCTCAAGAAGTCAATGAAGGGTTTCTCTGCATCTTTTCTTCAGTCAGCTTTGAACAGGTTATCATGAAACCCCACATTTTAACTCTTCACTAAAAAAAAATAAGAGCTCTTTCTTTTTTCTTTATTTTTTTCAGTTTTCTTTTTTTCTCTATTTACAGTAAGGACACAGTGAAAATGGCACTTTTTTTACAGTTTAAGCTGTAAACCAAACCTTTGCTATGCTGACATGCATCAGCTCCACACCCCATTCTGGTGGTTGCTGCTTACTCATCCTCAGTCACTGCCATCACACACTCAGAGCCATCCCTGCTTGGTGATCATGCCTGACTGTGAGTGCCCAACACCATGGAGCTGACCTGTGTAACAAGCACTGGTGGCCACAGCCCTTCGTGGCCTCAGTCACTATGGTGGAGGTGATCACGCCCAGTAGCTCTTCAATGAGGAAAGCCTGACCTGAAGTGAGCACCTGCTCTGTTTTCACCCCAAATTTGGTCCCTTTATGAGGTGGTTGAGTTTTGAGGCAACTCCCAGCCCTATCGCCACCCAGTTGTGGTGAGGGTGTTATTACTCTCCAGGCTTCAGCAGATGCCTCACCCTGCTGCTCACTGTGTCTTTCCTTGCTCAGCTGCTGTTCCCTTTCCTAAAGAAGTAGCAGGTCTCTTCCTTGCACTTTTTCCGTGATGGATAATGGCCCATCAGTGCACTGTTAGTTATTCATGGACTGTTACCTAAACCAGTGCCCATATTTTCAAGGCATTTGCTGTTACTCATCCTTAAACCGTGCAGACACCTGGTGTGAAGCTCCATTCAGCCAGTGAGATGATAATAAACCTGTTACCCTTGTGCCAACGCAGCGCAGCCTTGCTGACAGTGAGGAGCTGTTCCTTGGGAAACGGAGAGCCCACCTCAGGTCCAGCCTGTGTGGGGAGTACTGTTGCCTCTAAGGAAAGACACATACGTAAGTGATTGCAATGAGCCTTCCTGTGGCTTTAAACGAAATTCCCCAAAAGATTACACTGAGGTATCAGAGTTTGCTCATGGCAATGAAGGACCAGCCCCATAAAGTAGCAAGAATATGCCCCAATAGTGCTTTTTAGAAGCTTCTCACCACTTTGGATAAAAAGCTGCTGACAAAATTTTGATCTTGAAACCTTCTGCAACCATCAGATAATTAAGAAATGTTTCTGAGTCACACCTGCATAGGGTAAGTTCCTCCCTGCAGCATGGCCGGGAACACCAATGCCTATTTCAGATGTGTCCCCAAACAGCAGATGCGAATGATTAAGTAACATACCCAGTGGCACATTCTCTGCTGACTCATTTGCTGCACTGCTACTGAGATAAGAGTCCTACCAGGTAAATTCAAGGCAGAGTTTTGCCAGGACTTTACAATTATCTTTTCATAGAGACTCAGAAGGATGATAAATTTTTTTGTAATAGGAGTCACACTGTGGTTGAGGGATCTTTGCCGGAGAGAATCTGACTCTTCTTGGACCTGTTTGTTGAAATTTGAAGTGCGGTGAAAGCTGTCCCAGGGACTCTTTCTCCACTGACACCCGAGTAAATTCCAGCAAGCCACATACACTTTGTCAGGAATAATTTGGAAAACTTTACAAATCACCGTCTTTTGGTGTGAGCAATCTAAGAGCAAATGCAAAGATAGGGCTTCGAAGACTGAATCCTTTGGCATGAAACAAAAATATCGAATTAAAAAATAGCACACCAAATGTGAAATTTCTCATCCAGATAGCTCCAGTTCAGTGTCTGCCTAACTCTAAATTGTCTTATCTATTAAGCCATGTTTCCTAGATGTCTGATGTCCCACTTCTGGGCAGTCTCTGATGGTAAAATTCCAGTGTCAGGAGGCAGATGGGAATTAGTGAAATGTTATGAGGATCTGTAAGGAGGGATGCTCAGAGAAAAGGCACAGAAAGGGGTCTGTTGGATTGGAGGCTTTCTGACCCAACGATATTGTTGAAGTCATGACTGAGGGATGAAAAGAGGAGCTTTCATGCCATTGTGAGATGGGCTGTGTATAGACTGGAGGTGGGTGTTCCCTTCTTTGCCTACTCGCTTTCTCAGTCAGAACTGACTGGATGTCACTGACTTGGAGATAAGTAGCAATGATGTTGCATTCAAAATCCTGATGCATTTATGGATCCGCAAATCTAACTTCCATTTCCTGTAATGTGAGCAAAAAGCTTTGTTTAAAAGTCCTGAGCCTACCTCAAGCAGGATTTTCTCAAAGGCCAGCAAGCACTCTTAGAGTCTCATGGAGAAACTGTCCGTACTCACAATTCTTGATATTTTTTTTGCAAAGTGCAAAGCTGATGTCAGGGTCCTGGGTGCACCAACAGAGGTTTGGCTGCCTGTATTCAAGGGCAGCCCTGATGCAGTTCAGCCCTGTAACCCGGGGTCAGACTGCTGTGAAAAGAGTTTTGGGAGAAAAAAGCTGTGAGAAGCCTCATTGGAGGCCTCCTCTGCTTTGTGGGAGCTGGGGTTAAGCTCAGCCCCTGATCCTTGGGCTTTGCCTGAGCTATGCTGCAGCCATGCCTGCACCCAACTGTGCTCCTCTCTGAGCCCAGCCATATGACTTTACTCATGGCTTGACTGGACCTGCCTCATCACTATTGTTATTTTTCAGTGTTGTAACTAGACAAGGGAAAGAACAGATTAAAAATGTAATTGAATAGTCTTTACTGCAAATGTAACGAGGTAGACTGCTAGCAAGATATATTGGTGCTCAGACACTTGCCTGGTGGGCACCTGAAGATCTTCTTCCCTTCTCAAACACTCTTGTCCCACCACCACACCTCTAAATGAGCCAGAGCAGCAGCTGTGAGCATCTGTGCCGCTGCTGGTGCCTGCTCCTTTCTGGCACTACAGCCCTAGAGCACCACATTTGGTGGCTCTGCTTGCCCTTGTGGGTTCAGGCTTTCTCTTCCCCAACTCTTACGGTCTTGGCTGCAGGCTGGTCCCATCTCCCCTGCCTCCTGCTCACTCTTGTCTGCATCCCTTTTCAACAAAAAAACTCAGAAAACAGCCAATATGAGGTCCAAACCTTACGGCAATCACACATTTGTTAATCATACCAATTTTCATGTGTATGTTAACACAGCACTGCTAACCTTAGCTATGTTACAGCCTTTCTCCTAATCCTGGTGTCCATTTGGATGGTAATTTGACTGGACTGGAGACTGCCTCCAGCCTGCAGATACCACCCCAGGCTCAAAGAGTCAAAACTCAGAGCAAGCACTGAAAGGTAAAACAAGGTAATCATAAGGATGTTTAGAATTTGCACAATGCTATTTGCACAGGTCATGACAGTATTTCAGTTTATGTATTCATTTGGGACTGGGTTCCTCCTGATTTTGAAATTACAGCTACCAGCAAGATTAGAGAACCTTGGCTTCTCTTTTAGCTGTAAGTCTCTTAAGAGAGACTTTTAAAAAAGAGAATTAGTAAAAATCAGCTGAACCTGATTTTTGCCTCTTTTCAAATGTGAAAAACTGAGATGCCGTTGAGAGGTTAAGGTCACTATTTGAAAAATAATTCTTGATTTCTGAGTTGAAAGATTCTTTAATTTTCTGTCTCAAATTTGCTTTGCCTCTATCTTTCTCATGTATCTACAGTGAAAGTTGAAAATATCTCAGGACAAGTGATGGATGACTTGTAATGAAATGCAATGAGACCATAGGAAACTGATGAGATGCTTTCTGTGGAAGCCAAGCTGCAGGATAGGAGGCAATTCACAAGTGGTAGAACATCTGGCAACTCCAGTCCACACCATCTGAATTTGTGTGTTTTGATAATATTTATTGTCACTAACTCTGAGAGGAATATGAACGGAGCTGGCTACAAGTGGAAATGAGCTGGCTTTTCAATAGAGCAAATTGTGTGCAAAGCCTTGGCAGGGACACATAGTAGGGTGAGCACCTGATACCAGCCAGCCATGAATTACCACTGCATTGGTCAGGTCGGCTACATGAAACAACAACAGAAAATTTTTCAGTCAGGCAAGGGAAGCCCTGCTGAAGAAATGGCATTTCAAGTCTATCATTTGGAGAGGGGAGATGGAAGGTTACCAGCTCTCCGTCTTTAGTCTGAAGTTTGTGGGAGCTGTGTCATTTTTTTCCTTAAAACCTTAGCATCAATAGATCAAAAAATCTTACTCAAGAACCTTACATGTATATTTTAAAAAGACTGTGGGGGCTAATGGTTAAGAAAAATGGTTAAGAAAAAACTGTGACCCACCTCTAGCTAACAGCCACAGAAAATGGAACAATCCTCGAGTGCATTTTCTTAAATCTTTTGGTTTGAGCCAGTTCGTGGTTTGGAATCCTCACATGTGATTGTGAAAACACTGAGCTGTCAGCATTGAGCATATTCATATAGGTAATGTGATTGCTGCCTTAGGAAACTGTTCTTTGGAGGTGCCCGTTTCACTCCATGAATGCTGAAGGGAACACTGGTGCTCCTAGCACAGCTGTCCCAATTAGAAGCTAAAGGTGGGACAGGAAGGGTTTAGGCTTTTATGTTTCTGTTCGTCATCTGTGAAATGGCATAACATATTTTTTTCCTTCCTGAAGATCAGTCAAAGGATAAATTCCTCTTCTTCTGATACCTCGGTCTGGTCATTACATGAAAGCTCAACCTGTCTTATTTTAAAATGTTTTTACTTTTTGTGGGACATTAGGAAAGCTTCAAACTTTTAGTCTGAGTTTAGTCAAACCAGACTTACAAAGGAAAACAAATAATGGTATCTTCCTTCCTTCATTCCTTTGAAAGTAAGGTTTTATTTATTTATTTATTTTTAATGGAAAAATACTGATTCTCTATTCTGGGATTCCCTCCAGAGCTGAAAACACTAGTATTTGTAGTACCACAATTTCCAAAACACTGTTAGTTAAGCTGAAGAAAAATGTAGCAAGACATTGAATGCCAGAGATGATGAAGTGCCTGGCTAAGGACCACACAAAAATACATCTTATATCCGGCTCACACTGAGTGCAATGCTTCTAAAGGGAAAGGGCAGTAATAGAGAGCAGAGCTGGCTCTTCTGTTCTTAGCTAGCAGAAACTGGTAATAAAAACAACAGTAGAGAGGAATGCAAAGATCCAGCACCGCATTAACAAGATACCCCTCTAGAAAAGCCTGCAACAGTGACAGAAATACCTTCAACATTGAAGACTGCTCTGTAACCAGCATATCAGAAGGACACCAAGAAGGAGAGCAACTTATACGTAGCTATCTCATGTACTGTGGTGAAGATAAATCAAGAAATAAAGAAGGAAACTCAGCCATTTCTGTCAGCAGCATGGTGTGAGCTGGATGTGCACCTGTTGAAAAGGAAGAATTCAGCTAGAGAAACAACAGTGGGACAGAAGACACAGCCTTTGTGAAATGTGCTCATTTCTCCAAATAGTCCCAGAGCAAAGCAGATGTTTGCCTGGGATGGCTTCACTCTGGAGTGCCTTGTCCCACTCTCCAGGAGCAGGGTTTGCCTCTGAAAACTGTCTGTGCACAGTGAAGGCAAACGGAGATCAGATCCTGCTCAAGGGTGACTGGTTCAGCCACTCAAAGCAACTGCCTGGATGTTAGAAGGTTTAAAAACCATTGTGTGAGAGAAACACTCTGTTGAAGTGAGTGTTTCATGTAGGTATGTATTCTGCATCCCCTTCTCAAGGTGATGGAAGAGCCTTGACAGAGCAGGAGTGCTGGGAAAGAAACCTTGTAGAGGCAATGTGCTTTCAAATTTCTCTTCTCTTATCAAGTCATACTGCTCTTCTACTTCAAGAGAAAAGTCTAGGAATTTTGCAGCCTGTCATTGCTTTCATCCATTTTACCAGTTTCTATATCCCTCCCTGGTGAGACCTCACTGTAGCTGAAAAAAATATTAGACCTTGAAAGCAGAACCTAAAGAACGTGTGCTTGCTGGGCATGGGACAGCTCCAGCTCTGAATGCTCCACATGTGTGCCAGGGCAAATGCAAATGCAAAGAAAGCCTATTTATAGAAATATTTAAAAGCCCACCCTCCCCTCTAATCTCTCATGAAGATGTAAAGGCGCTTTCAAATGGTGCCCCTCTCAGAGGCTTCTCCTGTATGAGGCTGTATAATACTAAAGATGTTCCTTTATGATCAGTTTCCCAAGGACATCTTGTACAATACTCCATCATAAAGCTTTAACTTCATTCACTTTGTTTTGCATTTGGTGTCATTAAGATTTGAAGTATTCATGGGAAAATACATGCTGGTGTATTTTGGAAACACCAGCATGCGCAGATAGGGGTGAACATAAAGGGAACTAATCAGACACAGTCACCCAGAGCACTAACTGCCACAGCAGCTCAGATGTCCCCAGGCCCAAGTACTGAATGGTGACAGGCTACAGAAAATGAACTGGGCAGGCTGGTGGTGGCAGCTGGCATTACTGGGCTTCCGAGAGGTCTCCTGCTCCTTGGCCTCAGTACAATGGGCTTACGGCTATGTGTTGTGATGCCACAGGAGACTCAGTGTTTAAACGAATGGTCTTCTTGCATCCTCAGCTGTAAGACAGAAGGGCACTGTGGTCTTGAAACAAAATTCTTCAACTGAAAATCATTGGCATTGGATCAGATCCCCCCTCAGTCATGTGTTCTCTAGACTAAAAAGACCCAAGTCCCTCAGCCTTTCCTCATACAAGAGACGTTCTAGTCCTCTCATCATCTTTGTAGCCCTCTGCTGTACCCTCTCCAGCAGCTCCCTGTCCTTCTTGAACTGGACACAGTACTCCAGATGGGGCCTCCCCCAGGCAGAGTAGAGGGGGAGGATGTCCTCCCTTGACCTGCTGGCCACATGTCCAGAAAAAATCAATCTTATGATCAACATGCCACAGGAATCTCATTTTTTAATTTAGCTCTCTAAGGGCTTCTCTTTTGACCCTTCTGATCAGACAAGAACAATTACTGTGCCTCTAAGCTCTCCCCTGCCTCTGGTCTCCAATTATTCACATCTGATAACATTTTTTCAGCATAAAAATAAGGTCATCTCTTCAGCTGCTTAAGTCTAAATCAGGAGCCATTATGATAACTCATTCACAAAACAACACCTCACTCTTCCCAGCCAGCCTGGGCTTCTGCATTCAGGTTTTCAAAATCATCACCTTTTAAAAACCTTTGTCCGGGCTGTAAGAATGCCACAGATTAAATCTTTGGTTGAGATACCTCCTGGTGTTTTGAGAAGTACATAGGCAAAGCCAACCAGTCGAGTGCATGTGTTTCAGTTCACTAAATAGGCCTTCTGAGGTCAGTGGAATACTGACACATCCAAAATTGAGCCTGTTCTCAAGTGCTCAACCCCAACCTTTGTATTTAAAAAGGTCATGAAAAATGGAAGAAGAGGCTAGCAAAAAACCTTCTAACTCTTCTCCTTTCATATGTGACCTCGCTTTTCCTCTGGTGTGGGGCAGAGATGGAAGGTTTAGGCTAGGCTTCCCCCACCTGGGAAGCCTAGCCTAAACCACATTGCAAGGACCCAGGCCCTCACATCACTGCCCATCCCCACCTGGTGGGACAGCCAGAGATCAGAGCGAGCTCCTAATGCCCCAAAGACCTTGGAGGTGCGAATCCCCTGCTTTCATATTTGTGCACAAAATTGCCAGGGAGACAAAGTAGGAGATACCCAACAGGACAGCTAACACAGGCAACCAACAGCAGGTGCTGGGCTCAACTTTGAGATCTGGGAACTTTTCCTGGGATCTTAGGGGGACTCCCAGAAGGACTTCCTGGGAGCTCTTTGGAGATAAAGCTGCAAACAAGTTCATTAGAGGAGATATGCTGGAGAGGTTTGCTGCTCGCTAGGGGCTCCTATCTGGGGCACTGTAGAGAGGCTGCCAAGGCAGCTCTGGAACTGTTGCCCCCTGCTTCTCTTCCATGGAGGCAACAATGATATCAGAGGAGACATAGAGCATATCAGGCATGATTGCATAGCTCTAGAGGTCGTGGACAAGGGCATGGGGCCCCAAGCAGTCTCTCCTCAGTCCCACCAATGAGGGAAGGCCTTGAGGCAGGGTGGATGGATTCTACAGGTCAACAAGGGATTGCACAGCTGGTGTCAACAGCAAAGATTCATCTTCAAGACCTTGGAAGCATTTTTGCTGGCCAAAAACTTCTTGGAAGAGATAGGATCCCCATGACCAAGCAGGGAAAAAAATGTCTTTACCAACATGCTGGCCAACCTGGTAAGAAGTTTTAAACTAGAAGTGTCAGTGGAGAGAGTTGATGACCTATAATTAAGTGAGGAAGTGGTTGGCAAGAAAAGTGCATGGGGTGAAGTGGACAAGAGACCTTATAATCCACATAAGGCAGAAAAGAGCAGAAAGGCCCCCGTCTTAAGGGTATGCAAAAAAATAAGAGTGAGCCTACATGACAGCACAGTGGGGGAAAATCTCACACTTTTTCTGGGTAAAAGTGTGAGGTTTTTTTTTTGTGTGCTGCTTTTGGCAGCACAACTGGGAGCTGCCTTTATGTGAGATAGCAGTGGGAATGCAGCTGGCTCTGCGTTGGGGAGGTGATGAGCCAAAAGAGTTTATGGGTCAGGGTTAGAGTGTAGATCGGCATGGATGACATTGTGATGGGTGTCTGCTTCAGATGATCTTATCAGGAAGAAGCAGATAAAGCCTTCTTCAGACAAATGGAAGAACCAAAATATAACAACAGTGTGTATATATACCTAAAACCAGAAAGGGTTTATATACATAAGCCCAAGATGATGGTGCGGTACCAAAGGCAGCAGGTCTCCTACCTTGGAGGAAACATGGGCCCCAGCATATCAGCGGCCTCAACCCAGATGGAATTCTGGGGGAGGATACCACCATGCCAGTCTCAGGAAGCAGGCAGTGCCTGGTTGCTTCCCCAGGGCTGGGACAGGGAACCGTGGCGGTGTCCTTGTGGTGGGATATGTGCACTGGATGAGGAGCTGTTGGCAGGCAAAGGAGTTGAGAAGGAGCTGAACAGCTGCACACTAAGGAAGATGAGCAAGAGATCGACAGGCTCTTTATAGAGGCTGAATAGCCCTGAGGTTCCTTCCAAATGGAATTATTCCATAATTCTGTGATATAAGGACAAACAAATGTAAGCAGGTCTTCCTTAATAGGAGCATGAAGGCAACTCTGAGCACAGGTAATTTAGTGATAGGTGGTATGAATAGATTTGTAGAGCTACGGTAATTCAGCCTTAATAATGCTTAATAATGCCAAAGGTGTAACCTAGAGTTCTTGCTCCAGGGTTTTGTACCTCATACTTTGGGGAAGGTACAGAGCTACAAGAATGTTGACATGGCTAAAAAATATGACCTATGAAAAAAAATTGGACAGACTGTTTAACCTAAAGAAGAGACATTAAATTATAATCAGCCTAGGAGTCTACCAATGCTTCAAACGATAGGAAAGAAATCTCCTATTCTGTTCTTAGACAAAAAGACAGTATCCTGAATCTCTACAGACTCCTAAAACACTGAACTATTGTCTACAGTAATGTGCATGGCCTATCACATGGAAAATCCCTAATGCCAAGAAAAGTGGGTTTGTTAAGTGTTTTGACCCACTGAAGTAAAAATGAATGAAAATGCCATAACCTGCTACATTTACCTGAATTCCAGCCCTGAAAAAGTGCCTTTTCCTTATGGCAATGAAGTGTCTCCCCTGGTCTTCTTGTTTCCACAGATATCTGGAAGATCTCTTTTGCCATCAGGATCTTCATTGCTTTGCCACAGTACTGTCCACCTGGGGCAGAGGGTGAGGCTCAGAGCATTGCCAGGCTCTAAGTGGCCATCAACAAAACAGTAATGTTCATCCACTGCCTCTCTAAACAAGCAAGTATAGAAAGTGAGGAAAAGGATTGGTAGATTTAGAGAGAACAAGTGTTGCAGTTTCTTTTCCCCTGGGGTAAATATCTAACTGATTGAAAGATGCTGCATTTTCTCTATATTCCCCTGTGGTGGTTTACCTTGGCCAGCTGCTAGATGCCCACCCAGACACTGTCTCACTCGCCCTCCTCAACATGACAGGGAGAAAAATTAAGATGAAAAAGAGTGTGAGTTTAGAAAAGGATGGGGAATTCACTCACCAACTACTGTCACAGGCAAACCAAGCTGAACTTGGGGAAGATTTAGTTTATTGCCCACTAAAACAGAGTTGGGCAGTGAGAAACAAAGACAAAACCTAAAACACCTCCCCTTTCCTCCCTTCTTCCCAGGCTCAACTTCACTCCTCCATTCTCCACTCCTCTGCCTCCACTCCTCTGAGCAGCGCAGGTGGATGGGGACTGTGGTCAGTCCGTAACAGCTCCTCTCTGTTGCTCCTTCCCTCTCACACTCCAGTGCTCCTCCTTGGCTGCGGGGTTCAGCCATGCCCTGCAGTAGGGCAGCCCTGGAGCAGCCCCAGCCTCTCCTCACAGGGGTCACCCTGGAGCCTCCCCATACCCTCCTGTTCTCTTTTCCTCTTAGTAAAATATGTTTGTGTTCTTACATTATTTAAAATTATGTACCCTGCCTCATTAGCCCAACTCCTTAGACATATTTTCTCCAAAAAGTGTATTTCAGGAGTTCGGGTTGCAGGTTTTTTGTCTGTCCTCAACCAACCATTTACTATAGCACAGGCTTCAGTAAAATAACATATATAGAATCAAAAGAAAAGAAGAAAAAACACTTCCTGTTTTTATGCCATAGGTCAGGAATAACGTTATTATTTAGAAGATGTGAGGAAAATCAGTGGTTTTGGCTTTAAGAAACAGTTGTTCAAAGTTGTTGTTGAAGAAGGTTCCCATTTCTATGCAGTAGCTCCAAGAAGCTGATATGCATATATGCAATTGGCTATAATATGTATCATAATAGAAAACTTTGTAATAATGAAATACATAAGTTCCTGTTTCCTTTCTTTTTACTAGTAAAGAAGTGTATTCCTGTAAAGACTAGGAAGTAGGATTATTTTTATTATCTGTATCTGTGTTTCTCATTTGTCTTCTGAAATTTCCTTTCAACATACTGTGCAGTTTCATGCATCATTATGCAAAAGTAGCCAGTGACCAACAAATGAAGAACAACTGGGTAAGTGATAAATTGCACAAACTAACTGTAAATTGAGGATGGGATCCCTGGTAGTCCTCGGCATCTGCTATGACTGGGCACTACGTAACGTGAAGGTGAATATCAATGATTCCTGCATTCTTAGCTCAAATGCTCCCTCAACTTTACCTACAGTAGGTAAAAGTGCTGTTATCAAAAGTCTTCACAGGATTTACTCTTTTCAACCAGAAAATTTTGTATATGTGAGAAAAGAAGACTCCAGACACTAGTCCTGGATTTCCAGAGCTCCAGCAGTCATGAGCCTCTCTGTTCCCCCGACGGATTCCTGATAAATGTCCCTTATGCATATATAGCTCAGCTTTTTGATGGATGCACTTGAACAGTGAGGGGTCAGATGTACTACTCATGCACTGGACAGATGGTCAGTGCTTCCTCAGCAAGCCTACAGTGTGGAGGAGACCTCAGGTTTACTTTTGCAAATACTTGTCATTTGAGTGATAGGTGATGGCAGACTGGATACACCCTGGCCACTGCAGACTCCACTGGCACGTTCAGAAACTTCTGTCTAGGAAATCTGGGACAGAAAAACAGCCCATCTGTAATATGCATAATACATCAGCATAAATAGCATTTTTATAAGCAACTAAATAACACCATAAGGCCCATAATCACGAATCACACATTCAAGAGTCTGCTTCAGCAAAAATAGGATTTAGAGTACGTTTTCCTAAAGAACTTAAGATTTTTTTGTTTCAGGTTTTGCAGTGTTAATGGCTGTGGGCTCCCTGAGGTTTGCTATTGGTTTGACAGTCAGAGAAATATTACTTAATGCGTTCACAAAATATGTTGAAGGTCATATCAAGGTATTATTTTTTAAGCAGGACCCCTACAGAAAACAGCTGAACAATAACCCTTCTAATGACTGTGAATGTGATTGTTATTAAATAACATATATATGTTATTAAATATATTAAATATTAAATATAACATATATATGTTATATATATATATGTAACATATATATGTTATTTCACTGCTTAAAGAAATCAATGATATTTAAAAAAATCATAGCAATTATAAGGACATAGCCAATTTGAGAGAGCTATTTACCGAATAGCTAGTGACCAATTTTTCAGTCCTCTTCTTTAAATTAATGAATATTTAAAAAGGAGACTAATTTGATTTCCCTAAAACCTGCCCAGTTTCATTTAACACAGCAAGGGAAAACACAAATATGTATTTGAATGCTTTGTTTTTCAGGAAAAGCTATTCTACCTCTGATGTGTAGAAGATTAAAATAAACATTAATAAACATTAAAATAAAGATTAAAATAATATTAAGACAGTTTCTATCACTCCTGTTATTTCCCAATCTTCAATGCCGGCAAGTGAAAGATGGTTAAATTCCTATTTTTTGATGAGACTGTTCAGAGAATAATATGCATGCTTTGTGGGAAGGCTGAAAACCCACATTTTTTTCACAAAGCAACAACCATTTGGAGGGAGAGTGACTCCAACATGACAAAAGCGTCATGCAATCTCGGATGCCTCCTAAGTACAGTGACACTGTATTAAAGCCATCCTGAATGTCAACAAGCTTTGCTGTGCACAAAGACTGTAAATGATACAGAAGCAGTCCCTTATCTCGGTAGAACAAAGACTGTCAGAAAAATCTTTGTATTTTTTTCCTGGATTAATTTCATTTGCCTTTTCAACAGATTTTTAATCTTTTGTAAAGTATTCCAAGGGGCCATAGCACAGTGTGATACTTGTAATCAACCTGAAAAGAGTGACAGAAAACTGGCTCATTTGGTCTCTCCCAATGCCTTCCCTCCCAGCTTAGATCACAGGAAATTTGAGTGGTAGCACTCAAAATTTGAGCAGGTAGCAGAAAAAAGCACAAAGGAACATGAGCAAAATATTTGAAGTGAAATCTAGATTCAGAAGCAAATCACCGCCATAAAACAATTATTGTACATGCATAAACTTTTTTGTTGTTGATCCACCTGAAAAGTGAATGCATAGATTTACCATGAAAAAAAAACAAAAACCATCCATAGCTTTTCACGCAGGAAATTAAAAAAATGGAGAAAAAAAAAGTATATATTAGCTGGCTAACAGCAGCAAAAAACTGAAGGATCGTGGTGTGGAACTCTAGCAAGAAGTGCTGGAGTGTCTATGGCTGGTACCTATCAACCTATTTGTAACAGCATGTAATGGTCAGACATGTGCCTTAGCCAGCTTTGAGTCTGAAAGGAGGTGTTTGCAAGGAAAAGTAGGCACCTGTGACTTGTCTCCTTATATTCTGCCTAAATAAAGAAATGCATACATTTTAGATTGCATCCTCAACCTCTTGGGACGAGCACCATCTTTCTGTCACATGTTGGTACAATAGCTGCTCTGCTCCATGCCTGGGTTTTCTAGGAGAAACAAACTGTATATGTAGACAGAGAATACATGAAAAACGTGAGGGCTGGAAATACCGGCAAAGAGAAGATTACGTCCCCATATCAAGGCAAGGCCCTTTGTCTGAGACTGGGACAGCTGCATTTTGTCTCTCTCAGTTCAATCTGGAATTTTAAGTAGCTGCTTCCCCAGGGGTATCTTTTCTGGTCATTGCTATTTCTGTATTGTTTCTTTAAAATAGAAACAGAATTAAATCTTTAAGAAATACATGCTGAAGCCACTAAAACCAGTCATTTTAATACCACTTTATCAATATTAAACATGATTCTAGTGTTCCACAGCTAGAGTACAGAACATGCGGGATAGGATATTATTGTCTGGTAACATTACGCGGTAACCCCAAAGCTCCACTTATATAATCTGAAAGTCTCTGCACTCTGACTATAAAGTTTCAATAGATAACTTGCACTGTACATTGCTGTTAGTTGTGAACAGGCTAAGGCAATACTTAGAAATAACTAACAACTTCAAAATCACTAACAAAAATAACTGGCTTAATGAAAGACCTGTCCTCTGTAAGTCTGAACAGATGCTAATGGAAGTAGAATTGGAATCCAGATTTGCTTGGGGAGCAGGTGTCAAGCTATGTTACAAACACAGGCTATATATGTTGTCTTTCATTCCATTTTGCTCAGCAGGGAAAAATTTTGCTTCTTACGTTCTTCAGGCTACACCTACACTGCCAAACACATGCACAGGACTGGAGGAGAATAAGACCATATGCCTGCTGCCTCCACCACGGCCTGGTCACACTACACAGATTTGGGCAGAATGCATTCAGGAGCTCTGCAGCTGAGCAGCCCCATGTTGTCTTGGCCACTGCACAGTTTAACAACACTGGCAGCTTCCACAGTCTTGTTCCTTACACTTTTTCTTTCCATTTTATATGAGTCACACAAAGAGAACCAAAACTACACGTGTCTCTTCATGAGTTTCTGCTACTTTCTCTAAGGGGAGTGTGTAGGATAAGCAAAAAGTCTCAACCAAAACAGGCACACTGTTTATTCCTCTCAGAGTAACGCCACACATTTTGCAGGATTAATCTGCACAATTCACCTACAAGAAAGTGTAGCAGAGGGCAGAGTTAGGCAGACTCATTTGGTATTGTCTACCAGGGATAGAGAAAAGAATGTGTCATCTTTCTTCCTTGCTCAGCAGATATTTGTCTGAGGCAACAGCAGCAAGATTGAGAGTGTGCAGCTAAATAATCACTGTCGGAACAAGGGTATCTCTGGATAGAAATCTTCCTATCTGAATTATATCTACACCCATACAGGAGTAAAACATGGAGTTTCCATTCACCCCTGGAAACGTGAAGGAAGCTGTGGGCAGCTCCTACACTCCCTGCAAGTTTGGCCAACGGTCCTGCAATGCAAGCAAGGACAGGGATCTTTTCAAATAGTTTGGACTTGTATGACAGGGTTTTGTACCTCTCGCCCCATCTGAGGCTCTAATCCTTCCATGGCTCAGAAGAAATAGCCTCTGACACAAAGAGTAAAGAGATTTCTTTGGGGAAATGTAAATGTATATTATTTTGATAGTTAGGCTGTGAGAGTCTCAAGCTAGAGAAGGCAAGTGCTTGCTATTTTTGCACAATAGAGCCTGGTTTTAGCTGGGGCCTTTTACTGTGTTTATCATATAACAATGTCATGATTTAACCCCAGCCAGCAACTAAGCACCATGCAGCTGCTTGATCATTCCCTGACCCTGGTGGGATGGGGAGAGAATCGGAAGAATAAAAAATGTGAAAACTTGTGGGTTGAGATAAAGACAGTTTAATAAGTAAAGCAAAAGGTGCACACACAAGCAAACCAAAGCAAAGAATTAATTCACTGCTTCCCATCAGCAGGAAAAAGCTGCAGGAAAGCAGGGCTCCATCATGTAACAGTTACTTGGGAAGACAAAATGCTGTAACTCTGAATGCGTCCCACTTCTTCTTCCCTCAGCTTTATATAGCGAGCATGATGTCATATGGTATGTAATACCCCTTTGGTCAGTTGGGGTCAGCTTTCCTGGCTCTGTCTTCTCTCATCTTTTTGTGCACTCCCAGCCTACTCACCGGCAGGGTGACGTGAGAAGCAGAAAAGGCTTTGACTGCTTAGCAGTAACCAAAACCACCAGTGTGGTTTCAACACCATTCTCATCCCAAATCCAAAACATAGCACTATGTCAGCTGCTAGTAAGAAAGTCAACTTTACCCCAGCTGAAACCATGACAACTAATCAGCAGTAAACAGCCCCATATTCTCAGACAACTGTGTGTTTAGAATAGAATAGAATAGAATAGACTAGAATAGAATAGAACAGAACAGAACTATTTCAGTTGGAAGGAACCTACAAGGATCATGTAGTTCAACTGCCTGACCATTTCAGGGCTGACCAAGATAAAGCATGTTATTAAGGGCATTGTACAAATGCCTCTTAAACACTGACATTCTTGGAGCATTGACCACCTCTTAGGAACTCTGTTGCTGTGTTTGACTAGCCCCTCAGTAAAGAAAGGCTTCCTAATGTCCAGGCCAAACCTCCCCTGGTTTGAACCATTCCCACACAATCCCATCAGTGGATACCAGGGAGAAGAGATCAACACCTCCCTCTCCACTTCTCCTCCTCAGGAAGCTATAGAGAGCAATGAGGTACCCGTCAACCGCCCTTTCTCTAAACTAGACAAGCCCAAAATCCTTAGCTGCTCCTCACAGGACATTCCTTCCAGCCCTCTCACCAGCTTTGTTGCCCTTCTCTGGATGCATTCAAGGACTTTTACAACCTTCTTAAATTGTGGGGCCCAGATCTGCACACAGTACTCAAGGTGAGGTGACAACAATGCTAATTATATCAGGATAATCACCTCTCCTGATCTGCTTGTTATACAGTATTTGATGCACCCCAGGATGTTGGTTGCCCTCCTGACTGCCAGGGCACACTGCAGACTCACATTGAGCCTGCTGTTGATCAGTACACCAAGATCCCTTTCTGTAGGGCTGCTCTCCACCCACTCCTCTCCAAATTTATACTTGTGCCCAGCATTACTGCGATGTAGGTGCAGAATCTGGCATGTTGACTTGTTACATTTCATCCCATTAATCATAGCCCAATGCTCCAATCTATCTAGATCCCTCTGCAAGGTGTCTTGTCCCTCAAGAGGGTCAACAGCACCTCCCAGTTTGGTATTATCAGCAAACTTGCTAATGGTGCATTCAGATCCTTGATAAATATATTGAACAGAACTGACTCTAGAATTGGAAAAAAAAGCTACTTTTTAACATGGACACCAGTGATTTATTTTCTTCTTTAAATTTTGTTTTAATTACAAATCTATGCAATCATCCATTTACAGGAGATACTGCGATGTCAGCAAATGTTGAGTAACGGGCATTTTAAAGGTAATGCTATAAAATAGTTGCTCCTTATGTCCCATTACTATTGAGCAATATATTTCCACTCAGAATTCAATCTTGTAAAAAAAAATTGTCCTTAGGAGGCTATGATAGGCCAAAAATTTTGCTGTCTTTTTACAGTTATCACTTCTATTAAATATCTCGATTGATAACAAGTGATGGGACATGGTTGAACAAATTACACATTCCTGAACTGAACACGCCAAGACATTTCTTTTTATGTATTTATTTTTCATAATGAAGACTCCACTATACTCTGGACTGCCTTCAAGGTATAATTTTAGTTGTTCTAAATTATTGCATTCTGTTGTCATTTGGTTAGTTAGGATGTTATTTTCTGGTGTATGCTGTAACACTAAAGTAAATTGCCCTAGTATTTTAAAATTACATTGGCTACAGCTTTTATCTGCAATAAAAGGTCAACTGTAACTAAACTGAGCAACTACTAGCAGAAATTGTTACCGGGCTATAGTTAAAATAGAAAGCTCACAAAGCAGCATCTGCACTCTAGAGAGATTAGGGAGATTTAGGAGCTCACTGTGTGACTGGGAAGAACAAACGTCAGGTCCTTTCCATAACACCTCCAGAGTCTTCTCCTCTCATTACACCATTTCCAAGGCTGTTTGCTAGGCAAGTTCTCCTTTCAGGGCTCCCTGAATCCTCTAATCCCTAATCACATGAAAAAGGAGTTACAAGCACAGCAGCTTGTCCAGATAACATTTCTTCAACTATGATGTCAGTTTCTCTAATAAAGGAGACATTTCTGTATAAATTGTGCTTCACTTAATCACAGGCAGTGGATGAAATCCTTTTACATTACTATTTACATGCAAAGTAACTGGAAGAAAAAGCACAGGGATTAAGACTAAGTCATAATGTGCCTGGGAAATTGTTCACAACTGTTCATCGAATAACCAAAGCAGCCCTGTAAAAATGCAAAAGCAGTGTGCTCTTGTGGCCAGGAAGGCCAATGGAATCCTGGGCTGCATAGGGAAGAGCGTGGCTAGTAGGTTGAGGGAAGTCATTCTCCCCCTCTACTCTGCACTGGTGAGGCCACAACTGGAATCCTGCATCCAGTTCTGGGCTCCCCAGTTCAAGAGGGACAAGGAGCTACTGGAAAGAGACCAGCGAAGGGCAACGAAGATGATTCAAGGATTGGAGCATCTCCCTTATGAAGAAAGGCTGAGAGAGCTGGGACTCTGCCTATAAGTACTTAAAGGGTGGTTTGAAGGAGGAGGGAGCCAGACTCTTTTCAGCCGTTGCCAGTGAGAGGACAAGGGGTAATGGGCATAAGCTGGAACATAGGAGGTTCCACTCAAATATGAGAAAAAACTTTTTCACAGTGAGGTTGACAGAGCCCTGGAACAGGCTGCCCAGGGAGGTCGTGGAGTCCCCTTCTTTGGAGATTTTCAAGACCCGCCTGGATGCAGTCCTGAGTAACATGGTCTAGCTCTAGGCAATCCTGCTTCAGCAGGGGAGTTGGACTAAATGATCTCTATGGTCTCTTCCAACTCTAAAAATTCAGTGAAATTCAGTGAAAATTAAAGAAATTAAATTATTTAAAGTAAATAAATTGTACATGAGCTTTGCCAAAATTATTATGTTTGATATATATTGATATGTTTGATAATGCATGGTCATGTTTTGATATGACTTGATTAGTGCTAAGCCTTCAACAGTATTATGAGGCCAATCCACTGTTTGGCCCTAGTGGTAAAAAGTCCTCTTGAGATTTCTCAGTGTTACTGCTTCTTCTGTTTCTACCGTTTTATGCTTCCATCACAAAAAGAGCTGCAACTTATTAAAAATAAATTACAAAGTAAAGACAAAATTTTGCAGACCAATCCCAGAAGGTCTATATGTTTTTACTTAAAGAAAGTAGTGAGCCTTGATGCCTTTGAGATTATTCATATGAATTAATTCATGATTATTCATATGATTAATCAGCGGTTAGAGATCATTGCTTTAAAACTAATGTCATGAAAAACGAGGGAGGTGAATTATCCATTATTTCAATGGGACATCAACTCAAAATGTTACTGTCACATTTAATAAGATCATTAGACTAGGAAGGGGGAGAAATGCTGTATTGGCCCAGATAATGATCCTCTCGTGAAATCTAGCTCACTTTGCTGGGGAATGGCACAGAAGACAAGAGGAAACTGTGAGATTAAATTAGTGATGAAAGCATACAGTCTGTTATGAAGATGTGCCAGATTTGCTGTATTCCACACCCCTGGAGCAGAGCTGTGATACTGCAGCCTCCTAGAATCCCCCCTTTATAGAGTCTATTTTTACTCTGGCACCTCAATACTTCAGAGCACATTTCTCCCACCTGCAGCCTTTGGAACGTGTAATGGGCCCATCTAGGCTGACCATGCAGTCTCTAAGCCCTAATCTTGATGCATATTTGAAGAGAGTCACATATTGCCAAAAGTCCACCTGAAACTTGTGATTCCTTTTATAACATCCTGGAAAGCCTGATTTAAATACCATTCTTGGGCATAACTCCAATGCTACCACATAAGGACAGACTAGTTCTCGGTTCAGGGGACCACATGCAAAGACGCATGTGACTTCTGCCCCAGCTTATAGCAGCAGCTGATGTAGCTGAGTCTTCAGAAGCTATAACCATCAGACACCACTTGTCTTGACAGAAAAGCAGACTGGCATCTCACATTCAGTGACATGTTTGATTATCTGCTGGGTCTTTGGCATTTGACTGTCATGGCAGCATGGGCTTTCCTGCATCACCAAGTTGTGAAAGTGTGCTCCACTGACCTTTAGCTCCCATAACCCTGCCCAAATGATAACCACCCATGGTGGTCACAATGGGTGTATCTAGTTGTGATGGTTGTATCCTTCTCAAGGTGGTTTTGGGGAGACAGTTAACAACACAATAACCCAGGGCAAACTTAACCAATGCTGGTACCATGGCCGATATGCAAATATGACAATAAGTCAATCATCTTACTCCCATAAACAGGAAACAGCACAAGAGCCCTTTGAGCTCTCCTTTATGGCAGCGGACTGTACACCAGGATCTCTCCTTGAGTAGGGATGCCTCTCAAGATTACTCCTCGAGATTCAGAGATTCCTTGCCACAACAGATCCTCGGTAAATGACTAATAGTATGCTAAACTTTGAAATAAAGGATTGGTTGTGCATAAATAATCCTTCAGACATAAACCATTGACCAAATATGGGACATAGCCACACCTAGACTCCTCTCTGAGAAAGAATTTAGAAAGCAAGGGAGTCCTTTCTGAACCTCGACTCATTGGGAGGGTCTCTCTGACAGTTCTGTCTGACCCTGTCCTCTATGCAGTAAATAACTGTCCTGGGTCTGGTGGGGATAGGGTTAATTCTCCCCAGGCTCCAGCAGGGACACAGGTATTCTGTCCTATGGGAGCCATGCCCAGGGGTCCCTGGGAGCTGCCAGGGGAGGGGAGAGACAGGAAGTCCCCACAGGGGAGCAAAGAGGGCTGGGGCCTCCCAGATCAGGTCAGCGAGTGGTGGTATTGTAATTGTGGTTGTATATTCCTCTCTCAGTGTTAGTGCTGTTGTTTTCTTGTTCCTTTTGCTGTTCTGTTAAATTGCCCATGAGTTTTGCCTTTTTCTTCGAATTCTCCTCTCATGGCACTGGGGGAGGGGTCAGTGTCTGGTCCGAGAGAGAGCGGCTGCCTCCTGGTTCTTTGTTGCTGTCTGAGGCCAAACCACGACTATAACCAACTATGCCTTGCCATTGAATCTTGTTAAAATACTGTTGCCTTTACTATCAAACTTTGTTAAATCCCTGTTTTGTATCAATGTATCATTGCTTCTCTCTACGAGTGAAGTGCATCATTCCATCTGCGATACAAATGTCTATTCATTTGTCTGTGGTGGCATGACTCCAGGCTACCCTTCCAGCCTTCTACAGCTGTGCTACAGGCTTTAGATCTCACTTGTGCCTTTTGGGTACTACTTCAATCTCTGAAATATCCAGCAGACAAAGCTGCGGGAGGTGCTTCTTGCCATGCTCCCTCCGTGCATGCTGCAGGATAGCCCACAGGCTGACAACATGTCCCCTCTCAGGGGGACACCAAGCTCCACACCAGGCTGTGCGTTTCTCTCCTCTGTGAAAGTTGTCTCCTGGTGTGAACAACTCTATGCAGAATCTAGTCAGAGCAATTTTGGTTTTTTAAAAACACATAAAAATGCTAGCCCTTTAAACAAAATATTGCATAGCTTTACTATCACTTTGTCTCCTAAAGGTCAGCTGCCTAACATCATTTAAAATATCTTGACAAGTATGAAAGGATGATCATACTTGGACCAATTCACTTGGAAATGCACTATCAAAATATGCTTAGCCTTAGGAACACTGTACAGTCACGTGTCTGCCCCAGGTACTGCCTTGCTCACCATTAAGGTTATGGCTGTGGGATGTCACTTATCCTGGAAACTTTTTATTAAGGATTACTAAGAAAACTAGAATCAGTTTTATTTCTGTTTGTCTATAAATGTTGCGACGGAGGGAAGAAGGGCACTCAATATGAGCGATCAGCTAGCTTCCGTTTATTTAGACACACTATCATGCTTTTATGCTCATTCATAATTAGCTCATACATATTGCAAAATGCGAGCTCATTATTGGTTAGTTCTATACAAGACAGTTCCGCCCATAGTTCCTTTCTTATGGTTCCCTTATCGCATGCCGGAGCAACCACAGACACCTTGTTGTTGGACAACAGCTGCCTTCAAGGCCAGAACGGCCTTGCAGTGTTTCTCAGCTAGTCTGTCTCCCACATATAAACATGTTTCAGACTTCAGTCCTGTTTGCTACTTTTAATTTTGCTTTATTTTGTTACTCTGAAACATAACCACTGTTACTGCCATCTTTCTTTAATATTATTTGAGAAGTGATGGTACCTAAAGACCTCAACTGGGAGGAAGGCTCCCTCGAAATTGGAAAGAGTATGGATACATGGGAAGACATCATCTGTGCCCGAAAGAGTTTAAAAAGGAATTCAAAACAAGTTGTAAAAATGAAAAACGAGATGGAACATGAGCACAGTGGTGATGAGATGAAAAATCACAACGCTGTCATTACATAAAACACAGCTCTGTGCTTCCAAAGAATCACTAAGTGTGATTGTCTGAGTATAATATAAGAAACCCCCAAGAACATCAGATTCTTTGTGTCTTGGATATTAATGGATGACTGATTTCTTGCAGACTACACATGTAGGCTGCAGAAGGCAGTGATGTCTTGAGGAGGTTTTTAAACAGATCATGGTGTCACCACAGGGTGAGTGCAGCATGTATGGGAAGCAATGTGCAATGAAGATTACAGTCTTTTGTGAATAACACAGAGAAGGGAACCTTCGAATCTGGAGGCATGATAATGAAAAGTAGAAGGGTGGCATGTTCTGAGACAAAAATCAGAAAGGTAGGACAGGGTTAAACTGTGCGAAGCCTCAGGCATGAACCGTCTCTGGTTCAGCAGCAGAAAGGGGAAACTTGTGAAGACTTTCAGCAGGGTGTGAGAGCTGGACTGCTAGCTCAGGAAGACATTGGCTTTTCTCTCATCTTTTCATAGCTTGAAAGGAGTAATACAAGCAAAAGGAACCAAATGTCTTACGATCTGCTTTGCTACTATGAGAAGTGAGGAGGGTGAGTAGTGTGCCGTCAATGCTAATATGTTTTAGAAGGAGTTTCTAATGGATTTAAATGTGGCTTGGACGTTTGAAGAAAGGAGAAAAATATGCCCCACGGTGACACAGGGACAGTTGCAGTGGCAGCAGTAACAGAGAGTGAGAGAGTTTGAGAATTTTACAGAGAAGACAAGGAGTTTTGATTTTACTTACCTAAGCTCATGATTAGATATCCAAGGGGAGATACCCTTTCCTCTTGGGAAGGAAGCAGGAGATCTGGTCATAGAATCATAGAATCATAGAATCATTGAGGTTGGAAGAGACCCTTGGGATCATCGAGTCCAACCATCTACCCTACTCTACAAAGTCCTCCCCTACACCATATCCCTCAGTACCGCATCTAAACGTCCCTTAAACACATCCAGGGATGGTGACTCAACCACCTCCCTGGGCAGCCTATTCCAATGCCCGACCACTC
>QJSC01029770.1:32367-162698 GCA_003697955.1 Calidris pygmaea | reverse complement strand
GGGCATAATCACCTCCCTACTTCTGCTGGTCACACTATTTCTAATACAAGCCAGAATGCCGTTGGCTTTCTTGGCCACCTGGGCACACTGCTGGCTCATATTCAGCCGCTTGTCAATTAGAACCCCCAGGTCTCTTTCCTCCAGGCAGCTTTCCAGCCACACTTCCCCAAGCCTGTAGCGCTGCATGGGGTTGTTGTGGACCAAGTGCAGGACCTGGCACTTGCCCTTGTTGAAACTCATGGCATTGATATTGGCCCAGTGATCCAATCTATCTAGGTCCCTCTGTAGGGCTTCCCTATCCTCCTGGGAATCAACACTCCTGCTTAACTTGGTATCATCTGCAAACTTGCTGATGATACACCTTATGTCCTTATCAAGATCGTCAATAAAGACGTTAAATAGAAATGGTCCTAACGGTCACCAAGGATACGGAGAGGGCTGAGGTACCAAATGTTTTTTCCCCTCAGTCTTCACTGGCAAGGGCTCTAACTGCACTGTCCAAGTCACAGAAGGCAAAAACAGGGGCTATGAGAAAGAAGAACCGCCCACTGTAGGAGAAGATCAGGTTTGAGACTATCTAAGGAACCTGAAGGTATGTAAGTCCATGGGACCTGATGAAATCCATCCACGGGTCCTGAGGGAGCTGGTGGATAAAGTTGCCAAGTCGCTTTCCGTTATATTTGAAAAGTCATGGCAGTCTGGTGAAGTTCCCACTGACTGGAAAAGGGGAAACATAACCCCCATTTTCAAAAAGGGAGAAAAGGAAGACCTGGGGAATTACAGGCTGGTCAGTCTGACCTCTGTGTCTGCCAAGATCATGGAGCAGATCCTCCTGGAATCTCTGCTAAGGCAATGGAAATAAGGAGGCGACTGGTGACAGCCAGCGTGGCTTCACCAAGGGCAAGTCATGCCTGACAAATTTGGTGGCCTTCTACGATCTTTACACAGCATTGTTAGATAAGGGGAGAGCAACAGACATCATCTACGGGGACTTATGCAAAGTGTTTGACACTGTCACGCATGACATCCTGGTCTCTAAATTGGAAAGGCAGGGATGGACCACTTGGTGGATGAGGAACTGACTGGATGGCCACACTCAAAGCGTTGTGTTCAATGGCTCTATGTCCAAGTGGAAGCCAGCGATAAGTGGCGTTCCTTGGGGGGTCAGTAATGGGACCAGTGCTGTTCAGCATCTTTGTCAGAGACATGGACAGTGGGATTGAGTGCACCCTCAGCAAGTTTGCTGACACCACCAAGCTGTGTGGTGTGGCCAACATGCTGGAGGGAAGGGATGTCATCCAGAAGGACCTGGACAGGCTGACAAGTGGACCCATGTGAATTTCATGAAGTTCAAACAGGCCAAGTGCAAGGTCCTGTACCTGGGTCATGGCAATCCCAGGCACAAATACAGGTTGGGCGGAGAATGGATTGAGAGCATCCCTGAGGAGAAGGACTTGGGAGTATTGGTGAATGAGAAGCTCAACATGAGCCAGCAATGTGCACTGGCAGCCCAGATAGACAACCGCATCCTGGGCTGCATCAAAAGAAGTGTGGCCAGCAGGTCAAGGGAGGTGACTCTCCTCCTCTACTTTACTCTGGCAAGACCCCACCTGGAGTACTGTTCAGATCTGGAGTATTCAGCAAAGACATGGACTTGTTGGAATGAGTCCAGTGGAGGTCCACAAAATTGATCAAAGGGCTGGAGCACCTCTCCTGTGAAGACAGGCTGAGAGAGTTGGGATTGTTCAGCCTGGAGAAGAGAAGGCTCTGGGAGACCTTGTAGCCTTCCAGAACCTAAAGGGGGCCTACAGGAGAGATGGAGAGGGACTCTTTATGAGGGAGTGTAGCGATAGGACAAGGGTAATAGTTTTAAACTGAAAGAGGGGAGATTTAGATTAGATATTAGGAAGAAATCCTTTACTGTGAGGGTGGTGAGACACTGGAACAGGCTGCCCAGAGAAGCTGTGGATGCCCCATCCCTGGAGGTCTTCAAGACCAGGCTGGATGGGGCTTTGAGCAATGTGGTCTGGTGGGAGGTGTCCCTGCCCAGGGCAGAGGGGGTTGAAACTAGATGATCTTTCGGTCCTTTCCAACTCTAACCATTCTCTGATTCTATGAAGCTATGTCAAATACTGGCCAAATTTCAGAGGTCAGTGAAGAAGCAGTTTTGAATTGCAGTGAGCTGCAGAAAGAAAAGACTGAAATGAACTTGACTGGGAAGTTGAAGTTCTAGCTAATAATGGAAAACTTAAAGGAGGACAATATTTCAGAAAGAAAATTTAGTTAATTTGCATAGAAAGCATCTAAGAATAAAAATACAAATTTTGGAGAGGATAGCAACTTTCCAGGTAGACTAATGTTTTAATAGGTCTTACTAATGCTCAATTACAACTAGGTCTTGAATAAGGAATTTAAGGAGAATGCTCTGTGATTCTTTACAATGGAACAATATACTTATTTGAATCAACTCAGCATCTTCATCTTTTTCTCATGCTACAAAGGCACTTGAAAGTTACATAGTTGAAAGGATAAGTTATTGTTCCATAAACTGAAACTAGATAAAATGCAGTACAAGTTTAATGTAAAGCTACTATTAAATGAGTAAAAAACTCGTAATACAAAAAGCTTTGATGATGAGAATGAAGGTTTGCAAGACTGTAACATGTAATTATATCTAATAACCTAGTTTTACTGTAACACTTTCCAATTTAAAAGCTCACAAAATGACTTAAAGACTATAATGTAAAGATATGCTTCTAAAAGTTTCATTTTGAGTTTTTTACAGTTGGACAAAGAAGTAACAGTGCTTGCAAAATCACCACCATGAGCAGAAGGGAAATCAATGGCCATTCAAAGAACACAGTTCAATTTTTCTCAGCCTTTAGTGTGACCCCCTCCTTCTCACATATCCAATTGCTTCAGCTTTACTGTTTTTCCTTACCCTCTTCCACTCCTGAATGCCCACGCACTTCCCTTTCCTTCAGTCTCACTCTTTCATTATTTCTCACACGATGGTCCCTTTGTATCAAAACCCAGGCCTAATACAGGTCTAAAATGACATTTCCTTCCTCTTAGAGTCTATTTTCTGTGTTCATTCCTACATTCATTCTCACCTTTGCCCAATGAGGGTATAAATGCAGGGGAACAAGGCAGCTGGCTGCTCTGTGCTGGGCAAAACCCTGGTACCAGGCAGGAACATCACTGGTTGATCCAGAGCACACCACAGGACTTGTAGTTAACACAGCCTGGCTGCCATCACAGTAACAAACTCAATGGAAAATGGAAAATGCATTCAATTAAGGGTTGTCTTTATACAAGGGACCGGTTGGAAACTAATGTTATCCTGGAGGAACCCAATCCAGCTCCATACCAATAATTTGTAAAAGTAACTTGAAAGTGAAGATCAGCAACTCTATTTTCTAAATGCAGAGAAATTACCCAAGAAGGAATTTGTCCTGGTTTTCTGGCTAACACCTTTCCCTCTAACTTCTCTGCCAGGTCCTGTATACAACTGATCATGACTCACATATCTCATCTGAAAGACATTTACAAAAGCACCATGTCCCCATCACAATCACGGAGCCCTGGTAAGTGGTGGACTTATGGGGAAAGAACAGGAAAAATCTGTTTTTCTAGATTTTCCTTGCAATCACTTTACTTATGACAAGCACTGCTCAGGAGATATTTATTTTTTGTTTCATACGGTAAAAGTGTTTAGGATGTTGCTGTATTTCTATTATTGAGGCTAATGGAAAGTTATTTCTAAAATAGTTAATTTTTTCTGTCCTGCTGTGCTACAGGCCAGACATATTTTGGTGGATTTTGAGATCTGCATAATGATATTTATGAAAATATCATTAATTGTCAGTGATATGATGCATCCAAGGCCCAAATATCAAATTTCTTTTCTCCAAAATGGAAACTGATGTGTCAGGGAAAACCAGCTCAGCATGACAGCGCTATCTGAGAGGGGTTCTGAACAGGGAAAATGCTACTACGTTTGGCAATTTGTGGTCCTGATAAAGCTCTATGTATTTTTTTAGTCTGGTTATTAATTCCAGCGCTGTAACTTCAATTATCATGTCTGTTAAATATCCTCTGCAGTTCATATTTCTACACTGCTTTAATGAGATTCAAACAAAAAAAAAAAAGCAGAACAAATTAAACAAAACAGATTGTGTATTAACAAAAATTTAGTGAAAACTCTCCTCATAGGTTTTACAAACTCCTATTTATATCAGAGAGTTGGAAATTATTTACGTTTGCATTTGTCCATTATCTAGTAAACTGAAGTGTGGCTTCAGTGCTGCATGAAGTACTAATTCTGAACTGAGCTGTCTTTCATTGACGCCCCAAGATTAAACTGACGTTTTAGGTAATATTCTGTGACATGCAGGGTAAAAACACAGCCCCAACTCTTGTGAGATGCTGAGAATCACTGATTTCAATGGAAATCAAGGGCATTTGGACTCACTTTTAATCTTCACTTCTTGCTTTTTGCCATGTTTATACTAGTCCATCAAAACCTGTGTCAGCTCAGACTGGAGTCAAAATCAAACATGAAAAGAAGACGACAAAAATGCAAAAGGACACACTGGTGCTGAAGTTCATTTGAATTTCAAAATAAACCTTCTCACCACCTGAGTTCTGGATTGAGCTCTGTGCAGTACTGGAATGGGAAAGTAAGAATAGAAAAAAGTGTATGATAGAGTGACATTTTTGGGATTCACAAGTTCAGGATTACCTGATTGTACCCAGCAGGAACATGCTGTGGGATCACGAGTAAGTCTTTTTAATTTTCCTTTCTTTAAAAATCTGCAAAATGTCAGATGGATGGGAAGTTTAAGTGATACTAGCACTGCATTCCCATAGCCTTCAACAAGTGGGAGAAAGTGCAGCAGTTGTGCATGAAAATAAGGAGGCAGCTATTTGAGGAAAGTGCTCCACAAGTTTAATGCATTTTGCCTTCATGCAGCATACAAAGTCATACTCTAGAATTCATGGACTCAACACATTCATACCTTGGTGGCCAAGATCCTGCAGAGCTGGGAAAGAAAGTTTCCTTCAACCAGTCACAGATTTCCAGAGGTGCAGATGGGCAGAAAGAGCATGGTAGGGTTTGTAATGTCTTGTTAGCACTTTCTGGATTGTTGTAAAATCTTCTGTGCCATTTGACATGCTTGTATTTGCAGAGCTCCTTCCATTGATTTGGGAGCTGCCTTTTCATCTTCTTTTAATGATACAGACAAGTGAAGACAGAAAATCAGAGCTCTGTGGATGGTGTGAATGGCTACATCTGCAGATGTGTGGAAGAATGAGTGTTTGCATAGCTGGAAGACAATGTACTGTTTCACATCATTTATCAGAGAAATCTGAGACCAAAGTTGTGGGGAGGAAGAATAAATATGGAGCTCTTGTGCCAGGTATGATTGCAACAATATCACTTCAATTATAAATGCCACATAAACAGCAGGAGAATCACAAGGGCAGCAGTATCAGCAAATGCATTCATATGAGTCCTGATTTAGCAATTCTGGCATTTTTATAAAGCACGCTTTGTCTTTGCTGTTGCTGTTGCTCTGTTGTTGCTGAATAAAGAGAAGGGGGAAAAATAAGAGCCTCCCGAATTTCCTCTGATTAGTCACCTATATCTTTTCTTGTCTATTAGCAAGAGTTAAAAAAAACCTGCTAGATATAACAGTGTGACAACAGAAGGGAATGATCGGGGAATTTTATATCCTCATTGGCCAATTGCGGAACAATTTCTCTGACGCTGCATCCAAATCACTCCTTTTTCAAATAGCTTAAACCAGTGCAGGACAGTACAGAATTTGAGGCCAGAGAGCATTACATTGTTAAAGACTGGCCTCCTGTATAACCAGGCTGAACACTTTCTCCCCACTGCCTTACAGTAAGTCCAATAGGTCTTTTTGAATATAGAGACTTTCCTAAACGCCTTCAGACCTGATGTGAATACAATGAGAGAAAGAAAAAACATCACTGCAGATTTTTAGCAATGGCCAAGCACACTCATCATTAAGAATCCCATTTAAATTCATCTGCGTTGGTTCCTGGCATGACTTTTCCAGAATAGCTGAAGACATAGTCCTCAGTATTTTCTCCTATTAAGGGATGTACATTTTGCAGTTAATTTGCCTCTCAAGCTCCCTTTTGATACGCTACAGAGAGAGCGACCTTTTGAAGAATTAGGTCAAGCAACGGGAACAGTGACATAAAGCTCAGCACCATAACTGGAGTATAAAAATACTGAAAATCTCTTCACTGAGAAGCATTTACTCCCACCCTCAGATATTTCTGTGAATCTCTTATGCACATTCTCTAATATTTCAGGATTGTTCCAATACATGTTGCTATTGAAATATGTGGAACAGTTCTGTACCAGGCACGCGTGTCTCTGGGGTAAAAGCATGCCTTTGCCCCTGCTCAATATCCTCTCTTACTACCAACAAGATTTGCATTTTTCTTCATGGTGCCTTCCATTCAGCTTTTCACTCTTTCTAAACCCAGATGGTTTTCAGGATTCAGTGATTTGCCAATAGATTTCCCTGCTTACTGCAGGAGGAGTTGGACTAGATGACCTTTAAAGGACCCTTCCAACCCAACGCATTCTATGATTCTATGATTCTACATGCCTGTTCTCTTGATATGGGCTAAAGTTTCTGTTCCTGCCTATTAGGATGTATTGGCTGTATGAAAATATTTTCTGTATGAATGGACTAGCATATTGAATTATTCAAGTGTCTCAAAAGACTGTCTAGCCTTCATCCATATTTACCACTTTACCACTATCATCCAAAGTTTCTGTCAGGAATGAGCTCAGGATTATATATAGATGACAAAATTTTCAGTAGTATTCAGTCTACTAGCAACGCTTGCAGGATATTCCCCACTGAAAATTAGTGTTTAAAATTTGACTCCTAGACAACACTGAATCCATTCTAAGATGTATTTTACTGATACTGCACTCCATATATTTTTTGTCATAATGGTGTCTGTTTCTAAGGAGTTTGGATGTATCATAGTTAGGTAGCTATTTTTATTAACTAAATTTGTAAACTTATCAAAAAAGGAAATTATATGTCTTTGACCAGATATATTTTCCATGCTTTAATGACATTAATGATGCTGTCAACTTTTACTTCATTAAGAAATGAATCCCATGAAGCTTTCAGATTGATGTCAGACACAGCCCACATATAATAACCTGGGTCATTCTGCTCACAGTATGAATATTAGCACAGTATTAGTGTTCTTTCAGTCTGGAGGAATTTTCATGGCATATCAAGGCAGACATATGGGCCACAAATCTCCATCACTAGCTTTTGCTCATCTGCAACCCTGAAGCTGGTACCAAATCTGCAGGAGTTTTTAAGGAAGTCATTAAAACTCTCCAAATCATTGAAAAGAGCTATGACTAAATTGTTATAAAATCTTCTCTTTCTAGGCAAGGTGCACTGTGTTTCTGTATATTAAACAGTACAATTATCCAATGGCTGAGCTGTCATTCTAAAGCCAGATTAATTTCCTGCAGTGTAACACAGAGAACTACAAATTCCTGCAGTGCTATCTACGTTCCCCCCCCCACCGTGTAATGGCTGATTCCTGGAACCTATTTTGTGGTTTCATTGAATCCCTTAATGCTTTCAGCAAAGTTTCAGGTCACGGCTCATCAGATGAGAAATTGGTAGACATACTTGATAATGACTTACACTCAATATGAAAAAAAAACAAACCCACAGATAAAATATGTTCCAATTTAATTAGAGACTTTTTTTTAGACAATGATTTGTCAGTATTAACTTACCTCCCTTCTTCTCCCTGAAACAATCTATTGGATATTAGAATCAGAAGAGAAGAAGAAATGGAAAAAATAAGGGAGTAATCACCAAGATTCTGGAGTTTTTTAGGAACAATTAGTGGCTAAGAAATGTGGGGAATTCTGAAGGAAACACTGTAAGAATAAAATGCCCCCCCTTTTTTTAGAATTTTAGAAGGCTGTTATCAAATTCTAAAAATGTATCATTTTCATAAACAGTGTGCAAAAAATACATATATATTATGAATTCAAAACTCTTGTACAGATTTTCAAAAGACATCAGAGATTATTGTGACCCTCTAGTCTGACCTTCTACAGTATGTACAGGACTTCCAAGAATATATTACTGCCTCTTGCTTCTCTCTGGTATCATTTGGTAAAGATCAAACTTTTTAGAAAGAAACATCAAGTGCTGATCTACGTTCTCTGTGCGATATTCCAGTTTTAATTATCTTCCCTGATGAAGTTTTGATTTTGCTTCTGGTGTAAATTTCTTTTACCTCAACTTTCAGCTGTATTTTTATATACTGCTCTGAAGATCCTTTATTAGTAGCATTTTCTTCCCTTTGTTGATACTTTTGAACCGAAAACAGATTTTTCCTTAACCTTCTCTTTAATAGTACAAATAGATTGACATTTTGAATGCCTTGCTACAAGGCATATCTTTCAATGCTTTAATCATTCTGAAGACTTTCTTCTCTGAGTTATGTCCAATTTCTGAGTGTTTCTCTTGAAGTACAGGTGCGTAGCAGAAATTGCACTACTGTTATGTATATTTTTTCTAGTTCAGGTTGGTATTCCTTTTTTTCTGCACCCAAAGTGCATATTGGTACCACACCTATGGACATGGCCTGCACTCCACTTGTTATCAACCACAACTCATAGAATCATAGAATCATAGAATGGTTAGGGTTGGAAGGGACCTCAAAGATCATCTAGTTCCAACCCCCCTGCCATGGGCAGGGACACCTCCCACTAGATCAGGTTGCTCAAGGCCCCATCCAGCCTGGCCTTGAACACTTCCAGGGATGGGGCATCCACAACCTCCCTGGGCAACCTGTTCCAGTGTCTCACCACNATTGTGACCCTCTAGTCTGACCTTCTACAGTATGTACAGGACTTCCAAGAATATATTACTGCCTCTTGCTTCTCTCTGGTATCATTTGGTAAAGATCAAACTTTTTAGAAAGAAACATCAAGTGCTGATCTACGTTCTCTGTGCGATATTCCAGTTTTAATTATCTTCCCTGATGAAGTTTTGATTTTGCTTCTGGTGTGAATTTCTTTTACCTCAACTTTCAGCTGTATTTTTATATACTGCTCTGAAGATCCTTTATTAGTAGCATTTTCTTCCCTTTGTTGATACTTTTGAACTGAGAACAGATTTTTCCTTAACCTTCTCTTTAATAGTACAAATAGATTGACATTTTGAATGCCTTGCTACAAGGCATATCTTTCAATGCTTTAATCATTCTGAAGACTTTCTTCTCTGAGTTATGTCCAATTTCTGAGTGTTTCTCTTGAAGTACAGGTGCGTAGCAGAAATTGCACTACTGTTATGTATATTTTTTCTAGTTCAGGTTGGTATTCCTTTTTTTCTGCACCCAAAGTGCGTATTGGTACCACACCTATGGACATGGCCTGCACTCCACTTGTTATCAACCACAACTCATAGAATCATAGAATCATAGAATGGTTAGGGTTGGAAGGGACCTCAAAGATCATCTAGTTCCAACCCCCCTGCCATGGGCAGGGACACCTCCCACTAGACCAGGTTGCTCAAGGCCCCATCCAGCCTAGCCTTGAACACTTCCAGGGATGGGGCATCCACAACCTCCCTGGGCAACCTGTTCCAGTGTCTCACCACCCTCATAGTAAAAAATTTCTTCCTGATATCTAATCTGAATCTTTTTTCTTCCAATTTAAAACCGTTTCCCCTTGTCCTATCATTACACTTCCTGTCAAAGAGTCCTTCTCCAGCTCTTCTATAGGCACCCTTCAGGTATTGAANGCTTGCCTGATCTGGTTTCTGATGACTCGAACAGTTTCTCTGTATTCTACCCAGTCCATCTTTCCCTGCTTCCACCCTCTATAGGTCTCCTTCTTGGTCTTAAGCTTGCCCAGCAGTTCCCTGCTCATCCATGCAGGCCTGCAAGCTACTCTGCCCGACTTCTTCTTTTTAGGGATGCACTTCTCCTGAGCTTGGAGGAGGCAATCCCTAAACTCACTTTTCAGAACCTATGTAGTTTCCCCATATAAATCTTGAGATCCCTTTTATCGTGAAATATGGCTTCTACTTGCCCATAACAAAGCACATACAGATTATTTTTACTCTCCTTTGTAGGAAGTCAAGATCTCTAACTGTTGTCGGGTTTTTTTGTCATGTATCAGAATCTCATGGTTTGGCCTCAGATGGCAACAAAGAACCACATGGCAGCCGCTGGCACAGACCAGAGCCTCCACCGCCAGCGCGGCCGTGAGGGGAAAATCAGAAGAAAAAGGCAAAACTTGTGGGTTGAGACAAAGGCAATTTGACAGAAGAGCAAAGGGAGCAAGAAACAACAACAATAACACTGACAGAGGAACATACAACCACCATTACTATTCCATGACTCCCTTCTCTCCCCCCAAAGAATTCCTGTCCCTCCCCTCCCACGGCAGCTCTGGCTGCCCCTGGGCATGGCCCCAGTGGGATGGGATGCCTGTGTCCCTGCTAAGTCCTGGGGAGAATTAACCCTATCCCTGCCAGACCCAGGACACGGGACCATATATTTTAGTCATCCAAATGATGACACATAAGTGTGTATTTTCTTCTAGATCATTGACAAAAAGGTCAAGCTGAAGAGGACCAAGACCTGAATCCTTTTGGTCCTCATTAAAAAGATATTTATTTGAAGCTAATTTAATATTGTTAATAATGAACCAAGGTAATTGTTCCTTTTGTTCCTGCCACGTTGAAAAAATGTCTCTCTAGTGCCCTTCCTGCAGCTGGCTGCTCATTGATCCATGTTCGGTTTTCCTTCTCTTACCAATTTTTGAGAATTCTTACTTCTTTTTTACATCACTTTCTATCCAGTTGCCCTCTCTCTGAGCACATGCACATGTGTGTGCACAATAATTATTTGCATCTATTTCTATGCTAATTTTCTGATATCGTACCTTTCTGTTTTTGAGTGTAGCTTTTTCTGGGACTAGTAAACAATCACAAATAGCTCCCCATTACCTTGCACATTCTGCTGTCAGTCTTTCTTCTGGATAATGTGCCTCACAATCAAATTGTGTAGTCCAACTACAACCAAAAGGAAAGAAATATTATAGTGGAGGTGAAGGACAGAATTGAAAAGTGAAAGGAACAGGTTTACTTAAGTAAGAAACAAAACCTGCTAATTACAATAAAGTGAGCAGCTTGCCAGTGAAAAGAAAATGAGAAAGAGGGAGAGCAGGAGCCAAGAAGAGTTGTTACAAGGCAGATGATTGGGCAAGAAAAGCTCCAGTCGTACCTGGAGATAAATAATAATTTAAAAAAAAATCCCCAAAATATCTACAAACATATCCCCCTTGAAAAGGAGAAAGGAGCTTAGTACATGAAATGAGACTTAACCAGCTAAATGCATGTTCAGGATCCCTAAAGCATAGCTGTATGCTTTTCAGACTCTGAGTAATATTAAAATATCTAGAATGTCAACTCACATTCTAATGGAGGCTCAGTTAATTGGCAAAATATGTCTGAAGTAGTTTTAGACCAGCTTACATCACCCTAAAGGGCCATAGAAAATTATATGTGCGAAAATGTACAAGCTGGGTTTTTTTGCCTATACAGAGCTATGCCTGCATCGGGAGCATTTTGCTGGTGTGTACGGCAACATACTGACAGCAGAAAGATGCTTTGAACCCAGGGCTGGTTGAAATGCCAGCTGGTAGATGCCTTTTCCCTGACATATAGGCTTGGGTCAGATGCCTGACACATGGGTTTAGGTACCCTGCTTGAGACTGCTCTGTCCACAAAGCCTGAGATGGACACTTTGCAATCAGAACACATACATTGATATACATGAGTAAATGCTTGAGACAAATTATGAGGAGATGTAACAAGGATAATAGTGAGTGTTGCAAATAGCCAGGAGCCGTGATATGGCTGTGCTTTATTATACTGAAAGAGCTTTCTAATGAGAATGAAGTGGGCATCATTTAATCAGCTCAGTTTTTCTTAGCAAGCAGATTAGCCCATTGGGACCAGCCTGCTTGCATACTTTAATAAAGCACATTGTAAACAAGAATTATATTCAATGATGTTGCAGCCTATAAATTTGAATAAAAAATGAGGTTAAAGTTTGAAGAGAAGATTTGGGAAAGCTTCATGTAGTATTAAAACCTTAGATTTACTGTTTTTAATTAAGCATCCTAGCTGTTTCTGAATCTGCTAAGACTCCTTTGTCTGTTTGAACATCCTGGCAGCAATATCATCAGTCTACAAAGAAGCATCATCAGTTCACAGGGAAAGATATTAAAATAATGTATTATTGAATACATTGTTGAATACTGTGTGCAGTTCTAAGTTCCTTAATCTCCAAAATCTCTTGCTTTTTACAGGGTCAGTGAAATTTCATTAAGAAGACAACTAAAACACATACCCCTCACACCCCTGCCCCCATTCTTGAAAAAAATCCCACACTGTAAAAAGAAAAGGGGAAGGGAACAAAACTTTTCCCATAGCATAAAGAAAAACTACTTGAACTTGTAAGACTTGAAAAGGACACTGTGCATTTAAAAATTCTCAGCATCTCACAAGGTTGAACTGAAGCAGAGATGCCACTGTACTATCCAGATAACTTTGAAGATTGACAGGCCAGCCTGGCAACTGTATTCTAGTTCAGCCCCAGAGGAAATACATAAAAAGTTGAATACTGTGTGCAGTTCTAAGTTCCTTAATCTCCAAAATGATGCTCTAGTGTTGGGAGAAGTTCAGAGAAGACTGTCACAGAGGATCAAATCACAGGAAGGCTCCCATAGTTCTGGCTGAAGGAAGAAGTAGGCCAAGAGCATTCCTCTGAAAAGATACAAATTGGAGTAAAGCGAAATAACCTGGATGCAGAAAATCATGACGGCACAAAAAGAGTGAAGATGGAGCAACTGTTTCTTCCAGTAAAAGAAATAGGAGGCTACAAATACAGCTAACAGAAACTTGAAGCAAAACAAAACTAGAAAGTTGTTCATGCAACTTGGCTTGGGACACCTGCTGCCAATAGAAGCTGTAAATGCAAAATGTTTGCATAGATTTAAGGGGAGGCTGGCAAACACATATAGAGATGTCCACTTTCATTCAGTAAATGCAGGAAAAACATCAGACTCAGAAAATTCTCTACATTGAAAATAGTTGGGAACCAGGAGATTACTTGAGGTATTGAGTTCTCCTCTCCTGTCCTCATTATTCTCTGGCATTTACTTGTAGCCAGAGATAGGATACTGGGCAAGTGGAGCCCTTGATCTCCACCATGAACAGACATTTCTATTTTCATTACAGTGGATAAACTCACTGATTTAAAATTGGAAGAAGACTCCTGAAAAAAACCCACCTATAAAGTGGTCACTCATTTCCCCTCATTACCTACATCATTAGGGACCCTGATACCTGTTTTCTTTTTCCAAGATAGCCAGCCCTTCTTTGATCACCTATATTATAGTGAAACATTGCACCTGGAGGGAAAAAAGTCTCTGGAAGAAAAGAAATTTTAAACATCTTTTTGCAAAGCTTTAGCACAGCTGGGCCCTGATCTTTTACTGGGCAGTGCTTTTACACAGGCCATCATAATTAGCAGGGGAAAAAAATGAAGAAAAGAACCCTCATTTTCTAATCTGTTGTGGCTTGGTTGAATTTCAGAGAAAAGTAAAGGATCTCAGCACAAGTTGTCACCTGAATCAGCCTTAATACACTAATACCCTTTAATGAGCCAGCCAAAGAGATATTTAGGAAAAGGCAGTAGTTCCCAAAGGCTTATTCAATAGTAACCAGCACTTCTTTATTCTCTCTTGTAATTTTCAGCAATAGTGCACATTTTACCCACCTCCTTTCACTGCCTTAGAGGATACCGTAATTTGGGATTTTAGGAGTACCCCCTCAGTGCTCCCTGCCAATGACCGGGGAGCTGTCTGCTGTGTGGAAGGCAAATGTCTCCTAGCATTTCATTTTGTGCCTAACAGAGTCATGGACAGGTGATCACTAATTTTTTCCTACTTTGGTTAGGAAAATCTGGATTCCAATTACTGCAACAACTTGGAACAAGACAAAATGTGCATACTTAAAAAATTACTTTGTCCTTATAACTGTGAGACTCAACTGTTTTTTTTTTTTCTGAGACCAGAGGTATGAGGTAAAGCACAGAATATATTTAATAAGTTGTTATCCAGAGGTTTGGTGGGATGCAGGTCTCTTTTCCTTCGCAAGTGTTTTCTGGAGCACCTCTCCTATGAAGATAGGCTGAGAGAGTTGGGGTTGTTCAGCCTAGAGAAGAGAAGGTTCCAGGGACACCTTATAACAGCCTTCCAGTACCTAAAGGGGGCCTACAAGAAAGATGAGGAGGGACCTTTTGTCACAAGAGTATAGCGATAGGATGAAGGGTAATGGTTTTAAACTGAAAGAGATTTAGATTAGATAAGAAGAAAAAATTCCTTACTCTGGGGGTGGTGAGACACTGGAACAGGTTGCCCAGAGAAATTCTGGATACCCCATCCCTAGAAGTGTTCAAGGCCAGGTTGGTTGGAACTTGAGCAACCAGGTCTAGTGGAAGGTGTTCCTGTCTGTGGCAGTGGGGTAGAAACTAGATGTTTTTTAATGTCCCTTCCAACTCTAACCGTTTTATGATTCTATGATTTCTTGTCCCTGCTGCACCGCTCCTGTCCCGTGGCCTGCTGGGGAGCGCCGGAAGCTGATTCCAGTGGGCTCCAGCCCATTGCAGCCCCAGGCAGGAGTCATGTGCTGGACAGGAGGAGCAGGAACTGCCTGGGAGCTCAGGGCACTGCTTCTTCACTTGCCTTCAGTCTCCCTCTTGCACTGGCCCCCTATACTATTCTCTTTTTTCCTGTAATGAAACAGCCCCTAATACCTAACAGCTCGGCTGAAATTCACTGGATTCCAACCTTGGCTTTGGAAACCTTTGGTTAAACCTCTTACCATGCACTTAAACAATTTCAGTCAAAATGTCGGCAATGCAGTGAAACTGGGGACAGGGTAAAGTAAGAGGAATTGAATATCAAAGGTCTTCTTGGCCCCCTGCATGGCACAAGGAAAGGAGAGAGCTTCTGCCACTCTTTTGCATGGACAAGGAAGGTGCCCTGGCATTGCTGCGGGGCTGAGGGGAGCGGGGAGGAGATACAGCTATTGCTACACTCACACACACTGTGTGCCCCTACCTGCACACAGAACATAGCTCTGGCTCCCTTCCTCTGGGAAGGGATTTACATTTTGTTGCTCCAGGTGTTTATAAATAAAACCCAATAATCTCAATAGAAATTGAGGTTCACTGTGTTGTGGAATGTGTTGAGTAGAGTTTTGCTTTAAGCAGGTGAGAAAAGCTGGCTCATCCTTGCAGAAACTTGTTAAAATGAAGATGGCAGAAACTGGAAGAGTAATTGGTGAGGAGCAGGTGCAAGTTACTATTTTAAGACTCCACTGTGTGCTTGGGAGGACAACAAGGGAAATTGAGGCCCAGATATTACTTGAGCATGGGGAGGTGTACCCTAGGTATAATTGGAAAAAGATAACACTGAAAGGGGACTCCACAACTCACAGAAAAAGAGTACCCTCCACACAAAACCACACAGTGTCAGCCCAGCTGAGCAAATGGATAACAAGGCGGAAAATCTGTTTTGACTCTTACAAAAGAGAGATATTTAAATCTCTCTTTTTATCAGGATATCAGAATTGCACAGTCAATATTAGTATATTGAATTGGCACTAAAAGTAACATTAGTTGACAGAAGGCTTGTCACAGTCTCCTTAACGTCTAAAGAAAAACTTTAGTAAAACATAGAATCATAGAATCATAGAATGGTTTGGGTTGGAAGGGACCTTAAAGATCGTCTAGTTCCAACCCCCCCCTGCCATGGGCATGTAGTAAAGCAGATTAGTGGTATAACATAGTCTCTAATAAGCTGCTATAACTTGGCTCTCTGGTATGTATTATCCTGCTGCAATTATACTTGTTGCAGCAGTATTTCCTTAGGGCAAATCCTCCTGCAAAAGCCATGAGGGGGTTCTATGTCGATGGCAGAAATGATGTTATTTTTACTTCACTGTGTGATTTTCTAAATGTTTCTCCCTGATAAATAGAAATTAATTCTCCTAGGAAGAAAAGTAAGACCTGAATAGGACAGGGAAACTTTTCTGACTCTTTCTGTCCTGTAGTTGTTGAGATCATAATGGAGAAAAAAGTCACAGACATGAGTTGCAATCTATGAATTTTGACAATTTGATGAGGAAAACTTTTCTATTTTCATGATAAACAAAAACTTAAGACCTGGAATTCACACCAACAATCAATGCTTTTTACAGAACGGTAAATCATTGCACAATCACTGCAAATGATGTAAATGATGCCACTTAGACACTAGTTTGAGAAGAGATCAGTGCATAGCTACATGTGCAATATGGGACAACATCGAGATGATTGTGGTTAAAGAGATGGCATTTTTGCAATACATAATGAAATATTGCAGTTCACTTCTCTCAGTGAAATACCTCTGTTTTGTTCTTCTGTGCTAAGATATTTCACCCCTAAGGAGCTGAGCACAATGGGGTTCATGCATCCTCCAGAACTATAACCTCACTTACCCATCAATAACAATATGGCACAGCTGGGACAGACGAGTTTACAGCTCAGCCATGCTGACCTATGGATGCTGTGTTAGCCTTCGAGGACTGTTGACAGCCACCATAGATTAGGACATCTCCAAGGTCCCTGTTTTCTGAGTGAGGCAATGTCTATTCAAGACTGACAAAGAAAAGAGGTAAGTTCTGCACCTAGCCTATGCTGTTTGTGCAGATGTAGCTGAGGAACTAGGCTGGCAGTTCAGAGAAGGTAAAGAGGAGCCCAAAAGGGCAGAATGTAGGTTTCCTGCAGTTGTCTGAGTCTATGGTTCAATATTTGGAGCTAAAAATGTACATGGGATCTGTCAGCGAGAGAACATTTTCCCTGGATCTGGAAGACACTCTATTTCTTTATTCTTGTGTATAGCAGAAACAATATCACTTAATAAACATGGAACTTGTGAAGGTGAATTCATTAAAAAATGTGAGGTGGACAGATAGTGAGGTAATAACATGCTCCTGAGCTATTTGAGGTGGATAAAAGGAGGCCACAAGTATCTGGAGGGAGAATTTGTTTAAAAAGTGCATAACCTGTCATTCACCCACATTGAAATATTTTGAGGTAATGAATCAATTTTTTCAAAACTTTTGTGGGAAATCAAAACATTTCAGTTTGCCTTTGGATATGTTAAACCACAAATTATGATATCAGTATATTAAATATATTTTATTCTATCAAAAAAAAATGACAGAGTTCAACTGTTTGTCCCAGTGTAAAATGAAAACAAACTTTGGAAACCTCCATGTGTTCCCAATGGCAGAGAGAGTCTATTTTTAGCTTTACCCAGGAGATGTAGTGCAGGTCTTGGCTGAGGCAGAACAGTGATTTCTTGGAGATCTATCCATGCTCAGCTGCAATAAAAGTCATGTCAAAAGCTAAAGGTATTATATTCATCTACTCTGCCAAGCTCAGGCTCCCTGTGGAATTGAAAAATACCTTAAACTCTATGTGTAAGTAGATGCAAAAGTCTTTTAATGAAAAGTTCACGAAGAAAAACATCTGCAGCCAAAGCTGTCAAATGCATACACTCTTCCTAGAAGTGACAGTTCCTTGCACCTATGACTCTGGGTTACCAACTTCCAAATATCTGGTGCAAAGCTAGAGGAAAAATGGAGCTATGCACTTTACATCAATATGCTTAGTTTCAGCATGAAAACAGAAATGTAGAGAAAAAGCACTTGGCATTAAACCTTGAAAAGTCAATGTCTGCTCTGGAGCCAAATACGGAAAGTTGTTGATTTGGCTTTATGCAATTTTGGAGAAGTCTGCATTTCAGTACCTGAGAAGATACTGGGACATATTTTTATATGACTGATTTATAACACCTAGAGAATGATAAGGTGATAAGAAAGAGCCAGCATGGATTTATGAAAAACAAATCATGTCAAACCTATCTGATTTCCTCTCTTGATAGGCCAGCTGGATAGAGTAGAACAGACTCTGAGACTTCTTCAGCAGGGCTTTTGACACAGTCCTGTATAATGTTCTCCAATGTTTCATAGCACAGTGTGAGATGGCCTGATTGAAATGACTATACAGTGAATATGTTGCTTGAAAATATACAGTCAAAATGATTCACATTCTTATCAACACTCTATCAAACCAGACAAGCATTTTATATGGGCTCCTACAGGGGGCTATCCTGGGCCAGTTCTGTTCAATAATCTCATTAGCAGTTCAAATGATAGAATAGCATACATACTTATTTGCTGATAATACCAAGCAGGGAGTGGCTGCAAGCTCTGTGGAAAAAAAGTTTAGAATTTGAAATTATCTTGACAAATGGCCTGAAATCAATAACATGAAATGAAATAAAGATAAGTACAAAGTACTGCATTTAGGAAGGAAAAAATCAAATGCACAAATATAAGCTTGGGGATAGATATTGAGAAGGATCTGGGATTATTCTGCAGAACAGGATCTGGAGTTACAATGAACCACCATCTTAACAGGAGTCAGAAGCAAGAAACTGTTGCTTAAAAAGAAAAATATGAGTTGTATTGGCGGGAGTGTCAGATAAGATATTGGAGTCTGGCAGTTCTCATTGCTGGTGGAATACTGTGTCCAGTTCTACTTCCCTCTTTTGAGAAAATATTGTCCACAGAAAAAAGAGTAAGAATGCAAAAATTCAAACACCCTGATGTCTAAGGAAAAGCTCAAATACATAGTTTGCTTTCTTTAGAAAATGGAATATAGGGGAAATATAATAATGGTCAAAAATGAAAAAAAAAAAGAAAAAAGACTTTAAATTGGACAGTGATTAACTATATTTCTTTTCTATCAAAAACAAGACAATAGTTAAATGTGCAGTAATGCAAAATTATTTTATCACAGAGTCACAGAATCGTCATGGTTGGAAGGGACCTCTGAAATCACCGAGTCCAACCATACACACACAAAAAAACCCTCTACAATCTTGGCCACTAGAGCATGCCCTGAAGTGCACATCTACGTGTTTCTTAAATACCTCTAAGGATGGTGACTCCACCACCTCCCTGGGCAGGTTGTTCCAGTGCCTGACCACTCTCTCAGTAAAGTAGTTCTTCCTAATATCTAAATATCTAATATCTAAAACCTCTCCTGCCCCAACTTCAGACCATTTCCTCTGCTCCTGTCATTATTCCCTTGGGAGAAGAGGCCAACTCCCACCTCTCTACAACCTCCTTTCAGGGAGTTGTAGACGACAATGAGGTCTCCCCTCAGCCTCCTCTTCCCCAAACTAAACATGCCCAGTTCCCTCAGCCTCTCCTCGTATGACTTGTTCTCTAGACCCCTCCCCAGCTTGGTGGCTCTCCTCTGGACACACCCCAGCAGCTCAATGTCCTGTAGTGCCCCTCCTGTAGTGAGGGGCCCAGAACTGAACATAGCACTCGAGGTGAGGCCTCACCAATGCCCAGGACAGAGCCACCATCACTTCCCTGCTCCTGTTGCCCACAGTATTCCTGATAGAAGCCAGGATGCTGTTGGATTCTTGGCCACCCGGGAACACCGCTGGCTCATGTTAAGCCAGTTGTCCACCAACACCCCCAGGTCCTTTTCTGCTGGGCAGCTTTCCAGCCACTCTTCGCTGTGGCAACAAAGGACTCTGTTGGAGGGTTGAGCGAAGACCTTTACTTAGGATAACTCCTTTGCTTATATAGATTAGATACGTTGATAAGTTGATAGAAGATATAGATATAGTAGATAAGTTGAAAAGCACAAGAAGTTGTACATTGATGCCTCCATACTGAGTATTTGCATGCCTTCATGCAGTTGTGAAGTCAAAACTGAAGGCATGTAGTTAATGTGCTGTGGGTTCTAGCAAAAAAGGATGTTAGCACACTCAAGAAGCAGGCCATGTCTTTTTTCTGTGACTATAAATTTTCATGGTTCTATTTATAGGAGTCATGCACTCACTGAAACTGATCATAAACAGTTTATGCCAGTGCCAAAAAGAGACCAGCACCAGCTCATGCTCTGAGATTCCTTTTTTCAGGGCTAAGAAGTTGACAGCTGCATGTCACCCTATCTCAAAAAGGAAAACTAGAAATTACACAAATATGGGCAGCAAGGTACTGAATGGCTTCTGGCAGGAGGAGTGGTTAAATATAAAAGAACACTTGCTGTCATGGACAGGATGGAGAACTTAAATAGAAAATGATCATTGCTAGAATCAGAATAATTTATGCTGGAAGGGATCTCTGAAGGTCACCTAGTTCAACTCCCTGCTCAAAGCAGGTCCAAAGAGGGACTCGGGGACTTTCCCAACGAAGTGCTGAAATCTCCAAGGATGGAGATTCCACAACCTTGCTGAGCAACATGATCAGTGTTTGACTATTCTCAAAATGAACATCATGTTCCAGCTTGAGTCCATTGCCACCTGACTTATTCCCACGAACCCTCTAAGAAGAACCTATATCTGTCTTCTCTACCCTTCCATCGTGTATTTTTACATGTTGATAAATCCCCCCGAGCCTCCTCTTCTCAAGTCTTTCCTCATGCTCCAGTACATTAATTACCTTTGCAGCCATTTGTTGGAATCTGTCCAGTTTTTCCATGTCTCTACGGTACTGGTGAGCCCAGAAACGGTCTCAGTACTCCAGGTGTTCATTTAAGAGTGCTGAGCAGAGGGGAAGGATCACTTCTGTTGACCTGCTGCCTAGCTCTTAAGGTGTGCAAGTTTGCTGCATCCATTATTGCACTTTACACAGGAGCTAGAGAGCACTGGTCTTTCAGCAGACCATTTAAAGCAGGCAGACGGAAGTTCTTTTTCATAAAACACAACTTTCAAAGCACACAACATATCTGTGGGACTATAACTGTATTCTATTTTAGAAGTGAAAAGCATAAACTTGTTTAAAAAAGGATTAAATGAGTTTGTTAACACGGGAGTATTGTTGCCTGTTAAACATGATTCAGAAACAAGCTCCTCTCAGCATGCTACTGAACTGCCAGCTGCTGGAAGTTGGGAGAGCATGCCAAGGGGAAGGAGCATGTCTCCTTTCTACCTTTTCTCTTTTTAATTGCTATATTTCATTGTCCTTGCTGAATTGCCATGGAAGGATGAGCTAATGTCTAGCTTGAAAACAATAAGATGTCATTGAATTGGAGATAATAAATCCCAGGTGCATCAGCAAGGGTCAGAGGTTCAGTGAGAAGTGACAGGAGGAGAGCATTGAATGCAGCATATCTGACAGCACCACCACAACTTGGAGGTGTTCAGTGATGTTTTCCTAAAGACATGAAAATACCAGGCCACAGAAAAAGCTCCAGGGTTGACAGGTACAGGTTGTATCTGTTTGCTTCTCTATATGGCTGACTGCATAGAGCTTTAAAAATGGTGTGAACACAAGCCTTGTGAGAGGAAGGGTGCATCCAGGTTCTGGAGAAATCGCACATCAGTGCATTTATCTATGTTAAGGTATTCTTCGTGTCACCGAAAAACATACAATGAGGAGCCCTCCAAATCACACTGTGAAGAAATATGCAACATCCCTGCCCACCTTTGCAAAACTGCTGCAGGCAGGAGGGTAGGCTTGGTGGTGGTAGCCCTGGCTTCCCATTGTAGGCAAATTCTTATGCAAATAGAATACAAATTAGCCAGGATTTAGGGGAGGCAGGCACACTTGTAAAGCACTTGACAGGAATGCAGTGGATCAAAGACTCAAAAAAAATGATGTTCACGTCAATACAATTTTTTAGAAAAACACAAAACCTGTGTTTTCCCACACAAAACATGGATCTCTCATTGCCAGAGCTGTCTCAGGATGAGACAGCAGAGGGTAATCAAGGCTCTTAGCAGGTGTCAGCGATTGCTTATTCCTAGGCTTTTTATCACTGTAAAGTGAAGAATTCAAAAGGAGGGGGGCTTTGGTTGGAAACATTTTTTAAGAAAAACATGAAAGTCATTATTGCCATGATTTATTTTGGCCTCAAATGAGCTGCAATATGGATGGAGCTAATTAAGTTTATTGTATCCACCATATACGGACAGGAGACACGGAAAAAAAAATCACATACTTTGTCAAAGTACTTGTCCTTCTGGAAAAATAAAACCTGATCGTCTGAGAACTGCTTGCCTCTCCTCATGCTGGGACTGATCTAGCTGACAGAGTACTAGCTGCTCGGGCCACTGCTTACGTACAAAAAGCCCCAATTAACGGCAATATTTGTGGAAATATAAAGAAATCCATGTTTTCCTACTCAAGGGAAAGGGAGAAAAAAATTGACACTCATTTAACGGGTGTGGAGCATTTCCCGGGGGTAGCCTCAGGGAGTGGTCAGATTCCTGGTTAAACTTCAAAGGAGAACCGGGGAAACATGAATTGTCCTCACTTGGTGTTTCAGTCAACCTAAAAGTGAAAACAAGAGTGGCTTTTGGATGGAAACCAGTGCCCGAGTCACAAGGAGCCCAAGGAAATCCAATGCAAAAGAAAAATTTGGACATTACTTGGAATCCTTAAAAAAATCCACCTCTTCATCAAAATGAAGGGGGCCGATCTGCTGTGGGAACTAGATCTCACTGACAACAGCCTTAAAATTCTCTATGAGGCTGTTGCCGAAAAAGATGCATATTGTGGAGAAATAGCTGATACGTTCTTCAGGCTGCAAAGGGAAAGAAATAAGAGGTATGAGATAAGATATTTTGTTAAAAATAATATGCAAAGCTTCTTCAGGCTAGTGGACAACAAACATATAATTCAGCCCAAGAAAGTAATGCTACTAATCGCTGACCTGATACCACACAAGCGCAAAGGAGAATTTTTTAAGCAGAGCTTCAAGGAAGTTGATAAGATAATTTTACAGTCCCTCCAAAAGCATGGGAGAACATTGTATTTTAAAAAATAGAGAAGAGGAAGGTTTGATGGAAGGTAATGTTGAGGTGGTGTTGGATGTTCTTCCTCCTGCGGAAATGAAACAGCGAATTTGCAAGACTTCTTGCTTATTACAATCTGCTTCACATGTCTTTTAATTTTTTGATTGCTCATAAACTACTTCTCGCTCTGTTAATCAGTTTGTCCTTTATTTATATATACTGTGTCTCCTCTCCTTTTGATGTGTGGTATGCATAGCTGAGCAGGAGCACAATGTGGGCAACCTACCATGAGAGAAGATTCTAGGGAACCAGGGTCAGCGTTCTCATTGAGGATAAGCATTGAGGTGCTACCTTGAGTCCTGGAAACATTCTTTATTGCCCCAGCTCAATCTGCATTTCAGGTCCAGGTCAACTCTTTTGGTACCCACAGCAGAGCTCTACAGAGGAGAAAACCAGATTAAACTGCAACAGCTTTCAGGAGCCAAGCTAGTTTTTAAGTCTTACTGAAATATGTCTACCTTACAATGCATATGCACTGTAGTATGCATTGTAGTGCTTATGCACTTTAAGTATAACTTGCTTTATTTACACATATACTTTATCTTTAAAAGAAAAAGCCAGAAGGCATGCAAGGAAATTCTTCTTGCAGGAATTTTACCAAAAAGCAAATCCCTATTTCCCAGGTATCAGATTTGCTTCAGGGACTGAAGCAACTATTTTGCTGCCTGTGCAGTTCCCTGTCTCTAAGCTTATTCTACATAAAACAATCACATAACTTGAAATTCATGGTCTTACGAAAAATAACTTGAAGACTGTGTTTAACATAGCAAGCGTGTGAAACCTACTATAAAAAGATATTTATTGATGGACTATCTAATGACTGAGGAAGCATATTTTACCCTAAGTCTCAGATACAGAAAAAATCAACTCTTTGTAGCTTTGCTCTGTTTTGGTTGCTTGAGTGTATTGATAGTGCTAATGAACAAAGTTTGTGCCTTTTTTGCTAATCACAGAAAAATCTCTTCATTGATATATTATACTGTGAAAGAGTAATAAGAATTAGGGCCATGAACCAAAGAGCCATATTCCTCCACAGAGTGACTTTGACCTGCTGAGCAAGAGCAGCAGAGAAATGTGGTGTCATTGCTGCCAGCGGCAACCCTAGGGATCAGGCAGTTGGGCTCTGCAAGGGAAACAAGGAGTAACTAAAACTGGAGAGAAGGAGAGAGTAAAGTGTCATAGCAACAACCCATATCACATTGGTTTTCAGTACCTATGTCTATGCATGCTGCTCAAGTCAAAGGGAAACCTGATCTGATGGCAGCAATTATGCTAAAAAAAACTCCCACTACTTCTCTTTCTACCACTGTGTGATAATTTTCTCTTTTCAGAATAAGACTCTTACATGCAAAGATACAGGTTTGCAATATTGCAATATGGTTCTGGGGAAGACACTGCACCATTTTTGTGCATCTGAGCACATGTAACAATGTGCCAGACGTAGTATGTCATCAACACACAAAATTATCACCGGAGAAAACTTTGCAGTTTATTGCACATTACACATTTAATTTCTACATTGTTAACTATTTTCCTAAGTCCTCAGGGATGAAAGTCCATTTTTCCATTACTCTCAGTAGGAGCTAGTCTAAAACCGTCTAAAATGTCCTAATCTGATGGAACAACCATTTCCCTCACATCAATAATCATCTTGCCCAGAAGTTTGAATTTGGAGATATGGGGAAAAATATGCATGATCTGTTGATACAAGCTCCACTGTAGGACCAGAGAGAGCCAAGAACAGCTTAATCTGGTGTATACAAACCCCTTCGCAAAGAGTAAGATAAATTTTCCCCCTGCTGGCAGTGAGTAAGCCAAATTCTCCATTTGCTTTCCAAATAGACAGGAGCACCTGAGGTAAAGGTGTAATACAAATATGCCTCTTGAGAGACTGACGCTGTGTGGCCCATCAGCTCGCTACTTTCCCTTGATTTATTTGAGCAGTGGTGTGTGCCTATCTACAGGGTGCATACACAGAGAAAGAGAGATCATCTACTCAATTACTAGAGACAGACATCCAGTAGTGGGATTTGGCTGCTCTATTTACTCCTGAGCATCTGTTTGGATGATGATGTGTCAAAGTCATGGTTCAAAAGAAGTCACAGTTTATTCATACGATTTGAATATTACATTTGGTTTCTAGTGCATATCTGTTTTGTTCCATATATAATTAGCCTTCCAAAAATCACGGTTTGTAAACACCAATTGCAAGCATGCAAGAGTAAATGCTAAGGTAAATCCTCCTCTGCGTCTTTGCGTGTATCAGGTGCTACAGGCGAATAATTCTGACACCGGAAAAATGGTCTGGAGGTTTTGTCCATACAACTTGAAAATTTGAGCGTGCATGTGAAAAGAAAAAGGGTGTTGCATTAAAGGTGGTCTAGAACAGGAGTCACGAAGAGTTATAGAGAGGCTGAAAATTACATATAGTAAAGGGAGTAAATTAATAGTAGAACAACAATTTGTAGACACTATGCAGTAGTAGCATAATACAGACATAAATTAAATAAAAAGTGTTACTGGAACGGACAGCTTTGGGAACTGATAACAAGATTTTATTCTGAGCTTAGTGTCGCCTGCCATCGAGTCACTAACCCTGACAATGACTAAAAAAATAAAAAAAGATCTCTACTATCTGACGCAGAAATGGTTGCATCAGTCTAGGGTTTCACATCCAACACAGACCCTGCTGTTTTGTAGACTCCATAAAGAGGCCCAAAGTTCAACGGATGGAAAATAAAAACTGCACCGCCCCAGAGAAACTTGCCTGAACTGATATGGAATAGACTGATGAGGAACAACAGAAAACTGTTCTTATTTTTGTACATGTATTAAATGTTATTTCAACTATAAAGTTGACATTTCTAGTGCTGGCAGTAAGATCTTTTGGACAATTGCTAAGAAAGGTAGGACATAACAAGAACTAATCATAGAGAGATGGACGATATAAAATTTAAATGGGAATTTCTTAAACATCAGGTTGATGAGTTCTAGAACAGAACACCAGGAAAATAAGTGGTTGATTCTCCAGGTCTTGATACTTGGACATAGAGAAGATACCTTTTGAAAGAAATATTCATCCAAGTTGAAAAGAGGATCTAGAACTTGTTTGCGTCCATAGAACCTTGAAGTGTCTAGTAGTGGCTTCTATCCTTGAAATAGTCTATCTTAGATGGGTAGTGTAATCTTGCAGGTGCCAGCTTATCTCGAATAAGGGATTGGGAGGAAGACAAAGAGCTCCAATCCGAGGCCGAAGTTCCGAAAAGCAGCCAAGACCAGGCCTGTTGTTTGGATGAACTCCAAGGCTGAGCAAATGACTTAGAGGTGAAAAGTTTACAGCAAGAAAGACTACAAACTTCATCCCTGAGACCCGCTGTCGATCACTACCAAGAAGAACTGCACTACCAAGACTCAGGGGGCGGGGAGTTCATTTGCATGAGAAGTGGTGAAAGTTAATGCATATGTATAGGCGTTGTGTCATACCTGTTGAATATGTATTAGTTAAACAAACAACTAATAAGAATAAACAATATATAAACAATAAACAAAGAACTTTGCTCTGGGTCAGGGCGGACATCTTTGGGAAGGATCCCATGTGCATCCGGCGCTGAATAAACACTCTTCCTTTGTAACACTCCAAGGTTGCAAAGTCATTGTTTTGCTCGACACAAGTTACTGGTTTTATTTTGTCAGCTTTCTGCAGGGTTATCTAAGTGATACTGAACTGTATTATAAATAACATCTGCATACAAGCATAGGTAGACTGTCTTTTAATTGTGAAAAAATCGTGATGGTAAGGAAATTTCCTTTCCTAAAGCATCATCAAAGTCAGGAGAGAAAGAGAACATCCTTCAATTACTACTGCATTATGCAAAAATTATTATGCAGAAAATAACTGAAGAATGGTCTTTTGCAGAGACTTGTTAAAAGCTTGAGGAGGTATGAAAATTTCACATAAGTTTCTATTAAGAACCAATTAAAAATCAATTTAATATATCCTTCTTTCTTATCACAATTTCAATCAGGAGCTTCTGTGGCAGATAAAGCCCTAATATTCTTTCATCAAATATAAAATTATTCTTTTGTGTTAATATCGCACTACTTCCCACGTCAGCCGGTCTATTGTTTTTGTAAGTTCTGCTCCACAGTGTCATTTTCTTGCAATACATATGATACATTGCCCCTCCTGCAACAGATATGCCTCCAATTCATCTGTCTTATTAAGTATGATTCCAGCAAAGTTTATTGTAATAGGTATTCCATACTTTCTTTCTCCCACTGTTCTCCTTTCTCTACGTTGCCCCTTGCAACCTTTGCCTTCTGTTCAGATCTTTATGGGCCTGATACCATGTTGCACTGAACAATTTTTCACCAGAAAATTGACTCCTGATTTACAGTCGGATAAATAAAACATAGCCTCTCGTCTTTTTTCTCAATATTTCCATCTTACTCATTGATAACTTTTAAAATTGCAATTGCGTCATTTCTACTGATCCAAATGCAATACTCTGATAATACTCCCACCGAATTCCCACATCAAAATAGGAAAAATAAAAACATGCATTTTCTTATCTTTCTATGATAATACAAGAAGCAGAAGGAGGGGTTTGAGATGACTTGAGAGCATAAAAAATGTGTTTGACATCTAAAGTGATAGGAAGGACGTAGTAATCATAAAATCTACTAATAATAAACTGCAAAAACTTCACACACTTTTTGTATTATTATTAGAAAGCATTTTTATAGTGCCATACATTTCCATGGACATTTCCTCCAAGCAGATAATGCACATTCTCTTCCTCAGAGAGCCTGAAATCTAAAAAAGTCAAAACAAATATTGTACGTGATAAAAATAGAGGACAAAAGTTTGGAGGGAATTGGTGTGTAGAGACAGCTGATAAAGAAGTGTGGAAAGGGAAATGATTAAGATTGCTGTTTAGGATCCTTTCAGAAATAGTGAGAGGCACAGCGCACTACAAAATTTATGGCAATAAATGAAGTACTGATAAGACCTTGGTTGCACATATCATTTGAAATGTATTTTACATGGAAGTACTGCTTCCTGACCATAATTGCTCCTGCTGGTCTTTCCAGATGAATTATGCATAAAACAATTCTGGATGAATCATACAAAATGTTGGTATTGGTTTCGATACAATGTTTATTTATCTGACGAATTTGGGATTTCATAAATGTGTGTGATTTTCAAGAGGGACATACCAATACATATCGATACCCTCTTGATGAGAACTCTCAAGCTTGGACATCTAAGACAGAAGCATCTGATACCAAGGAGAAAGTCACAGTTTGCAGTCATATTTTGCAAGCAAGGTTTCGTCGGCTGATGAGAGCTACTGGCTGCACAGATCCAGGAAACCTGCTGATCCAGGGTAAAGCAGAAGAAAAGCACTGCTTCACCATCCATGACCATCAGCTGGGGCTGATGGGAGGTCTTCCCACCTCCAACTGGCGCCAGGATATGCCCACGGCCATAGCGCTTCTGGGGCACTCAGTGTTCATGGGGCACATGGCTGTGGAAACCACTTGGAGATAGTCCAAGAGCCAGCATTTGTGAGAGGATTATGCTTGTTCCCCAAGGGAAGGTGAGAACATGGTTCCCTTTCTTCCTGCCGTGCCCAGCAGCCTGAGCCAGGACAGCAACACACTAATTCACTTGTGGTCTTCCTCTGGAAAGAGACGTTGTTCTGCATATAATGAATCACCAGGGGGACAGGTGCATCTGGGATAGAGCTAGAGCAAACACACAGTGCCCACCAGTTTGGAGCTGTACCTGTTGCTCCCTGCTTTTCTCCCTTGTGCCTCTGAACGTGATAGCTTGGTTTCTCTTTAAGAAGGTGCTGACAACAAAAAGATTCCAAAAGTGGCGGGAAAACTAGCCAAGGTAAAGTGCTTCTACACAAATCCACGCAGCATGGGCAACGAACAGAAGCAGCTGGAGGCCATTGTACAGCAGGAAATCTACGATATTCTTGCCATCACAGAAACATGGTGGGAAGACCTACAAAACTGGAGTGATGTTATCGATGGCTACCAACTCTTCAGAAGTGATAGACAATGGAGAGGTTGTGGGTTGGCCCTCTATGTTATAGAAACATTTGAATGAGTAGAACTTAATAATGGAAGTGAAAAGGTAGAGTGTTTATGGTTAGACTCAAGGGGAAGGCCAAGAAGGCAGATATCACGGTGGGAGTTTATTACAGGCCCCCAGACCAGGATGTAGTAACTGATGAAATATTCTATCAACAACTGGCAGAGCTCTCACAATCACTCACTCTTGCTCTTGTGGGAGACATCAACTTCCCAGATATCTGCTGGAAATACAACACAGCAGAGAGGGAACAGTCCTGGAGGTTCCTGGAGCGTGTGGAAGGTAACTTCCTAACACAGCTGGTGAGCAAGCTAACAAGGGAAAGAGCCCTACTAGACCTGCTGCTTGTTAACAGAGAAGGTCTCGTGGGGGATGTAAAGGTTCAAGGTTGTCTCGGGCAGAGTGCTCATGATATCATAGAGTTTTTAATTCTTGCAGAAACAAGAGAGAGAGCCAGTAGAATGGCCACCTTGGACTTCCATAAGGCAGTCTATGGCTTGTTTAGGAGAATGGTGGAGAGTGTCCATTGGGAGGCAGTCCTAAAGGGAGAAGGTGCCCAAGAAGACTTGTCATACTTCAAGGAGGAACTCTCAAAAGCACAGGAGAAGGACATCCCCAGGTCCCGCAAAACGAACTGACAGGGAAGACGACAAGCCTGGCTATATAGAGAGCTTTGGCTAGACCTCAGGGAGAAAAGGAAGGTCTACAGTCTCTGGAAAAGGGGGGGTCAGCTTCTTACGGACAATATCAATATGTAGCAAATGTATGCAGTGGAAAAATTAGAAGGGCAGAAGTCCAAGGAGAACTTAAATTGGCAAAACCAGAAGAGCTTTTTTCAATATATCAATAAAAAAGGAAGGCTAGGGAAAATGTGGGCCTGCTAATGAATGATGTGGGTGCCTTGGTAGTGGAATACACAGAGAAGGCGGAGTTGCTGAATGCCTTCTTTGCTTCGGTCTTAACTGCAAAAGCTGGCCGTCACGAATCCCAGACCCTGGAGACAAGGGAGAGGGTCTGGAGAGAGGAAGACTTCCCCTCTGTTGGGGAGGACTGCGTTAGAGACAATTTGCCAAAACCAGACATCCGTATGTCCAGGAGCCCTGATGGGATGCACCCACGAGTTCTGAGAGAACTGGCGGATGTTGTTGCTACTCTTTATACTCTTTATCATTTTTGAGATATATTGGAGAAAAGGAGATGTGCCTGAGGACAGGAGGAAGGCAAATATCACAGCACTCCACAAAAAGGGCAAGAAGAAGGACAAGCGAACTGCAGGCCAATTAGTCTCACCTCTGTCCCGGGGAAAATAATGGAGAGTCTCATGCTGGACATTGTCTCCAAACACATTGAAGATCAAGAAGTTATCGGTATTGGTCAACACGGATTTACCAAGGGTAAATCATGCTTGACCAATTTCATAGCCTTCTATGATGCTATAACTGGTTGGTTAGATTAAGGGAGAGAAGCAGATGTCATCTACCTTGAATTCAGCATTGCTGTTGATACTGTCTCCTATAGCATCCTCATTAGAAAAATAAGGAATCGTGGGATACATGAGAAGGCAGTGAGCTGGATAGAGTCCTAGTTGTGTGAAAGGACTCAGAGGCTTCTAACTAATGGAGCTGGGTCAAGATGGAGGCCTGTGACGAGTGGTGTCCCTCAGGGGCAATACTCTGCCCACTCCTGTCCAACATATTCATAAATGACCTGGGAGAGGGGACAGACTTTATCTTAAGCAAGTTTGCTGATGATACAAAATTAGGAGAGCTGGCTGACACTGCAGAGGGCTGTGTTGCCATCCAGCGCAACCTGAACAGGCTGGAGACCTGGGCAGAGAGGAACATAATGAGGTTCAACAAGGACAAATATTGGGTCCTGCACCTGGGGAGGAAGAACCCCAGGCACCAATACAGTTTAGGGATGAATCTTCTGGGAAGCACTACTGAGAAGAACGATCTGGGAGTCCTGGTCGATATCACACTTTCCATGCCCCAGCAATGTGCCCTTGTCACCAAGAGGGCCAATGGAATCTTGGGCTGCACTGGAAAGAATGTGGCCAGCAGGTTTGAGGAGGTATTCTTCCTCTCTACTCTACACTAGTGAGGCCACAAATGGAATACTGCATCCAGTTCTTGGCTCCCCAGTTCAAGAGGGACAGGGAACTACTAGACAGAGTCCAGCGTAAGCAACAGAGATGATTAAGAGATTGGAGCACCTTCCTTATGAGGAAAGGCTCAAGGAGTTGGGACTCTCTAGCCTAGACAAGCGAAGGCTGAGGGAAGACCTTATTTATGTTTATAAGTATCTAAAGGGTGGGTTGAAGGATGTTGGAGCCGGACTCTTTTCAGTGGTTTCCAGCGACAGGACAAGTATGAGGAAAAACTTCACGGGTGATCAACTTTAGCAAGGATTATATGGACAAGATTAAGAATATGGATAAATAAACTTCATAATATTATGAAAGAGAGGGTCGTTGCACAGTTACCGCCTTTTCCTTTAGGTAAAAACGTGTTTCTGGTATTCAAGTTCTGCTCAGATCGTTAATGGTTTATAAGCTGGCTGTTCTACATGCAAGTTGTCAAGTCCCTGTTTATACTGCACAGTGCTATCATGAAGAAATTCTTTAATATCTAATGTAAACTTCCCTTTCCTGTAAGCCTAACCAGATCAGAACAAATGCTTTGATGAAGTCTTAAGGGAGAGAAAGCTGTTCAGTTATCTATTCTCTTTGCATGTTGCAGATCACTGTGCTTCTATGAACAGACAGTGGCAAAGCACTGTAACTTGCAGAAGTCTGTGCAAATATTATACATTCTTTACCAGACAGATGTGTGTCCTTGCAATTTTTTCATGTGCAGGCTGCTCTCTACATCCTTACAGCTCCATTAGCTGGACTTCACAGAAACACAATCGCGTTTTCTGTGTTATTTGAAGGCACCGTTTTCTTATGCTGTAAGGACTCAACAAAGACTATGATTTTGCATCAAAAGCCTTGACTTCAACATACTCATTCCTTACCATAGAAGTTCTAAATATCAGAAGAAGAGTTATATTAGAATAATCATATGCTCTTTCGTTATCCATATGCTGTTGCATATATTAGCATTTCCCCTTGCCTCTCTCAGCTTTAACATGTCCCAATCCAATTAGGACATGATCAGTTTGTCTATGTTTTTTGTACCAGGAAGACCTTATCACAAGCCAATGCTACAAAAATCGTATGTTAAAATGTTATTTCTTGGTGCTTAAAAAGTCAAAATAAAAATAGATTTTACAATCCACATTGAAGTGTCCATTTTTGTCTGTATTATGTAAGTGATAAATTATCCAACATTATTTTATGGAATTTCTTGCAATGCATTTACATGGAAATCTCAAGTTGTATTTATAAGTATGGATAAGATTTCAAATATCTCATTTACATGCTGGTGCTAATCCTTCCATCAATATAAGACAAGGAACTACTGGTTTATGAACAGTGTCTGAAAGAAGAGTATCCACAGAGTTTTTTAAAAATAGCTATTAAGATACACTTTCTTCCATGACTTTTTATTTCCAGAAGCACAGAAAGGATTCTGATTACAGAGCCTGTTCTACATTTAGATAACGATGCAGCATAAGATAACAATAGAGCTCAAGCTCTGGCTGAAGGATAATTCCAGCTCTTCTGCAGTTCTGGCATGCTTATGATTTCCATAAACGATATCAGTGACTGTAGGAGACAGTTGTAAGCAACAGGTTGACCAGGATAGTTGTGGCGTCTCCATCCTTGGAGACAGCCAAAAACTGTTTGGACACACTTGTGGGTGACAGGCTACAGATGGCCCTGCTTGAGCAGTGTGCTGGAGCACGTGACTTCCAGGCGTTTTTTCCAACCTCAACCGTTCTGTGTTTTTGTGAAACCATTGTTGCTTTTAGGCATCTCTGAACTGTAATATTATGGAAGCTGTTATTTGTGTGAATCCAGGATATCTGATTATCATTTCTTGTAAATTGCAACTTAACTTCATGAAAGACAAAACTGTCATGGTAGCCTCAGATGGCTTCCATGCAACTTAGTTCCCTCACCAAAACTAAGCTATATTCTGTTTCTCTGTGTTCTAAAGTAATGAAATTAATACGTTCTCAATTAATGAGCACCCATGGTGTTTTGTCTCTTATTTTCCCGAGAATTTGGTGTCAGAGCTTCACTTGTAGGGCCAATATTGCTGCCTTCCCTCTGAGTGCTTCTGCTCTTCCTGCAGGTTCTCTCGAAGACAAAAAGTACTCCGCAAAATTTGCCCAGATAAACACCGCCACAAGCAATTGGTCTGCATGCACCTTTGATTTTAATGGCAATACAGACCTGCCTTTAAAGCAGAGGTTGCTGATATTTTAGCTACCTTCTCACCGTTGGCATAACCAACTTCTCTGAAGTGTGCCAGACTAGATACACACATCCAACTTGACACAGAGATGTATAAGACAAGTAACCCATCGTGTAGCAGAGTCTGGCAAATTGTACATACTATGTACAGTTTTACGTTTTACAGTGTAGAATTTTTCTATTGGAAATGAAATACTGAATTAAAGTTTTTCCTCACCTCTTATTTTCTGCTTTGCTTTACTTAAGGATTAGAATAAAAACAGATATCTTCTGACAGCTAGTCTTCTCACAGATTTTGTAATTCACAGTACTATCATGCAACTTGTTGGTTTTCTAGAAGAAGACTTTATGTTGAAATATGGGACACAATTCTTTTAGAAACGAGTGATGCATTCCCGCTCTAATGACAGTGATAACAATCAGGACTGTGCGTCTAGTTTTAAGCTGTTACAATAAAAAGAGCTAAAATCAGTAAAAGACTGAAACACCAGGAATTATCCCAGATTAATTTTATTGCGAAAATTTCACACTACTGTACTGAATCTTGCAGCCATGATTGAAAACCGAACACTTTCTTGCCATTACAAATCTCCAACAGGCGATCAGATAAAAGATAAGAGAAAAGAGATAATAGAGTCTGAGGTGGAAGAGTTGCAGTGGCCTTTTGGATGAGACCCATGGGGGTTTTTTATTTCCTCCCACGGTTAAATACTATTGTGCACCAGTGAGCTGAACGGTCCCGCAGCGCTGGGGTTGGGCTGCAACCAGCCACAGGGCTGGCTCTGTGGATCAGTCCCCACTGGGTTTTGCCTCAACCTCACCGCCTTCCCATCCTCAGCTCTCTGCAGCTTCACCCACAATACCAGAGACATTTTGGGGAGAATGTATCTCCTTGATAAAGGTTGCAGTACTACATTGCCTCCATATTTCCATGGAGTAATAGAGTCAGTGAACCTCTCAGCAGTGCTTCCCAGGACCACCAGGTACCAGCTCTTTTTTTGTACACAGACCTTCCTATTACTTTCCCATCCTCACATTTCCATGACAAGTGGATATGAATTCACCCATGAAAAACTGAGTTTAGCATTTCGCACACAAGAAGCTTACAACAATTACATAAATCAGCACTAGCCACAAAGCCACCTGGACAGTGCCTTGCAAGAAAGAAAAATCCTATATTATTGTTAATGGCACTAGGTTCTTTATCTCATTATTTTAAATAGAATTCAAAGTAAAGAAAGTTGATAATAAAAATATGGTCTTTAATTATATCAGTGTTTCTGAGCAAGCATTTTCTATTGCTTTCTTACCCAAGACTTTTAGCCTGTTTTTTGCTTGCAAATTATTCATCAACAAGCTTTGGTCTTAAAATATGCTGGTTTTGCTACCCCAGAGTAGTTTTTACAAAGAGATTTCAGTCTCTTGACCACTTAATTTAGGATATTTGCTATTCACTTTTCATTCAGAGCCCACCATAATTTCCACCCCCTCACCAGAGTATAAATTCAGCCTGTCTGCTAACTTCCTGTAAATAAACCCATGTGCTACTTATATTTCGTCTTTGTCTGCTTCTCTTTCATGTTTTCTTATCTTTTTTTATTTTCAGCAGCTTTTCTCGCTAAGTCTCTTTTAAGTGCCCCGTTCACTGTTTTCTTTCTCCTCGCTGCTTTTTCATTCCATCCTCCCTCAGACTCCCATACAGCATTTTCTTGATCTCACAAAAGTTTAGAAAAAAGTTTTTTCTACAATTTTTCAACAGATTTTCCAAACTTGTATGAGAGGGATTTCAGACGAGGTTTCCCTAGTCAAACACGTTTTCTCTGGAGACCTGCATAAAAGCAAAGCTACTAAGAAAATCCAGGAGGCACTAGTTTACAGTTTCAGACCTGGCAGACAGACAGTCCTTTCCCAGCAATGGACTTTCTAATCAGGGACTTTGATCCAAGACGGCATGCAAACCTCTATGATTAGCAAATGTGTGACAGATTCTCCCAATTAAACAACCTGAGATACATACACCAAAATCGTATGTAGAAACCAGTCCACAAGGCCTATCAACCTTTCATTGTATTTGTTTCCATTACCCTCATGTTATCATCATTTGTTTAGCCCACAGTGCCTCTCCTCCCCTTCTTGCTTTTCCAGGAGCCTGAGTAAACCCTGAAGCTTCCACTTGTTGTCAGATGACAATCATCATGGATGAGAGGAGAAAACATGAGATTTGACTTCCCAGAAAAGTGGAACAAGAACGTTTGGGATGGGATATGTTAGAAGTGGAGAGGAGATAATATACCAAAATCAACATCTGTTCTTACTACAAGAGTGCTTGAAAGAGTGCTGGAAAATGGGATCATGCCGTGCTGCTGGGCAGTGCTACCAGTGTCCTGCCCCAACGACCATCCAGCTGGAAAAGCCCAGACCAGTACTGAACGTGCCAGTGAGCTACAGGATGAGACAAACACTATTTTCCTTCCAATGCTACTTTTGTTCCCCTTGTCCTTACTTCCGTTGTTATTTTAAGAATCTTAATTGGAAGGGAAGAAGAAAATGAAAGGGCAGGTGGAAAGGAATATAAGAGGCAATTCAAGTGAAGAGCGAAAGAAGAGAACCAGGGCAGAGGAACGAATCTGCCAAATCTATATATATTGCCTTTCCCGTTTGTGAAATTTAGCTTTCAGGCACTCCTTGAGCCTTTCTTTTCTTTCCTACAGGCAGGTGGCATTTCAAGATTTATTGCTTGGCATTTACGATTTTTTCCCAACACTCTTCATTTGGCAGTACATGCTGCATCTACCGGTGCTTGTAACCCAGGAAGAGCAATTCAGTTACAGAAAAGTAGCGTGTAACTTTACTAAGTTGTAGACAGACCCAAATTTTGGGGAAAGAAACTGCACTACCTGGTATATATTCTCTCATCCCTTAGTGTCAGGGGGATCTCAAGCTAGAGGCTGCAGCAATGGCAGGAGGTACTTTACGTGGGCTGCATTATAACTAAAAGCATGGCATAAGCCAGCATGCTTGTTTTACCTTATACATTTTAGTCCTAAAAAAAGCCACCATTTTTCTTTAGCTATGCAGCTAAATCACGCCCTTCTGGCACATGTTCTACTACAGACGAGGTTTACTCAATATTTTCTTTTTTTTGTGTCTGTGAAGCATTGACTGCTGAAATGACAAAAGTACTGCAAGTATGGTGTTACGTTTTGCTGTGGAGCCAGTTGGAGCGGCACTTTGTTAAATGAGAGAGAGAAATCATTTATTCAGCTGAAGAAGTCGTCTCTCTTAGCCTGGGAAAGAAAATCAATATATTGATATTGCTCTTTCCTAAAATAGTTTTCCAATTTGGATAGTAGAAGATTTCCATAGTCACTAGCTGGCTGCGATTTCTAAAGCACTGCTCTCTGCAGGAGTCCTCGTTCCGTACAATATTTCCAGTTTTGTTGATTTCCCTTTGTATGAGGGGATATAACTGCAGAGAGCTGCTGAACAAATCTCTGTTTCCATCCTCCCCATTCCCTGCTACAAGGTGCTGTGGCTCTTCCGAATGACGGTTCCCGCATATCAAGTCCCAGGCCTCTGACCACTCAGGACTGCGCAGTATCACCTCGCACTCCTATGGCTTGTCTTTTAGTTTAATTTCCCTTAATGGTTTCTATATGATATGGAGTTAGGCCAAGACCAAAATGCACAGAGGAGCCCATTCATGTTGGTTATATGCATCATAGCGAGAAACGTCTCTAACAGAGACACAAGCTTCATGGCCTGTGCACGTCTGAGATATATGTGTAAAAATTTGTTCTAATATTTCTCTTCTCCTGTTATGCAAATAAGAGTAGAAAATGTGTTGACAAGATGACAATTCTTACTACCAGGATAAAAGGTTTTAAAGTCTGAATTTCGCACATACTGCTCTGGATGTGGGCTCTGTATACCGTAGCATACTTACTACCCCATAGTCTTTATTTACTTCTTCAGCCATTTTTAATCAGCAGTGTTTATTGCAGCAAGCTGTAGTGATTAATTTTGTTGTTAAATACCAGGACTATGCTTAATACTGTGCTGGACAGGTGTAGGCTGCTTGTGTAGCCAACAGGAAGAGCAGGGTTGGAGAGGACCCCGCCCTGCTCTCCCCGCTACCCAGGCATAGGACCCGCACTTGCTCCATCTCCCTGCTGCCCACAGCCTGTGCCAGGCTTTTGCAGAAACTTTGGTTCAGGTGGAGATACGTAAAAGGAGAAGACAAGGGACAACGAATTGTTTACTCCAAACAGCTTTATTTTGCTTTTGTCCTGAGGCACCTTTGACAAGCCTGTTCACAGGTTTAAGCCAGAAAAGTGCATGGATTTAAAATCTGGCTCCTAGTGTAATGGCTAGCAGAAGACTTCCTGACATAAGTGATAAAATGCCAGAACAGACATAATTATATTGACAGAAATCTCTGTGACAGAACTGCAGGTTGGCCTCAGATTTGTGATGTACACCTTGCTCTTATCAAATCAAAGCCACAAAAAGGCCATCATTCATTAGAATAGAATTTAAAAGACATTGCATTTTCAACAGAGAAAACTCAAAGGCATTTTATAATTTTGCAAAGAAAAACGTTTGGGCAGGATTGTGTGAGAAAAAATCTGTCTGCATCCTTGCAGATGAGTAATATGTTTGGGTTATGTAAGATGAGCCAGTCTCGCAGACCCCACACCTTGCTACCTTCTTCACCTCTAAGTAAGTTAAAGGCTGTTTTAAAGGTTGTGTCAACCTGCGTCTTTAATAAAATTATCTTATCCTCTCAGGCTGCAGGTTCTCCAGTCAAGCAATAATAAATTTAATAACAATAAATAATAAAAATAATAACAAACTTAACAAACTTACTTTTACCAATGACAAGGTTTTATGCCACCACTATCTTATTTCAGATCCTCAGAACACAGATAATGAAAAAAATTTTGTGAAATCCTGCATAAATGTATTCCCATTTACTTTTATAAGACTGGTATTCTTTGGCTTAAACAACTTTTCTTCTGTTTCTCCAGAATGTAGAGTAATGATGTGTTTGCAGGGAGCAATTACATCTCTTTTCCCTTCAGAAAGGCTAATCAGGCCAACCCCCTTCCTTTCCCTCCCACTTCCATCCCACAGGCAGCACTCTGTAGCTTCTCCATCTTTCTTGCATCGGGCACCAGCACCGTGTACAATAATCCAGACAAGGTCTCAGCATGGTCTTCTATAAAATTTCCTGAATGCTACTTTCGCTCCACTGGAAAAATGTCATAAGAGAGATCTTCAGCCTGGATTTTTCTTTCATGGTTGGATCACACTGATGACAATATTCATCCCGACTGACTCGGTGACCCGGTGCTTTCTCCCTATTTCCATTTCCAGCTGATATGTTTCCTGTTTTTAGTGCAAATTCTACATATGACTTTATAAATAATCTTGTCCTTTATTCCGCTTAAGTTTATTGTATTGTCTGTCTCCTAGGAATAGCAATTTTTTCTGCCTGGTATCTTCACCTTCTGCCATATAGACACTAGTTCCCATTTTCATTCTACCAGCATATTTCAAAAACACGTTTTTACTATTACCTTTAAGGATTTTTCACAAAACCCTATCCCAACTTAATATTTTTATAGTACGCTGTCTTTTCATGTTAATCAATAATTTACTTAATTAAATAGATGCTAATAGCTTAAGAAGAGTGTAGATATTTTATTTTGTTTTTGAAGTGTGAGGATTGCTTTATATATAAGGCTAATTTATATTTAGGTCAATAGATCCGTTATCCTCCCTGTTATCATGAATATTAATACTTTCCTTCTTTATACTGTCCATTGCCTCATATTCTGTAGTCTGTACAGTTTGTCATATATTTGTTTTGTTCATTTGTCCCTTTTTTTTATTAGATTGCCAGGTAGGAGGTTAAAGAAGTTTCTTAAATCCCTCTCCCTTCATTTCCAAGTTAAAATTCTTATCATGGTTTATATTAGCTTCAAGCCAAGATAGAATACTGCCCCAGAAGACAGACAGACTTTCTTATTTGCAATAATACACAGAATCAACCTCTTGGCATTTTTATTTGAGTGAAAGATATAAAAATGCAACCAAGTGCTAGTTTTTATTTTATTCAAGGCATATAACCTAGGAAAACTCTGAAATCTGTACCATTTCCATGTGTACCGCTGTAAACATGACCACAATACAGTATTTCACTTGCCTATGGATTTAAGCAGCTCCTAGTGCTGAAGAAGATTTATGCAATGGCATAAAAGGCAGTTTGTGGCAATGCAACAAGAGAGGAAGAGTATTTAAACGCTTCTACAATTAAAAAAAGCCTTTGGACTTTTAAGGTAGAGGAGTAAGACACCGGTGAAACCGTGCAGTTGCCCATCTGCGCGGGCTGCCAGCACCAGCAGAAATGGGGTTGAACACAGGTGGCAAAGAGATGGAAGCCAGATGTGGGTGACAGCATCAAGTCCTGTACACACACATATGGCCAGGATCAAGATATCCTGGCCATACATCAGGGTGGAAGCAAACCTTTGACTCTGTTATTTGCCATGAGTAGATGTCATGGTCTCATATCACTGTGGTTATTAAGACAAGAGAAAGACCCACAAGCCACTCATGGTGTCTTACAGACAAAAAAACTATTTGTTTGTATATACAGCCACTGTTAATCTTCACCTGCCAAATTTGATTTGTGACTATTAATAACTTCAAAGTAATGGTCTTGCTTATTGTAGTCATGCTATTGCTTTTCGTAGAGGCATTTTACTCCATATGAATCCATTTCTTTTAAGCCAATTAATCATGCATCACTAAGTTAACTGCAATAGTGGTTTTATTGTGAGTATTCAAGTAGTGCTTCACATCAGGATTTGTCAACGGCTACCACATGAAGACAATTTCAAAGCCTTAAGAATCTGCTTAATATAGTTAATGGATGCTCACCAGGTCATCCAGACCATGGATGCTCACCAGACTGTCTCATATATTTTGAGCAGAATAAAATCTTCTAAATAAGTTGATGAAATAAATGAATTAACATACCACCTAGGGGATTTAACATACATGAATATAAAGCATTATAAAAAGATGAAAATGGCATGCCCAGCTCAGAAAACGGATTACAAATGAGCTAACCGGGGAGCAAGCCTTCAGTACACTGCCATGGAGAAATGAAAGTTTATGCAGACCTATTGCTGTGAGAGGCTGTGCAGGAACATATTGGAAGTAAGGTATAAGATTTTTGAAGCAGTTGTGTGTGCTCTTTTAGTTCGTCAGCCCATTTATTTTCATTTCCGTTTTTGACACAGCTCTGAGGAGGTTTCCTCCAAGAGGCCCTGGGTGGCTTGTGACGGATGCACTGATCTTCTCCCCCAGGAGGCACCAAGACCTCCCATCCCACCTCCACTTCTAGCTGCTGTCCCCATTACAAAAGAAGGCCTGTCTAGGCTCAAAAGGAATACAGAGTAAAGCCGTGTTCCTCTGACCTTCCAAAAATACAGTCAGCGGTGCTCCTGTCCTGCTCTGTGTCTAAGGAATTCTACTGCTTCAGCAACAATGTTTGCTACTGCATCAACAGCAGTCAAGTCAACTGAACTATCACAGCAACCCAGATCCTTCTCCCAGGCTGCATGCATGAGGGACAGAGCCAGTGTGTTGATTACCTTCATCCACTGATTGGCAAATCCAGCCCAAGCAATTAAACCTCTCCAATCATAGGCACCATTATATATGTGCTAGCTGTCAACCACTTCAGGATTGGTGTGATGGGAAAGACGTATTTTCATTCCAGGCTTATAGTGACAAACTTAGTAAAAGAAATGATAGAATTATTGTGCTTGGTCCATCCCACCTTCCCTTACCTCCAACTTTCCTTGCCTGCCTACAGAACCATTTATCTTAACCTAAATTTTTGCAGCTTCTTCTGAAGCAAATGTAAAAATTTGTGCACAGCAAGAGATCTGTTTGTTCTTAAATGGGCAACAGCTGAATTAAGGATATGCTCTTGCATATATTAACTCAAACACAAAGAAGGATGTAGCTGTCACTTCAATATCAGCAGCACAGCAAGAGTTGAAGAGTTACTCCATGCTGCTCTGGCTTCATATGGTCACAAGTCTGAGAGCAGATATCTTAAACAAAGTTAAGGAAAAGACAAGACTAGGGTTAAGAGCATGAGACTAACTTTATTCATATATGGAGCCTTGGAGTAATTCTTTAAGAAAAACTAATTAAACAATTGAAGATGGATGTAAAAGTAATGCAAAATACCATTCAGATGAGCCTAGCATCTTTTGTGAAAACTATAATTGATATTTATAACTACTGTTATTATGCATTATTAAGTCCAAAACCTCATTTATCTAGATATCTGTGAAATATATGATATACAGCCACACAGAAAAATACTTTGTTTCAAGAAGAATGAGTACAAGTCATGTAGTGTGAAAAGGGAATCCTTTGGAAGGGATGGTCCAAATCTGGAAGAAGATGATGAGCAAAGTTTTTCAACAATGGCGTCTGATTTAGTATTTTCAATATTAATAGCACAAGAAGTAGAAAAGTGGGAACAAAATTTCCAAGTAGACTATCCTCAGTATGGGAGAGTCTGTCTGTCACACAGGGAGAGATGATGCTAAGGAAAGGATCAATCCCAAATGAGTACTGTAATACACAGGCCATGTACTTCAGCAACAGTAATAAAAATGTGCACTGTAATCCAGGAGTACCTCAGCTGTCAACAAACACTAAAAATAATGTGTAGATATATCTGTGCATGTGCATATATGTACTTATGTAAATGTTTATACTTGTACATATACACAAGCACTTGTGTGTATTTGCAGATGCCTCCAAGCCTTGCAGCCATGATAAAGGTAAGTGAAACATTGTGGTAGCTGACTGCTGCTATTGGGTTCTAATACAATTCTAGTCATTTATGTAAAAGAAAGTTGAATTTTAACAAGACTAGACATAGGAGAGAACTTTTAAGATGAGCAGAGCTGTCTGCTGTATTTAGTAGAGAGGATCAGAACAGGTTTGTTTGCTTAAGTGAGCAAAACTCCTGGAAGGATGATGTTCCTTTACATCAGAAGGGCAAATTTGAGGAAGGGAAAAACTATTTTTCAGACAAAATTGCATAAATCAGCCAGGAAATAAAAAGAGATTAGAAACCAAGAGGCGGTTTCTGAACGTTGCAGCCAGGAAACGGCACACCGTTTAGCCAAGGCAGTGTCAGACAGGGTTTGTGACCCAGTGTGCTGTGGGACCAGAAGATGCAAAAATTCTTTCTGGACTTGCACACATAGGAATGTCAGAGGATCAGCATCCCAGCACAGATGATTTAGTGGTGAGACAGCCATATCTTGTCATATTTGGGTGAAGGATGTGTCACTCTGTGGTGAGCCCAAGACCAACCTCTAGTGACCCCATTCCACTGCAAACATGTCATGCAGCTATATTATCCAAAAATCAGTTAGCATATTAAAATACATGACAGGAAGAAAACCTTTGCCTACGGCCTTTAATAAAGCTTTTAAATGTGCTCATTTTCATTTTTTTCTTCCTATTTAAAAGATATGAATAAATAATCATTACATCAATTATTTCAGTCGATTTTATAGTCAAAATGTAAAATGTCTCTGGCAAGTACCCTTGTTTTTAATTTCTGGTTTATGTCTGAAAGAGACTTATATAATTAATAACAAGTATACTTCTTCTTTAACAATTATGTTGAAGAAAACTCTTGAGGGCTCCACAGCAAATATTAGCCAAAATTATGGAAAGATAAAGGAGACGCTCTGCTGCAAGGGACATTAGCGTCTTCCTCACCATAAGTACTAAGAAATAAAGAGGGTAACTTACCCAAGTCTCTATCTATGTGCATAATGATACAACATTCCTGTTGTATTTGAGGCACGCTGAGTCCATAAACTTGTGACTCTGAGACACAAATGCTGTGCAATTACGTCCAGTATTGTTCATAGCATTTACTCTGAAATTGGATGCTTTTTTCCGGCCACCTTTCTTGGCCAGAAAGAGGTAAGAGACATTTGAATGGGAACAACTAAGATTCGTCCATAACCATTGATTGTGTATAACTTTCTTCTTCTGCAATGAACATGACTGACATAGTTCTCTTAGCAATTATTTATTATATCTTTAAACCTAGAACTTTTTCAGGAGGTTTGGTGATGACACTCTAGGTTTAGAGTCAAGAATGAAAACAAACCCAATATTTTCTATTTACAATAGAAAATAATTAAATGAAGACTATTACCTTGGTATGAATTACTCATAAATGGATTTAAACATCATTTTTTACTTTATAAAATTTTGAGTGATTTCAGCAGACATGTTTCAGGCTAAGGTATTCTGACAGACAACAGTTTGCTGTTGTCAGTTTGCCTCTTTCATGGGGTGACTAGACACAAAGCAAAGACAATATTCCTCTGCAGGCACAAGAAAAAAATGACACATTTTAAAATGAAGAAGATTCTATGAAGTCTTTATGCCAACAGAAGCATATGCGGAGCCTTGGACAACTGTTTAACTATTTCTTCTTAAAATAGCAAGAGATTTTTATGTAGATATGCACAAAAAGCCAATTAATATCTTTTTAGAAGAGGATATTCTTTTCACTTGAATGAGTAAGCACAATTTTATATGTATATTTATATATTTATACATTTATATATTTATACAGTTTTTTCCCTACATGGGTAGAGATGCTGGCTCAGTAGACTCAATGTTTCCTGAGAGGTGGCTTCTGGCTCCTTTAGATCTAGTAAGAATGATACGGTCTTAAGTATTATTACAATTACAGCACTGAAGACATGTAATGATAATGAAAGTTAAGAATTTTGTATATATTTATGAAATGTTACATATATCTGTGGGTAGTAACATATCCCCAGGTACAGAAGGAAACATCTTCAATGTATTAATATTGATAGTATTATTTGTGTCTTAGAATTATGATTTCAAGTCTTTAAGAAGGTCGTAAGTACTAAGAAGTGATTTGCTGCTTCAAAGATAATCCTCCAGGGTTAAATCCTAAATGTCAGTTTAAAAAACTTCAAATAGTGCATAAACATAATAGTGGGGGCTTCAGGGAACAAGGTAAAGAAGTTACATTGTAGCTTTGCAAAAGTGACTCTCATGTAAAGTTTAGTTGATTTATTTGGACCTCGCATTTTGCATATTTCAAAGGGTGGAAGAAGTTGACATGAAGCTCAGTTCCACCTGGTTCAATCTACAAACTTGCGAGTGCACAGGAAATATAAGAAGAGACTCAAAAGAAGTTGTTTTCCGTCCTTACTTTTTGATTTTGTTGGGGTTTTTTCCCCAAAGGACAATTCAGCACTGTCTGAGCTGGATAACCTTAAAGCCATATGGACAATCTCGCATCAGAAAATATCACTCTTGTGATTTATTTTTCTCTACATTTACCTCTTGTGTTTTGGTTCGAGCTTTGCCGCAGAGTCCCAGACATAAGCAGCCCCAGCTGTCTAAATTCATACCACTTAAAGTTTTTCAGAAAAAAAAGGAGAAAAATGTTCCCCCAAAATTGCTCTTTCTTTTTCCATGTTCTAGTCAAACACAAACAGCCGCAGATTCAACACGGCGAGAAGCTTTCACATGTTTATACGTTAACAGGAGATGCTGAGATCAGCTCCAGTGTAGCCCCAAGAACGCTAGTTCAGCAGCATCCAGAGGGTGACTGTACAAGGCATTGCAGGAACACTCTTGATTACTTTTGGACAGACCAAAGGGGTGATGCCTCTAAGAAACGAGTAAAAAAAATAAATAAATTAACAACAAGCTTGATAGGAACCAACATATATGGGAAACTAGCAGAGAAAGCAAGCATTTCAGGGAAACAGCACAGAAAAGGAAGGACTCACATAAAAGGAGAACGCTTTCTTGAAAACCTGGTTAAGGAAAAAAGTAAAGCAAAATGTAAAAAAGGAATGTTTGCAGAAATAGTAGGTTGAGACCAAAACCTATATAGAACTATAAAATACTACCATCTAGACATGAGGAATATCAGTACAGGGCAGAAAGAGACACCAGTTTTCCCAGAAAGCCCCAGTTTTCTAGGAAGCTGCATTCAGAGAAGATCTTAAACTTACATAAGCCCGCAGGCCCAGGGCTATATAACCAGCCACCAGTAAGCTTGGAAATTTGCAGATGTTTTTCAAACTCTTCTAACAGAGCAAAGCAAAGGCGTCATGTCTCTAGAGGTCTTGCTCCAGGAAAGTCACCTGGGATGAGCCTGGACCTGGAGTGCACAGGAAGATCTGTTCAGTTTCTCCTGGGGTGGTGAGGAACCTTCTCTGGCGAGGCACCACGCTGGGGAAATGAGGAGTATCAGCTAATGATATCACCTTCAGCACTCAGAAAGGAGGTCAGTGCCAGCTGTGAGATTGCCTGGCTCACACAGGGACAGGCAGCAATGGAAATGCAGGAACACATCCCTGGCTGGGGTCCTCCACAGCCACCTCAGGTAACTGGCTGGGACACCCAGCCAGTGGGTGGGACACCCATGAGTCATGGTGGGTGTCATTGGACACACAAAACTACCCGAGAGGGTGATTGCCCAAAGGTGGTAGCGCTAACGAGGAAGATGACCAGACTGATTAAACAATAACCAGGGAAGGACAAGGAGACTATGGTGGGGGAGATGCCTTGGAGCAGCAGGAGAAGAAGTGACCCCACTGGGGCACTGCCAGGCATTGCCCTGCAGCGTCCCCAGCAGTTCGCCATTGGGGACCAGCGCAGCTGGCACTCAGCCAGGGACAAACAGCATGAGGGTATGGGTATGGAATTGAGGGGACACCCCTCCTTGGGGTGCACTTGGGGCTAAGTGGGGCACTTTCCAATGATGGTGCCTTCAGCAGGTTGCTGCTGGCAGCATGAGTGTGTTCACCACAAGAGCACCCACATGTCTGCAGAAGGCTCTGCATGTGGAGGCACCTGTGCACATACACAGTGTGGGCTGTGTCGTCCCCACTGCGTGGGAGGGGGCTCGTAAATGTTGGGTCTATGGAAATGTGCATATAAATCTGCAGGCATTTATTAATGTTTTACAAGTGGTTGTAAAACCACTGTGATTTATCTGATGTGCTGCTGATTTCAGTCCTGAGGTCACTGATTGCAGGTTAAATACATACTTCTAATAAATCAATAAATTGCTTTAATCTCAATTTGATTTAAACCATGTGAGTTGACTGCTTTTTCGTTGCACTAGAGCATCACACACCAGCAATGTTTTATGAAGCCAGGACCGTGTTCTCCATAGTGGCAGCATTAATTGTCACACCAGGGTGTGACACCAGGGACACTATCTTCCACAAGCAATTTTAGCACCTAATCTACCTTCCATCATTCTCCTGATGGTGGTCACCAGAAAAGAGCTGTGGACCATATTCTTCATATAGAGGTCCAGGGTAATTATTTCATACCTCTAGTTTTGAAGAGACCTTTTGTTCCTCTTTCCAGTTGGCCTGTAATGGTTGTTATGCATTGGACTATTTCAGATAAAAAGTTTCAGTTGTGAGCAAATGAACTTGTGATTCTTAATGACAGCTCATGTCTTTGCTACTGGCATTGTGTTGCAGGACCATGACTGAAGAAAAAAACAGTTTGATCAGTTAGAGAAACACAGTGAAATGCAGATTAACACTCTACTACGTCCATATTGAATAGGTACATAAAATAGACCCAAGCCAACCTTCACTCTCTGCTGGACAGTTAAAATTCAGACCCAAATCAGAGCATCTTCTAGATCATGAAATTACAATTTTCATACTAAAAAGTATGAAAGAACACTTACCACTTCCTATTATGCAGCATTATATGCTGTGATGCTGGGTAAATGTCAGCATAAGCTCTGCATTGTGGATATATACCAATTATGTGCTTGAGTACTCAGGGATTTTAGGACAAAGACTACAAAAGAATTTCAGGTCTCAGAATGTTCTATTTCTGGCCAAGTTTCATAAAAAAGAACACAAATCCCAGCAGCTGTTGATAAATTCTCCGTTATGCAACTAACTAAAATAAATTGGCAAATCTGTATGGTCCAGATCAGTACACATCTGCCTGGATGAGCCATCATAAATGATCTATATGCACAAGGAAAATGATCAGAAGACTTTATCTCATTGAATATCTTTAAATATTTTCACTGCATTAAAAAAGAAAGAAAACAGAACGTTGTTTTGCTAACTGAATTCTGACAGAGGAAAACAATGTATTTCTCAGTTCCACTATGCACTGACTGGAACACAGCCTACATCCAACAAAAATATATTTTTATGTTGAGTTGAATAATATGCCGCATTTTCCATTCTGCTCTCCAATGCAACAGTGAATTTGCCCTAATTTGTTAATTATAAACATGAAATGTACCCCTACATATTCTGCAAATTAGGAGCTTCTCTATTTGAGCAGTGACCCCAGAATCTCACATATCTCCCGCTGCAGATCGACTCACTCCTTTGGGCCAGAGGTGGTCCTAGTGGCGCTTTGCCTCTCACCGCTCGTCAGCTGCAGGAGCTGACTTACTCTTCTATGGAAACAGCAGATGCAAAATCAATAGCTCATTGCTAATTGATAACTGGTTTTCCATTGAACAAAAGGCATCGTTGGCCCTGCTGTAGCAGGCAGTGCAGGCCACACATGGCTACAGCTCCGTTTTTAATGTACCAGGCCCGAAAAATCCCCCTTCTTTTTTTTTTAATTTCTAATTTATTTTTATTTTTAATTCTTCCTTCTGCAAATTCTTTCCAGTGGCAGCACCGCAGCAGGAACCGCGCATCCCCCGGGCGGTGGCCAGCGCTGGCCGCCAGGTGGCGACGCAGCCCGCCCTCCGCGCCTCCCCGCGCAGCGCTACGCCCCCCAGCGCGGCCGCGGGCGCCCGCGGGAGGAGGGAACTCCCCAAAAACAACCCCTCCGGCCCCGCTGCAGCTGCGGACTCAGAGAGCTGCCTCAGGGTCCCATCGGAACACTTGGCTTGTTCAGGCTGGAAAAAAGAAGGCTCTGGGGAGACCTTACTGCAACCTGCCAGGACTTAAAGGGGGCTTGTAAGAAAGATGGGGACAAACTTTTTAGCAGGGCCTGTTGCGATAGGCCAAAGGGTGATGGTTTTAAACTAAAAGAGGGAAGACAGAAGGTAGAAATGTTTTATGATGAGGGCAGTAAAACACTGGAAGAGGTGGCCCAGAGAGCTGTTAGATGCCCCATCTCCTTGTTCAAAAGTTCAAGATCAAGTTGAATGGGGCTCTGAGCAACCTGATCGAGTTGAAGATATCCCTGCTCACTGCAAGGAGGTGGACTAAATGTCCCTTCCAAACCAAACTATTCTATGATTCTAGTTAAGCACCTAACATCCCTGATGAACAGCAGGGGCAGTTTTGTCTTCACTTAGTGCCAATTACTGTTCTGTTCTAACAAAATTATTTTAATACACGTTGTTCACATGTTCATAGTGGGCTCCATAGTTTACTTGCAGTTAGACTTTTATTTTGGATCATCTTATTTATATTCCCATCTGCTTCATTTCACTGTAGTTGTGAGGAAGGGCCTACAGATAACAGCAGCAGGACATCGCCTGGTCAGGCATCCCAGGGAAATTAAGGAGAGAGGATGGTGTGGTGGATAATGCTGAAAATCTCCAACCAAGTTCTGGTGCTTCACTGCACCATCTGTGAAGTGGGGACTGATTCGTCACAGGACTGCCATGAGTCCTGCAAGGATGCTGGCAAAGTGCTCCAGCAAGCCCCAGATTTGCAAAACCACAGCTTCTGTGCCTAAAGGCTGGAATTCTTTATCCAGGTACCCAAAGGAGCTCCCATGCTCTGCAAATCTCTGTGGCAGGATTTCATCAACACTGCTTTTGGAAAAGCCCTCTCCTGCTAACACAGCCACACACAGAGGCTGAAGGCTGCATGCACAACTGCTCCTCTCCCAGCCAGCCTCTGCCTGCCTCTTGCCTTCACCTGCTGGCCCTACTCGGGGCATCCAGCCAAGAGCACTGCAATGATGGTCAGCCAGAGCAAATGGTTCATGGGGGTTAAAGCCAAGGTTGTTAGAACATCTAATTAAATCTTCATCTAATACAAGCCTTTAGATTTATTTAGGGTCTCCTCTCTTGAACCCTTTACAATGTGTCTTGCTAACGTATGTCTTCCTGCGGGGTCTCCAGCATGGAGAACCAGAAATGGCGAGTTCACCACCCACTTCTGCTGTATCAACAGATTATTTGGCTTTGGCATTTCAGACATGCTCCACTTCCCTTTTGATTTTTGTTCCATTTTATCCACCTGCCTGTGGTTCTTACAATACATTTCCACAGTAGTTTAAAGAGCTATTTAGCACCCAGATTTTTCTTCTTGTGAAGTTATTTATAATATTAACCAAGGTAGCTCAGGGTGTTTCTCATAACCCTATCAGCAGGATGGCTTGTCCTTTGCTACAAGGCAATCCCACCAAGCCTTGCTTCGGCTTCATGAGGTTTTCTGTACTGCTTATAATTTTTCAGCACGTGAATGTGAGCGCCCTGACTTCTTATAGACAGCAGTGTTTGTGTGTAACATGTTGCCATGGTTTGGCCTCAGATGGCAACAAAGAACGGCAGCCGCTCTCTCTGACCAGACCCTCCCCAGCACCGTGAGGGGAGAATTGGAAGAAAAGGCAAAACTTGTAGGTTGAGACAAAGGCAGTGTAACAGAAACAGCAAAGGCAAACAAGGAAAACGACAACATTAACACTGGGAGAGGAACCTACAACCACGATTAGGATACCAGGTACCACCACTCGCCCCCTGTGGTGGCTTCCTGCCCTCTGTGTCCCTGCTAGATCCTGGGGAGAATGAACCCTATCCCTGCCAGAACCATGACACACACCAAATGGAAAAGTGCATCGTGATGTAAAATGAAAGGTCCTGATTTTCACCTTTAACTAACTCCAGCAAATTATGTTTCATTTATATCCAATGTATGGCTCCTCTAAAATGCCAGTATTTGAAAGAGGCCAGACAGTAAATAAAAAGAATTGACTCTCAGTTATTTTTATTGACTTAATACTAAACCACCGACCTTACCATTAGGGTTACTGCACTTTCGCTTCTTTTGCCCTGTTCGAAGAACAACTGACTAGCTCCCACATATCCTGGCTCAGCTGTGCACACGTCCTAGTATTCTTTAGTGAAGTACACAGATTTATTTCCATCTTCTTTTATTTTGTGATGTCAGAGGTGCAGTTCCTGAGGAGGCTGCTGCTCTGTGTTAGCGTGGAGATGGGAGACCTGACCAGCTTCTCTCCAACCCTGGTCCAACTTTATTCACTTCTTCTGTACATACACATGCCTGATTTATGTCAGCATTAATAAAATAAGAATCAGACCTGGTGCTTGTGCCCTAAATTTCCATTACCTTGGATCACCTTGCTAAGGCATCCTTGCTTCTACATTCAGAAGCTTTGTTCCCTTTCAATGTGCTGTTAGTAACGGCTAGATGGGGGGCTGAAAGGCGATAAATACATTGACATTTCTAAGCATGGCTGACGCTTTCTTTCCTTAAAATTACTTACATATGGTATCTACTTGCCTGAGTCATTAATTTCCCTTTTACAGAGTCTGCTTCCACTATTTTTATGCTTTGTCTTTGATGTTTGCTTACATTGTCCCTGTTTTCCATGTCAGAGAGCACAAGGTGCTGTACCCCATTAAGGATGACTAATATATGGGTAGAGAGAAAAAAGAGAGGGATTAAACCAGAAAAAATGTATGCTAAAAACATTGTGGAGTACTTAACAGAAAAGCCCTGCTGCTCACATGAAAGCAATCTGGGAAAGGAGACTATTAGACAGCAAATGCATATGACTGAGGTGGAAACACAACGAAACCACCAAAGTAAAATAACAGATAATGTAGTAGTGAGGTTAATAATAAATTCCAGTCATGAAAGCATGAAGTGTAGAAGGGAAATTACACTGCCAGTCATCACCTCTTTATCAGGAAACTCATTAAAACCAGACCAGTACCACTTCTTCCACTGGAAAATTTGGATGGGCACGAGTGGGTCCCTACTGAAAAGAGCCAGCTGTGTCCAGCAGAGCTCCATGTGGCCACAGAGGAGGTACGATCCCACTGCAGATGCTAATGCTGTATTTTCATTAATTGGTTTATGTGCTTACTGTGCATGTGCATCACAAACACAGCTTATTGCTCACTATTACTCCCTTGGCTTCCTTTTATTTCATTCTGCCTCACCTATCTTGCAATTTAAAGCCCCATATTTCAATTTCATGACAGGACAATATGTAGCAAAATCTTTGCTCCTCTCTGCTTCAGTCATCCTGGCTCATTCTTGCTTTGCCCGTATTTGGATCTCTTCATACTGCCTGTCCTTCCAGCTTCATGCTTCGTGCTCTCAAATCCCCTCCTTAAATTCCTTCTTCCCCTTCACTCCTCCTGGCTCTGCCTTTTCTTAAAATCAAACCCACTGTCTCTGTGCACAGCCAGTTCGTGTGTGCCAGGAGATGGGGATGTAAAAAGCCCAGAGAAATGAGGAACCTTGTGCTGGGGAAGAAGGGGACTAAGAATGGTGACATGCATAAGTGCAGCTGCCTGAATAATTTTTACCTAGTAAAAAGGGCAATAACAGCAAAAGAAAAATCTTGATAAAACACCACATTTACAAAAACATTTCAGGTTTGGTTTATATTGAAAGTGAAAGCTCTGTCAATACAATTTGCTGAGGCTCAGAGACCTTTAAATAATTAGAATAACTTTTCTGCATCTAATTTGAAAAGTGCAAGAGTTGCCAAAATAGATGTTTTTTTCCTTGTATTCCTCTGTGGGTATAGTATAAACACACACTCAACCATGCATTCTTATCAGGAACTTGTAATCCTTAGCTGTAATTCTCCAACTAGAGAAACTCAAGATCAAGGATACCAGTGCAAAATTTCACAATGAATTTTTTTCATTCTTTTCTGTTATGAAAAGTTTTAAAAATTACGTAGTTACAGTGCCAAATTAAAAGTCATCTTGAAATTGCTTTAAACACAAACACTGAGGGAGGTTTGCAAAGACACAGGCAGGGATGGGTACACCATTCCTGGCGACCTTCAAAGCCCTTTTAAAACCTTGTTCAAAGCTGCTAACACTGCCTCTGTTTTGATAGAAGAGTAGTGGTCCTAACTTTCTATGAAGTTTCTACATACAGAACCCCACTGCCTCTGTATTTATTTACTGTATCGTTCTGTACTTTTAGAAGGTAAATGCTTTGGAAGAGGGATCCTATTTGTGTAAAATACGTATATGTTTGGGTATGAATGGAAAACTGCACTTAGCATGAAAAATGGTAATTTCAACACATATACAGTTGGACTGAATGTACTCTCAGCAAGTTTGTAGATGACACCAAATTGAGTGGTGTAGTTGATTTGCTGGAGGGATGGAATGCCATCTAGAAGGACCTGCACATGCTTAAGAAGTGGGCCTGTGCAAACCTCCTGAAGTTCAACAAGGCCAAGTGCAGGGTCCTGCACCTGGGTTGGAGCAGCCCCTGGTATCAACATAGGCTGGGGGACGAAGAGATTGAAAGCAGCCCTGCCGAGAGGGACTTGGGAGCGCTGTTGGATGAAAAGCTGGACATGAGCCAGCAATGTGCACTCACAGCCCAAAATGCTAACCATATCCTGGGCTGCATCAGAAGAACCATGGCCAGCATGTCACAGAATCACAGAATAGTTTGGGTTGGAAGTGACCTTAAAGATCATTGAGTGCCAACCCCCCTGCCATGGGCAGGGACCAGGTTGCTCAAAGCCCTGTCCAACCTGGCCTTGAACACCTCCACAACTTCTCTGGACAACCTGGGCCAGCGTCTCACCACCCTCACAGTAAACAATTTTTTTCCTTAAACCCAAACTACATTTACCCACTTTAAAAACGATGCCCCTTGCGCTGTCACTACAGCCCCTGGTAAAAACTCTGTGTTTCTTATAAGCGCCTTCACATGTTAAAAGATCACAATAAGGTCTCCTCAGCACCTTCTCTTCTCCAGGCTGAGCAACCGCAACTCTCTCAGCCTGTCTTCATAGCAGAGGTGCTCCAGTCCTCTGATCAGCTTCATGGCTCTCCTCTGAACATATCCATGTCTTTTTTGTGCTGGGGGCCCCAGAGCTGGACACAGTACTTCAGGTGGTGTCTCACCAGAGCAGAGTAGAGGGGGTGGATATGGGCTGCAAGTGCACATTGCAGGTTTATGTCCAATTTTTCATCCACAAATATCCCCAAGTCATTCTCCACAGGATAGCACTCAATCCATTCATCCCCCAGTTCCACTGTGCCATTACACTTTGCACAAGGTCTTCTCAATACTGCACAACATTCACAGAATGCTGGGACCTCCTGAGCTTTTCCTATGCATCCTTTCTGTGCTTTGTCTGAGCCGCTGTATATCTGGCTCTTTGGGGGTAGCCAGGAAAATCCCTACTGGGAATATACTGTCCAGGTGCAGTGCCTGTCCTCTTCCAGTGTTGTACTGCCTGCTCTGGTGTGTTGTGGTGCAAAGCTCTGCGGCTGGGTGTGCACCATCTGCACCTTCGCACCTTGGTCACACGCACAGCCTCTCCCCCACAAACCCGCCGCTGATTGACCGCGCTAGCCCCACGGCCGCCTTCACCCTCGGGCTCCATCCGCCGCGGAGCTCCCGCCAGGAGCAAGGGCAGGCCGCGGCGGGGGGCGGGCGGGTAGCCGTGCGGAGCAGAGCGTGTCAAGGGAAGTGATTCTGCCCCTCTATTCCACTCTGGTGAGACCCCACCTTGAGTACTGTGTCCAGATCTGGAGGCCTCAGCACAGGAAAGATATGGACTTGTTGGACTGGGTCCAGAGAAGGACCATGAAAATGATCACAGGAATGGAACACCTCTCCTGTGAGGACAGGCTGAGAGAGTTGGGGTTGCTCAATCTGGAGGAGGCTCCAGGGACACCTTATTGCAGTCTTTCAATATACAAAAGAGGCTTATAACAGAGAGAAACTTTTTACCAAGACCTGTAGCAATAGGTCAAGGGGCAGAGACCCTTTTTTCTTTTTGGACCTAAGGAAGAGGCTTTTTACAATGAGGGTGGTGAGACTGGAAAAGGTTGTGGATGTCCCATCATTGAACGTGTTCAAGGTCAGGTTCAACAGGGCTTTGAGCAACCTGATCCAGTGAAAGATGTATCTGCCCATGTCCATGGGCTGGGTGTTGAACTAGATGATCTTTAAAGGTCACTTTAACCCAAACCATTCTGTGAACATCAGATGTGTAGTACTCTCTCTTCAGTTGCCTCTCCTGTCCCAAGAAAGGAAAGATAAACTAAGTAAAAGGATATGGGAAGCCAGGTGAAGCTGTGGTCCCCCAGTGCTTACAGCCCCATCCCTGACTGGGCTGCCCAGGGAGCCCATCCCTGCACACCCAGCTGGTGCCCCAGACCCAGTGCAGCAGGCCTGGGGGGATAGCCACCAAGGGTAAAAGAAACAGGCTGTGATGGCCCCCAGTACAAGGTCCCTGACAGCAAAGAAATTTGTATCAACCAAATCTGGACAAGAGAAAGTGTCCCTGGTGCCAGCAGTGGGCCCTGTGGCCAGTGGTGTGGTCACTCCTCTCCTCCACTGTGCTCCTGGCAAGCCCTGCCCTTCAAAATGCTGGTCAGAGAGGGGTGGGCAAGGATGCAAAGGGACATGGTGCAAGAGGATGCCTCCTTCTAGACAGGCTGTGGACAAGTGGGACATTGCCTAAAAGAAACACTAGAAGTTCATAAATGGAGAGAAACACTAGTTCATAAATGGAGAGAAAAAATTGAAATGGCTGGAGAAAGCAGACCCCATATTTTATTTAATATCCTCATGCCTCACTTAGAGAGAAATGCAGGGTCAGCAGTTCCACAGCCTGGGGGCATCCAGGTGGGTGCACCAGGTGACATGAAGTCCCCTTTTTCTCCCTCTTTGACCATGTGATTCCTGCCCTCACCGTAATCCATCTGCCTGTGTCGCTTCAGTCAGTGTACAGAAATCACAATTTCTTTCTTCCCCTCGTTTCTGGTGTGACTTGCATATGCCCTCATGGAGAGGACATGCTTCTGAAATGTGACAAATATGGGCTTAAGCCATCCCAGCTGGGTTTGGGCTGCAGGTAATTGCTGAGCTACTCAGTAAAGGAGAGCTCAGGGCAAAACAAGTCCAGGACACATACCCAGTTTAGGTGCTGCAGCTGAAAAAAAAAGGTTTGGAGGTGGCGTTAAGTCATAAAATGGGGCTTTAGAGAATCAGACCTTTCACAAGCTCTAGTCTTAATAGTGGATGGTAAAAGGGGAAGAATCCCTGGTGTGCTTTTCAGCTGACTGTATGGTGATAACAGCCTCTATATCTAATTCTCCTTCAGATAACCTTGTCCAGACCTTAGACACCTACCCCAATAGCCTAAAAGAAAGCTTTTAATAACAGGGAAAATAACCCTCTGACCAAAAATAAACCTAAGGAGAAAAAAAAAAAACCACAGCCAAAAGCTGAATATATGCTGCAATTCAGGTAAGGCAGAAGAGGGTTTTCCTTTGGGACTGAAATGGGATTCAGAATCATACTTGAAAAAAAAATACCACCTCAAACCTCCTCCCAAAATTGTGCAAGCATTTTGCAGCCCCTGAATGCCTCCAGCTTCCTGCTCCTGCAGTGGATAAGGTTCTCACTATATGGCCTTCTTCAACATGAAATTTAAATTACTTAACTATAAACTGCTTTCCTAACAGTGGTTGGCACTTTGTATTTTAGTCAAAGTCACTGGTGATGTGTCCAGGTTTCCTGGAAATGCATTCAAAAAGACTTCAATTGATTTAGACCTTCACACAGATCTATTATTCCCAGCAAAAATTTCCAAGGGGTGAAGTTTCCTGGAAAGAGGTAATGTGCAAACGAGCACGAATGCCTTTAATTACCCTGTAGTCATATGAATTAGACAATAGGAATTTTCTACTGAAAGATTTGGACAAACAGTTGCTGATGTTCTGACCCTGTTAAAATCAGTGGCATGTCTACCACTAAGCCACGCAACAGAGAAAATTTCATTTAGAAATTCTAACGACCCTTAACATCTGACCTGACATTGTGAACAGGTGAATCCGCATCAGTATGGAGAGCCTGTGAGAGTAAAAGGAGGACACCCAGGACTTCATTTTGTGTCTATCACAGAAAAACACTCTGGCATAAAAAGGAGAAGTTGTGCAGAAAAAAAAAAAAAAATCTGCATAAAAAAATGTAGAAGCATAAATTTTACATCAGTCACAGAAATCTGGAAGAACAAGAGGAATTTGAAAAAAATCATTGATCATTGCTACGAGATGCATCCAAGTACAGATATTAACTAGCTTTCAAAAGTATTTTTATCTTAAGTTCTGCCCAGGCAAATTTCATTCATGCATGCTATAAATACAGGTAGAGGTGAAGGCAATGAATTACGAAGAGAGAAAGGACTAGCAAACCCAGCTCTTAAAATGATGTCTAATTTAACATTTAATCTTTTAAAGGATTTAAGAGAAATTATTCAGACTTTACAATAAATAGTGATCTATAAGGGGTCTTCTCATGGAATGACTTTGGTAACTGTGACTCCATCTCAATCTAGCTAGAAACTCTTACAATAGTGAAGTTAATATATTTGTCATATGGAGTTCAGAGTGGAATTTGAAATCATGTGGTCCATGGAGGTTTATATATTGCATTGTAGGTGGCATTTTTGAAAAATTCTACCCAAATATGCCTAGCATTTTAAAAGCAATATGCATAATGGACCTTCCACGAAGTTCCTTTTTTTCCCCTTTATTAATCACAAAAAAAGTTATTTTTGACAAGATATTTCATGCATTTAATTTCGACAAGAACACAGGATCAGAGGATGAACTATCTAGACAGGCTAGCTGTATTCATGTCAGTTGGCTCTGAGGAAATTTCTCAAAGAGTATTTTAGGACTTATCCTAAGCAACCTCTGAACTGTTAATGATAACTTCTGAAAATTGCAGGCAGACAGGGAGTCCCAGAGAACTTAAAAAAGGCAAACAAAATCTATCTCAGGAGCAAGACTAGGAAGAAACCTGTGGGACACACAATGATGGATTAGTTTAACTTCAGTACCTGGAAATGCTCTCACTGGACTGTCACTTAATAACCAACAAAATAGACAATATATAGTTTTGTTATGAGCAAATTACATGATACCATTCTAAAAATATTCCTTAACATGGTTAGAAACATCGCAAAAACATGAAGAACCACGGACAGAATTTCAACTGACCATACCACAGCTTTTGACAATCCCACACAATGTTATCATAAGCAAGCTGAAGGAAAATGATCCAGATAAAATTATGAGGTGAATGTACAGCTGATTTCAATTTGAGTTTATCATTCATTGGTTTTCTTAAATGCAATGATACAAGAGATGGGGGCGGCATCAGAAGATGACAATGGATTGCAAGTGAAAGTGCAAAATATAGCGCTGTTGCAAGACATTCAAATGCCCTTCCGGGATGCATTAACAGGTATAAAATACAGGAAGCGGTTCTTTAACCCAGGTTCACATTAGTTACCTCAGCTGGAAACCTGTGTCCATTTTGGGGCTAGGTATTTTTAAAAGAATGTGGCTCTATGAATCATTCAGTTCAGACATGAGCAACAAGAATGGTAAGAAATGCGACTTCTTGGGAATGGCTGAAAGAATTGAGCCTGTCTTTCCTAGAAAGAATACAAGGATGATGTGAATCTTCACATGCACAAAACATGTACTCTTCCTTCAAAATCAACAGGAAAACAAGTAATCCTGGTTGATGAGAAGGAAAGTAATTTAAATTAGACATTGTCCTTTTAATTGAAAGGGCAATTGAGCACTGGTTACCGCAGAGACTACTGGCATCCTCTACACTGAATGTTTTTAAAAGCAGCTGAGGATGGTATAAGTCTGCTCAATTTTGTCTCAAGGATGAGGACAGACTAAATCAGGCTCCTCATCCTGCAAACCATCCATAGATTACTTCGACAGTTTGCACAACCTGCTGCCAGCTGGAAGCCAGCATGACCTGGCTGAGCTGTTTGGGGGTGGGAGCCTCTGACCAGCTCAGAGTTTCATAGAAAGATGATGTATGATCTCATGTGATGTATGTCAGCTTCCCTGACAAGAGAAGGACCAGAGATGTTCAGGGAAGATGGTGTTTGGAAGCAGGCTGTTGCCAGTGCTGTTTGTCTGCTTGGAGCTCTTTCCCAGCTGAAGTCTGAGGACTACCTTGAAAATGGGGGAGCCAAAAATAGGCTATGTGAAATATGAGGGTGGCAGCAGTATGCACTTGAATCTGCAGCAGAAGGAGATGACTGATGCTCCTAGTCTCAAGATAGCCATACTGAGGGTCCTGGTGGTCCGTGAGCCAGGGGTTCAGTGGTCCATAACTGGCCTACAGAATCATGATACAGTTAGTCCCCATTAAATATGTGACAACAAAGCTAGATAGTAGCCTGGAAAGTATTCTGAACTTTGGCACTGATCCACTGGTTGAAAATGTGTGGAAATCATTAGATGAAATGACCTCTTGATGTCACTTTCAACCTTACATTGCAGAGATTTCTGTGAAACAGTAGAATAATTTCACTCCTCTTTGGAATAAGAACAGGAATAAAAATGGAAGAGCAAATAATAGATAAAAAATGGTATAGTTCCAGTATCCAATACTGATAGAGCAAGTTCATGAAGCTATTCTTTTTATGCTACATGTAATAGAATGTTAATACAGATTTGGAAGAGCTGGTGTGTTAAACAATGCTATTTGAGAATTATACAGTATCTCATCTTTAGTGAAAACTTCTGGCAAATAGCTAAACTACGCTAAACTGTGTTACTTGAGAATTACAAATAGTGTTATGTGAGAGGAAGGTTGTGACAGGTACAACTATTTGCCTTGTTTTTCCACAAAGGATGAGATGTCTTATTTGTCTCAAATGCCAAAATTTGTCAAGGTTTTCTCAAAGAATAATATTGCTTCAAACAATATGATAAACCCCAATCCTTAAAGTTCCACCTGGCAGGGAAGAAAAGAAATTAACATTTCTGCATATGGTATCTCACTGATATGTACTGAATTCCAAGCTGCAGGGCAAGAAATCTGCTGTGGAAAGACCAAATTTTTGTGCTTTGGGACTTCAGGTCTGTGAAAGCTATAGTATCGTTACACTGACACATAGAGTGGGATAAGGGCCTATTTTTGAGACCTGCTACTTATGCTTATCAGAGCAATCCCCTGGTATAAACACCTGGCACAGCCCTGTTCTCTGAAGGGGACTGATCCAGCTGACAATATGCCCCAAGCTCTACCTGAAGTTACAGTCCTACATGCAATCCTTGGCACAGCATGGCAAGGGTGGCACATCCCTAATGTAAGATGGTGCTTCAATCTGGCCCTAATTATTAAATTGCAGTATATACTACCATGTTTCTGTATCTAGCCCTCACCCTTAAAAAGATAACAAATCAGAGTGTTTGAACATGGTGAATCGGAGTGTAAGCTATTTACATAATCACTGTTTACATTCTGTTAGAGGTAACAAATTCCTCAAGAAAAAAATAGTCAGTGTTGATAAAGAGAATATCAGCAAAGAGCAGATTAAGCAGGACACAGAGAGCCTTACAGCCCAATTATACATAATTTGCCATGGACATGGTTTGAGAAAGAAATGCACACAATGACGTAGAGAAAATTGCTTAGCTTGGCCACGTCTTTATTAACAAAACAACAGTGCCTGAGGGCAAATTGTCCTTGAAAAATAACTCCTGGGGATAATAGCCTGTCTTCATCCTTTGCCTTGTGGAGAGGAAGAGCCTTTTTCTGCCATTCATAATCCCTTCTCAGGTATGATGCTAGCCTGAGCCTCTTCAACATCTACCTGACCCACATGCTTGTCCACAGCTGCTTAGATATGCCCCTTCTCCCTTGGAGACCCAGAGTCTAATCCACTATGGTTCTTCAGCAGCTTGTTTTTTTGGATCTATGCAGTGATTTTCTCCTACCTTACAGCCAGGGTAGCGTGGATTTGGGAGGCTGCTATGCCTCTCCCATCCCAGGTCTGCTGTTTTATCCAACAAGCATTCCTGCGTCCTGCCAAAAGTCTTATTCCCACCTTTTCCTGCACTCATGCATCAACTGCGAGTACAAAGGCAAATAAAAATCACCAGAGAAGTGAGTGTATGAGCCTACCAGCAGCTGAAGGAAAGTGTCTCTGCTGCTATATTCTATCCCAGACTTTCATGAAAAATGTGCTTTTTGTTCCTCCATATCTTCAGCAATGATCCTGTGGGGTATTTTGTCGGTCATATTTCAGAGTAACAGTCAGCTTACAATAAAATTTCAAAATCAGAACTTATAGAGGAGGAGAAAAATGGTCACTTCTTGTCCCTTGTTTTCAGGTAATGAAAAAGGGATTTTTAAATTCCATTAAACTAACATGAATATTAAGGACATACTGTCAAAAATGAAAGCCCAGAAAAGACTGGAAGGTGCAATGTCTTTTCTCATGACTTAATCTTTCCTAAAAAAGGAAGTATGATCCATTGCCTAATGACCTTTAAAATTAATAACAAGAGAACAGGCTAGAATAGGAAAAAGATCTTTTAAGGAATATTTGGATTAGCTGGAATTACTCAAATTACCATTCCTATGACAAAATCTCAGAAATCACTGTACATTTTGTGAGTTTGTGGGGAATGGAGAAAATCCTGAAGAATAAGAACAAGAAAAACAAGAACAAAAAGAATCCTGAGGACAGCCACATTATCACTTTTAGTAAGGAGGGAGTAGGATTATGTACAGAACACCTGACTAGGGAGCAGTACCATAGAAAGGACCTATAATAGATAACAAAATCATATGGAAGGTATGGGTGGCAAATACTGTCCTTCACATGGCACTGGTAAGATCTTGATCAGAGCAATATTTCTTGTATTGCAGTCCACATTTTATGAAACATGCAGATGTAATGAGAATACTTTTATGTATTTGGAATTAAAAAATGCTTTTTGTAGAAAAGCAGAGATGAAGGGAAGGTATTGGTGCCAGCTATGTAAAAGGTTGCTATAAATGGGAAAATGGTTGATTATTCTCCATTTGCACTGAGACAGTAACCTGCGGACATATAGGAACAGTAAGGCTTATGTTAAATATCAGGAGAACTTTCTTAACATCAGGACATCAGAAGATGGCTGGATTATCATCATGGGAAGTGTGACAAATGTCTCCTGGCTTGAAGTCAATGGTTGGACTACATAACCTTTTGTGCCTAGTATTTCTACAATTTGTTTCCTCCTGGCACATACCTTGATTTTTAAAGCAATTCAGTTTGTGCCACATTCAAATTGCAGCTGCAAGCTCTTTGTTTTGTTGGTCATATACTTATGAGCATAGAGCAGTGTGCTGTGCTTGACAAGCTGGAAGGCTCCAGGGACATCCTGCTGGAAAAAATGCAAAGAAGAAATACTGGGAAGGGGAGTGAAGAGGGAAGGAGAGATATATTAGCTTCGTGGTTTTGGCGGTAGTGTTACAAATACCTCCAGCCAGTTCCTTCAGCCCAGCTCAAGGTGTCACTGAGCCCAGCTAATCCAGGGCTGAGTTTGCAAGCTCAGCACAAGGGTACTGTGTAACAAATATATTTGTGGCACCATGACCACTGCTAGGATATAATGAGAATTTCAGTGTGGGAGGAGACACCATGAACAGCCTGTGCCAGGTTTGGGGAGGCAGGTATATGCCCTAGGTCTTTGAAGTGATCTGCCAGTCTCCAACAGCCCAGACACTACAGTGCCATAAAGTACTTATCATCTCAGAGACGCACTCTGAACACCAGTTTTCAAAACGCACCTTCATAAAAACAGAGCTGGTGTCAGCCAGTTATTTCCATACAGCAAGGTCCAGCCCAGAAGTAAACATTGTATCATGGAACCAAGTCCCAGTCGAGACCAAGAAGCTTTCCTATCTGCTGGTTCGCAATATGGGGTGTCACCCAGCTGTCTTGCAAGCCTTGTCATACAAAACCCCTTATCCTGGTGACTGCCAGCTGTCTCAGTGTCACTTCTGGCAGCCCAGGTGGGGTGTTGGCCAGTGAGAGAGAGGGCAATAGATTCACAGAGGGATGATTTAGTCTTCAAGGCAAAGCGACTTTGCTTTCTGAATCAGTCAATTGATAACAGGTCCACTAGAACCACCTATGTCAATGGTTTTACTTTCAGAGTGGCTTATTCTAGCATAGCCTAAAGCCTTTTCCTGATCAAATTAAGCTGGACAGAAACCCACTACTTAAGCACTAAAATAAGTGTTCTTGCAGAGAAGTTTGCTTACATTTGGCTATGCTGGTTTAAGTCCACATTGGATTACACTAAAACAATTTATTCTGTCAACAAGGCCTCATGTAGGTCTGAAACATAATGGTGTGGGATTTCAAGAGAAACTGGAGAAAATCTTTTGACTTCTCAGCGACAAAAAAACATATATACATCAAGTTGAGGCTCTTACAAAAAATATCCCAACATAGTGAAAGAAAACATTATCTTTATGAGGAATAACTCCAAAGAATAACCTGGAGCTGTTCCTCTTTTGAGGGCATTTCGGTAAGCTGCTGTATCAGACCTGACAAAAGCTCGTATGGCTGAACACTTCTCTGCTTGGGTTTGGTTTTTTCACTGTATCATCTTGTCTACTAGAAGATATATTTTCTTACAAGCTTGCCTGTTATATGCTAGGACACTGGTGCTACAACAACATTACCTCATTAATATAACATTACATTAGAAACAAAACATGGAATAAAACATTCAACCCTCGTAGTATCAGGATCAAGAGTCAAGAATGCCTTTTTCAACCATACAGCTTTTAACTTTCATTTTTTTCATACCTGGGGCCACTCAAAAGATAAGCAAACTGACCAGCTACTCTGGGACTGCTCAGGGGCTTCTGATATGAGTTACATGAATACCGGGAAGGGGTAGCCAAACAGTGTAAGGATGGTCCTCTTCATATTATCTGAAAAGGTAGATTTAAAAGAAGATGAAAGGTGCAAAGGCTGACTCATAAGGCAAGTGCTTGAAGAGACCACTTTAAGGTTCAACATGCAATCTTAATTGCCGTGCTTCCAATCCTGGAATGCCTGAGTTTGCATTGCTGCTACAACCCTTGTAACATAGCAGTTTTTTGTGCAGGTAGTTTTCTAGGCAGAAAAGCACTTTCCCTTCTGCATAACTATGTTACCCCTGGAGGTTATCTCCAGAGATCACAGCTTTTGCTCTGCCCCAGTCACCTTTGCTACTCGAGCAAATGCTGTAGTTGTGGGACGTCACCTAGGATGTGGCTCAGCACTGGCGGGACACACATTGGCACAGATTTCAGAGGTGTTTGCTGGCAGCAGATGTCTGGTGAGAGGATGCACCTGGAGGACCTCCCCTGAGCAGGTTCTTTTTATGTCCGATTCCCACCTCTTCCAGTCTTCACCACCAAAGCCTGGGGCAACAGAGGGATAATTTAATCTTTTCAGTGTTCAGGATTCAGCTCCACATTTCAAACTTATTTTGCCTTATGTATAGCGTATTTATTTTCATTTAAAACAATGGTTGCTTTTGTGATCGTTTCCATCAAGCTATGCATAGCCGTGTTCCCTCGGCATATCCACCTTCCTATGTCACGCCATGTCATACCTTCCTCACCTTGCTCTGTCCCAACGTGGCATTTCAGAGCTCTGAGAGGCAAGTATGACACCTGCTCATACCAACTGCCTGTGACCACCGAGGTCCAAACGGGCATTTGCAGCTCTTCTTTCCAGGAATCTGTCGCTGGTTGCTATAGTGATAAACAAGTTGGCTTATTAGGAACACGAACAAAGCACTAGAGAAAATTATTTCAAAATGGCCTACATGCATACATAAGCATGCCATCTTGTTCTTCATTGTCAGCTCGGGCAGCTGGTTTCTTGTTTCTGAACAGAACAGACCCCCATACACATTTTTAGCAAGCCCAGCCCGGTCTCCACTGCCTGTCTTTTCTGACACACAGAGTCCTGTGTATGAGTGCTTCACTTCTGAGTTGGATGATTATGTTTCTTGAAGGCTTCCACAACTGGAAAGTGTAGGAAAATGCACTCTTTTAGAGAAAGTGTTAGGTGAGATCTAATGAGGCTGAAATAAGTCTAAAGGAACAGAAGAGGACAGAAGAAATTAAGCTTTTGCTGCATCCTGTGCTGCTGCTTCTTTTTTTTTCTTTCTTCACCTCTCGCTGGGATCTGGTTTTCACCCACTACAGAGACTAGGCTGATGGGCCACCTTCACACACCAAAGCCAATTACCCATCTTTAGTCATCAGTAGTCACTGCTGTTGACAGAAAACCATGAAACAGTCCAAAGAAATGAACCATTCTTAAGTTTAATCTATTCAGTTACAGCTATGTGGAATAGGAACTATTTCTCTGCAGTGTTTCATCCACTAGTTTAAAATGGCACACTTTTATATGTTTATCCAACTGGTTTTGCTTCTGCTTCCTGAATGGCTGTAAAACTTCTATCAGCTGTAGAACCTAAAAAGCAATCAATTTTAATCGCTTTTTTTCAGGTATTATCTATAACTCTGACCATCTTTCCAATTTCTGAAAAAAAGAACAGTCTGTAATGTTGTCTCCAGTTTGAGCAAATCCTGGTGTTCAGAAACTGAGGGGAAATTCAAATGGAGCAAGCAAAAGACGTGGCCAGCTTGCGCCCTGCCAGCCCTGGGCATGTCCACCTGAGAGGCTGGGTGGGTAGACTGGGTGGAAGCAGAGCCACCTGATGGATGGATGACTCCGAGGGGTGAGGGAGAGAAAAGCAAAATTCTTTGTTATTTGGAGTTGGAGTTATTTTAGAGAAAGTGGAAAAGTGCATCTATGGCATGGCCATAGGAACTCTCATGCCATGCATATCCTTTTCTACAGATGTTGAAAAGACTGAAACCAGTGAAAAAGGACGAAACTGGGTCACACAATTGCTAGCATTACAATCCCTTATGACTGTGTCCAGCCAGCACAAGGTGAAGAGTCTGCAGTGTGCTCCGGTTTGCAAAAAGCCTCCGTGGGCCTGTAGAGAATGTTCCCAGAGATTAGATTATTCTTTTTTGCATGTACGTGCATACGCAGACTTGCACACACACACTGCTTTCTAGCATTGTTTGAGCATCCCCCTGCCAGGCATCCTGCTCTGGTAAGAAGGGCACAAAACTAAAATAGAGGCAACATTTTTTAAAACAAATGAAAAATCAGGTGCCAAGACCTAACACATCTCTGACAAAAATCTTTAGAGAATGAGGGCAGCAATCAGTAATGCCATAATAGATGAGCCAGGCAATAAAGTACTACAAACAAATAATTTTGGACCAGATCCTGAAGAGAAATGCCTGCCCACACACTCTGATACAACCCAGAATATGCACTGTACTGTATATTGTATGTGAAACCATAGGAACAGACTGAGTCACACAATGATTGGTACCATCCATCACAAGTTAGAAACTTGTCCTTTGTTTCAGAGTTGCACCTGAGGCTTCCAATCAAATGTGACAATTGTTATAATAACCAGTGCTAAGGTGTTTGGCAGAAAAAACTATCCCTGCAGACAGTTTGGAATGGTTTCTTTCCAAAGGAAGAACATTTTGCTTTGATTATCAAGAAAAAACAGTTTAATAAGTAACATTTGCCTTAGAGGTAGTGTCTTCATTACCTTTTACCTCTCCATCTAAGATAATCTATATCTATACCTAAAGCTAACAGAAAATGCTGCTGCATCATTTGATATCATGCCTGGGGCACTTGACTCATGACATGAAAACATGTTACAATGCTTCTGGGGTAAAAATGTAATTATTGTGATTTGTTATCAAACAGCCAAATGTCTCATATCATTATGTTACAGATCTTGTGTACAGTTAGAAGCAGTATGTTAACCAGTGTACAGAAGCATGTAGTTACCAGCTTTCAGGAACACAATTATAGAGGTGGAAAAATATCAAATAGTTCATCGGGATAACTTCCTGGTGCTGCATTAGTGTTAGTGCTCCTTCCTTAACTGCAGCAATTACACTCAGCTATTCTTATTGCTGCCTTTACCAAGGTCATATAGCCATAAACTATTACATATTCTCTCTAGGTTAAGCTCTGAATATGACATACAAGTCCACCGAAGATAGTATTTTTGGATGAAAAATAATATAAGGTTAAAAATACTATTTTAAATATTATAATATTTTGGGCTATAAAGAATGTCAATTAAACATATCTGTTGGTAACCCTTAGTTTCTAGGTTCTGCCCAAATAGGTTTTTAGGTTTGACATGGCATCATACAATATCTAGATGTGACTAGCTTTGAATTGACTTTTCCAAATGACTACTGACTTTCAAAACAGAACAAGCAATTGCTTCTTGATATGTTGCTTTGATACATATGTTTGCATTATTTGAATGAATTATCTCTGTAAATAGGATTGCATGGTAAATGAGAAAAAATGGTACATTCAGTCATTAGAGAGAGATGGCTTTTAGATGACTGTCCTCTAGATAAAATGCATCAGCACAAAATGGGCAACAGTAATTTCATGTTCAAGATGTTTTGGATTTGGATATATCAAACTATTTATGCTCACTGCATTCCTCCATATTATTTCGTTAATCACGTAACAGCCCTTCCACTCCTTCACTAAACTTGCTGACTCTAGTTAGCTCTCTAACACAGATGTTTCCTCATGCAGATGTTCAGTGCCTGGTCATGTGTCACCCTCACTTTCACATGGATTTCAGTTTATATTACATCACTTCAATGTCCTTTCTGTGTGTGAGCCCTCTGGGTTAATATGTCCTTTTGAATAACAAATTGATTGCAGATAGATATGAATGATAGATACACATCTGCCCACATTATCTGTTTTTGTTATACACACGCAAATGTGAAGGAAACATATAAAACAGAAAGCAGTAGTTTAAGCCAAGGAGGCTGGTGTGAAGACATGACCAGTCTCTAACCAGCACTATTCTCACTGTTAAATCAATGTTTCAGTGATAAATTACTCTATTTCTGGTCTCAGTCTACAAGTCGCTGAGACCATCATTTGATCTATACAAGGGTAAACACTTAAATCACAGAATCATGCAGAATTCAGTAATTTGTAAATACTAATGCTGTCCCTCTATGTTTTCATGCAACATGAAGTTTTAAAAGCACAATTTAAGCTGTGTTTAGTTATGACAGCAGGGAGCATTGAAAAAATGCATCAGAAATACATCCTGGTAGGAAAAGATCCCTAAGAGGTTTTAGATCGTGCATTTCATGTGAGCTGTAGGACCTGATGAATGCCCTTTTCTCAAAATAAAGACAGGTGGATTATTATTAAATTCTTACATGGGAATGCTTTTTAAAAAGGAGCTCTCTTTTCAGCACGCCAGAAGAACGTGGAGAGGCGGTTCAGGCCGGTGCAGGCACAGCGGGCAGGACCTGCTGCCAGCACCGTGGCCCCGGTGCCGCCGTCGGGGTGCCGGGGTCGGGAGGGTGACAGCGGCTGACAGGCACCGGGGGAAACCGAGGGAAACCGAGGGAAACGGCCGTCTTATTTACAATTTGGCACTTCTGCGGAGCTCAAAAATATTGCTCCGTCAAAAACAACCCAAACAACAAAAAGGAAGCGAGCGGCTGCCCACTGCTCTCCCCGGGCTCCCCGGCCCGTCGGGCGGGCGGCACCGCCCCACGGAAGACGTCCCAGCCGCCGGCCGAAGTCGCCGGCCGCGGTGCCCACCGCGGAGAGAAAGAGGCCCCTCCCACCCCCGGGTGTCGACCTCCGTCCCCTCCCCGCCGCGCCCGGGGGCGGCAGCCGGGGCGGGGCGGGAACCACCCCGCCGCCCGCGGGGACCCTCCCTCCCGTCTCTCCCCGCCCCCGCCAGAGCCGCCCGGGGAAGCGGAGGAGAAGGAGCGTCTCCCCCGAGCCTCCCGCCGAGCCCCGGCGATGCTGAGGGAGGAGGAAGAGGAAGGGCGGCCGCTCGCCGAATAAAGGCGCGGCGGGAGCGGGGCCAGGCACCTGCCCTGTCCCGCCGGGCTGCGGCAGGGCTCCGTGGGCCGACCGCGACCCCCCGGGCCGCCGGTCGGGAGCGCCGCCCTCCCCGGCGAAGGGGCAGCCCCGCCGCCATGCGCTGAGCGCCGCGGCAGCGCTCGTCCATGGGGCGGCGCTGAGGGGCGGCGCGGCGGAAGGGCAGGATGAAGTCTCTGCTCTTCGGCCGCTTCCTCCTGCTGCTGCCCTGGGTGCTCATCGTCATCATCGTGCTGGACATCGACAGCAGCCGGCCGCCGCTGCCCGCCCTGGCCCCCCGCGGCGGAGGCGGTAGCGGGGGGGCCCGGCCGGCGGCGGGGCGGGCTCCCCCCCGGCAGGCGCCGGAGGCGGCGGTGCCCACCATCTATGCCATCACGCCCACCTACAGCCGCCCGGTGCAGAAGGCCGAGCTCACCCGCCTGGCCAACACCTTCCGGCAGGTGGCGCGGCTCCACTGGATCCTGGTGGAGGACGCGGCGGCGCGCAGCGAGCTGGTGAGCCGCTTCGTGGCGGGGGCCGGCCTGCCCTGCACTCACCTCCACGTCCCCACGCCCCGCCGCTACAAGCGGCCCGGGCTGCCCCGCGCCACCGAGCAGCGCAACGCCGGCCTGGCATGGCTGCGACAGCGGCACCAGCACCTGCCCCCGCCCCAGTCCGGGGTGCTCTTCTTCGCCGACGACGACAACACCTACAGTCTGGAGCTCTTCCAGGAGGTGCGTGCGGGCCGTGGGGTTCGCGCCGCGGCCCTCCCCCCAGCCGCCCGCTCTGTCCCGTCGCTCCTCGTCTCGCCTCAGGCGCCCGCTTCGCCTCCCCTCAGGCACGCGGCCTTTGCCGCCTCTCTTCGCCTGCCCTCAGGCGGCCGCCACGCCCCGCGTCTCCGCGCCCCGCCTCAGGGGGCCGGCGCTCCGCTCCTCTCCTCTCCCTGCCTCTCCGCCGCCCGTCCCGGCTGGGGAGCCCCCGCCCCGTCGGCGCTCGGCGGTGTCCTCGGTGCCCCTCACCCGAAACCCGGGCACGAGACAAGTCCCTCGCCCGGGCTCCCCGGCGGTGCCGGTGTGAGGCCACCCAGCTCTTCCTTTTAAGTTTTTTGTCCCTGCCTTCCCCGCCCCCTCCCCCAACCCCTTCCCCGCCCCACATTTTTACTGGTGTTTTCTCGTTTTCCTGCCGAGCGAGGCAAGTTTAGGGAAATACAAGGGATCCAGTGTTTGTGTTAAAACTGGGGTGAGAAGCGCGCCGTCTTTGATTTTATTTCTCTCAGGCTGCGTTCCTTTCCCCGTAGGGCAGACTCGCATCAGGAGTCGCCACCCTTCACAGCTTTTTCTTTGCTCAAATAAATTAAGCTAGAGCCGGCTCCTTCTCGTCGAGTTGCTCAATCTGTTTGAAGCTCTTAAAAGCAGCAAATCGTTTGTGTAGTGACTAAACGCCCTTTCAGGAGCCCCTTTTGTGAAGAGACCTGTTTTTGTCTTTGTTACAGTCCCTTGGTAAAGCTCTTCTTTTTTTGGTGGGAATTGGCAAGCGCTCGGGGAGAGGTTATCCTGCTTTCTTTCTGGGTTCCTCATGGCAGGAAGGAGGGGTATTTAATAAGTGGACATAAAACAGCAGAAGAAAGGTCGTGTACATCTTCCGTGACAGCTGGAAAAGTAACTTTGGCAGGAAAAGGAGGAAGGGAAACAGAAAAGTAGACTGGCAGCAGATAGGAAGCGTACAGGACTGCAGACAAATTGCGGTCCGTGACTTTTGCTTGTGGACAGTCCAGTGTTCAGTGGTGTGTGCCCATACCCTGTGCTTCGGAAGCACTGTGCTTCCCCGCGTGCTTTCCAGTCAGTAGGTTAAAATGAACACGGCGCACAGAAATGTGAAACACGTGAAGTTCCCTAGAGCAAGTAATTTTAGAAATGCTTATGTTTGTTTGTGCTCAGTTTCGTAATGCATCCTTTTCCATTTCCAGTGCACTGGCAGGTGCAGCGTCCCCATTCAGCAGGGATGCCCTACTTCCTTTGCCCGCCTGGCATTCAGCATTGGAGCTGCTAAGCTGAAGACCTTTACCTAGAGGCTAAACCTTTGTTGTAATTGATTTTTCTTAAAATCTCCTGGCTATGCTTAGCGCATTATAATGCAGAGTAATTCCACCTACCGATCTTTGATGTGATGGGAGTGTCCATCTCTGCAGGGGATGTAAAACTAATCTGGTTCAATCTTAGGGAGCCTGTAAATTGATACAGAAAACACACTTCACCACAATGAGTAATGTGGGACAAAAGATATTTGGAGACAAATGTCTACATTTTTTTCTTTTTTTTTTTTTTTGAGTAGTAATATTAGGGATAAACTAAAGGAACTGTATTGGCAGGTGTATCACTTGAGTGACCCATAGCTACTGAAAGGGGGTTGTCAGGCTTATTCTTTATCAATTCCTGTATTATTATTCTAATTGCTGTGAATGGTGAAACAAAAAGGTACAAATTACCTCTCTAATCAGCTAGGAAATGCAGGAAGGCAAGAGTATAAAACTCCCTGAAAGGTTAACCTTGAAAATTGGAAGCATGATAGGCAATCTGTGTTTACTTTTTCCCACAAGAATGGTCACCTTGGGCATGCTGAGGCTTCTCTTTGACCAGGGTTCAGCTGCTGGGAAAAGGGTGTTTATTCTGAGCCCTGTGCTTGCTGGCAAACACACATGCGTGAAGGAGTTTTCCCTGTGAAATGTGGTGGTTGTAAAGCTCTGTTACAGGAGTGGAGAAGGAGCTTTGACTCCACTGTAAGTTCCTTCCCATGATTGTTTTCTGAGGTCACTAACGAGCTGTATGTAAGGTTTCTGGGACGCTGGTGGTAGTAACACAGGGAATGCCTTGTCGATCTGACAAAGTTAGTGGAAGTCCCTTAGCAGGCTTTACCAATGGGATGTGCCTTTATGACAAATGGGAGGTTGTGTTCAGAGAGAGCCAGTAGACTTGTTTTCAGCCAAGGCACTGCTTGAGGGTTTTGGTATTTTTTTTCCTAAAAAAACCCACTTCTGTCTTTACAGGTTCTGGCTTGACAGCTCTGTAGTAAATCTCAGTCTCTCCTTCAGGAATTGATTGATTTATGAGGTCAAACTGTGCTCATCTTCTCCAAGCATGAAGGGAACGGCTTCAGAACGTGTTGTATGCAGATGAAATCTGGTAATAATTCCTGTTGTGAAAGTAGCAGTAACGATACCTGAGAGGGAGGGTTTTTTCAGTTTGTTACCCTGCTGGGAACAATTCTGCGGACCTGCAGTCGCATGATCCCAAAGGAGATTGGATAAACTCTGCTCACTGGGGAAAGTGGTGTAAATGTAGAGGGACAAGACAGGAGCTCTGAATTCTAGTCCTACCACCATCCTGTGCTGGCTGGGTGACCTTCAGCATGTCACTGACATGGGCCTGGGACATGTGGGTCCCAGTCTGCTGGCAGCAATGTTTGCTAGCATCTGTCCACAAGCTGTTATCTACATTTGCTGGCTTGTAAAATAGTTGGTCTGTCCTCTTTGTAACAGCTTTCTTCTGAGTCAGAGTTGGTTTCAGTAACAGCAGTGAGGCCTTGGGGGGGTGGGAACCAATGCTAGTTAGGACCGTAAAGCCAACATAAGAGAGGCATTAGGGATGTGTTTTGCTCAGAGGTCAAAAAAGCATTACAGAGCAGGAGGTGTACCAGGGAATGGCACGTCAGTGAAGGATTATGTTAAAGTTGCCTCCTTTGCTGTGTGTTTCCCTAGTGCCCTTACAGAAGATGGAGCCTTTTTAACAAAGCAAAATCCACAAAGGCTTTACTGTGAGTGGAGGTGTATAAGCTGTAAGGGCATGATCAAAAAGGAGCATGCTTTGACATGAAATGCCATGGGATACCTCTGAGAGCTCTTGATGAGGAAATTCTAATCTTTGTCCAAAATACTTCTGTCTGGTACTTACAGGGACAAATCCCTTATATTTGATATGGAGTGAGCTGGGCGCAGTAGACCTGGGCAAAATGTGTTTCATGGAAACGAGGAAAAAAAAAACCTTCCAGCTTACAGTAGTGTTTCACTGGAAAATGTCACCACCTGTGGTAAAGCTGTAACCTTCTGGTGCTGTTTGTAATTGTCTTTTTTCCTAAGACATATTATGGCATATGTGTGTATAGCTTAGTCTGTGATTGTCAAAACTACTTCCTCAAAGTCAAACTGGGCAGGGTCTGAGCCGGTTTAGTTGCTGTTTCTAGAAAAAGTTGGAGAGCCTGGTTTGTCTTTCTGCTGCTGCAGTGTATTCAGTGTTGGCTCAGCTGAGTGTTTTGTTAGGAAAGGCTCACCTTCCTTGGAAAGGACCAATTGCTTCAGTGATTGATAGTAAAATTCTGTAAAGTACTAACCAGGACTGCACTAATGGTGAAGAAATATTTCCAGGAGTGGAGGTGTGGCCTTTAAGTTAATCCCAACTCTTTCTGCTTGAGAGTATAATGGTGGTCAGGTGAAAAATGGTGCTTTTACTTTAATGTTGGTGGTTCTGGCATATCATATTTTGTCACTTATTATTTTGGGAAAAGAATTTATATTTTTTCTGCTCAGATATGATCTGTTCACCTGGAGGTATTCATCTGCATCTTTCCATCAAAAACAACAGTCTGTTTTCTGAAAATATCTTTTATCAGTTGAACGTCAGCCTGCATTCATAACAAAGCCACTAAAAGGCCTGAAATCCCAACTACTGTATTTGATATGCTTTACAGATGCTTCTGTATGAATAATCATAACTTCTATTTTTCACTGTAGGCTGTTCTTTTTGGAGCAATTGTTAGTTTCTGTTGCTTTTGTGCTTCATCTTACTCCTGAATGCAAGTTATTGTAATATTGTGACCGATGCTTAGCAACTGTCAATTTTACATTTTTAGACTTCCAGAAAGAAAACTTAAGATAAAGCTGGCATTCCACTTTCATAGAGAGATTTTAAAAACAAGATAAGCACTAGAAACCAAAGAGAGACATAGCAAAGTTCCACTTCCCTTAACTCTTCACATCCTTCACGTGTTTTTGTGTCTCGGTCATTTTCTCTGCTCTATCTATATTTTGACTACTTGGCCAAAGGACACGGCTGCCTTGGTCCATGTATGGATATGTATGCAGGTTGTATATGTGCTGGACATCCACTCTGCAGTTGATTGTGCAGATTCCCCTGAAACCTTTGAGGGCAAGGGGTGAGTTGCTTAATGAGTATGAACAACAGGAATAAAGGTCTTTATCATGTATGAGAAAGTGAGCTTGCTGTGTTCAGAAATGCACTGATTATTAGAGATTCCTGTCTAGGTTATATCTGTCACCTTTGTTTGTATTTTATTCAGACACCTAAACTGAGATGTATGTGAAATTAAAATGTCTATTTGCATCTAAAACTATGATCTCCCTCCCTAGCCCTTTAGTTATTGGTGTCTAAGTGTTCATAGCAAGATTTTCTAGGTGCCTAGAGCATGCAAGTACGGCATACACCACTGTCTTGTCTGAGCACGTCGAGGATTTGCAGGCTGGGTCTTCTCAGAAGAACCCATGCTATAATGTGTGATCTGAATACAGCCTTGCAGCATGGAGTTCAATGTAAATCACATCATTAATTCTCATTTCTAAGTGGAAAAAAACCAGCACCCAATCCTTTATTTAATAGCTTAGGAGCTAGCCCTGTTGCCCACTGAGTTGAGGACGAGAATTCAATTTGCTATAGCTCTTGCGCGCACAAGAGTGCCCTGGCTATTGAAGGTTAGGGCTGTCCAACTCTAGTAATTTTCAGAATGGCACTGTATAGCAGAGGGCAAGTTGTGTGGGTGACGCAGACTGAAAACATATACTTATGTCCCTGCCCTTTGCTCTCCCAAAAGGTATATAATGAAGGTAGCAGGTATTCTAATGGCTCTTAGCAGTTTCTAGCCTGAAAAAAAACATCTTTGTTATTAAGAATAGACCAGAAATACTTGCAGACATTGCATGTCACACAGGCTTCATTTTTGCCATGATTGTCTTCATAAAAATATTTTGAGAGCAACTCAAAAAAGACATTACAGAAGAAGTAAATATTTACTGTTTATTCCAACTTCGACTAGGGAAGGGTTAGTGGTCCTTGGATAACTTTTACATAACTGCCCTAATCTTCATATGTTGTATTAAGCTAACTCTGTATATTTTTAAGGGATATATTTATGCAAAAGATGTAAAAGTACTATAAATTAATCTCTTAATCTTTGAAAACATGGAGATCTTTTGTTGTATCTCTTGGAGCTGGCTGGCGAAATAAAATTTTTGCTATAGTCTTAAAAATAACATTCAGTAGTCTAGACAGAATTAAATATTAGCTGCTGTCATTAGTTATTTTCTTCATCATAAAAAAAAACCTAAATATGAATTAGCAGTGCATTAAATACCTTTCTAGTGTATAAATGATTTAAGAATACATGACATTTTAAATGCGCACTGACATTCCTCTTGCAATGTAGACATTGCAAAAGAGGTTGCTATGCTAAAGAGGTTGGATTAGACAAGAATGGTAGAGAAACAATTAAATAGCTTAAAAGTGAGAGGAAACAGTGATAAAAAAAGGCTATATGAAACAGATTTATCCCGTGAGGGACTCTGGGTTACAAAGTACCAGGCACTGACTGTTTCAGCACTTTGGCAGCAGTCTTTTTCTTTTTACCTGTGAAAATGATACTTTTACTACAAAATTAATTACGAATGGTGAGCAGCTCTTCAGAGGTACAGTGAACACAGCCTCATAGAATAACAACAAGTAAGATGAGAGAAGGAATTAATAAGTACAGGGGCCAAAAGAAAACATGAATATAAAATGTTTTGGAAGACTTCCCAATCCAGAGAAATTGTCTCACAACTGCTTTAATTAAATTTAGTACAGTGTTCTCCTGTAGGGAAGCAATATTGGCATTTGTACCCAAGGATGCTGGTATAATTTAGAAGCATTAATCATTGTATCTAATATTTAAAATATTGTTTGAGAGGAGGGGGAATTACATCTACCTTCCCTCTGCAGCGTAGATTGGGTACAGATCAGCAAGAGGAGATTTAAGGGAGATGTTTGGGAAAAAAGATGTTTTGGGAAAAAGCTTTCAGCTTCCACCTGAAGAGGTTGCAGAGGAGGCTAGATCAATGATTTTTTATTTTGTTTTATTTTGTAAACTCTTTCTACAAGTTTTCCCATGGAAACACACCCTTAACAGTCAAGTTTACTGACAACAAATCCGCTTTTTGAAGTTACTATCCCCTAAGTGTCACAGATCCCAAACCACAAAAAACACTGGCACAGACTTTCTGTTACTCCTTTGAAGTAATAAGTAGGGGCAGAAGACCTATTTAATGCCTAAATAAACAGGCATAGCATCATTGCAACTGAGCTGTCCCCCTGACTTCTAGTGCAGTCATGTAAGGTTTGCTGAAGCAGAATTTGGCTTTAAATGACCTGTGAGTATTGCGGGCTGCCTGTCTGTGAACTGACAGAGATCCTGGCTATGCTCATGCTTTAACCTGTAACATTTTCCCCTGTGGAAGAGTTGGAGTGAAGGAGCTCTAGATCCCATCTTCAGTAATAGTAAATTGGGATTTAGCATAGAAATCCGCTTGAGCCTTGCTGGGATGGGGAGAGGGGAAAGCCTTGACCTGTAGCCTGACCAGTACAGACCAAAAGTTACACAGGGGTTGAAGTGAGAGAGAACCGAGGGAGAAGAAAAGCTTACTGTGTGTGGCAGCCAGGTTTGCATTAGCTGAGAGCTTTGAATCTCAAATAGAAATGCATCAACAACATGCTGCAAAAACACAAGAATGGCTGTTCCAGCCTGGAAGCCTTTTCACTGTAGGAGATAAGGCCATGTTTCCTTCTATCTGTCATTTGCTTTTATTCCCCTTGGGCTTTTATATTTTGTTACTGACTTAGTATCTTCCCTGTCCATCAGTCCGGTGCATCCCATTAAGCAGCTTTTCTTGATTGACTAATGAGATGCTATTTTTGGCAATGCTTTTATCACTGTCTCTTTTATTGCCTGGCTACATTTTCTGCATTTTCACTTATTAATCTTTAGTGGATCCTCTATTGCTATTGTATTTACTGTCATATGCCCATCATCTTACTGGGATTTCTTTGGTCAGTTGTTACTCCTCTCTCCTGTCATTTCCTTGTTCATTCCTTCCCAGTTGTGTTCCCCCTCTTCGTTTGGGTTGTACTAGTGTCTTTTCTCATCTTCCTCCATGCAGTACGTTGCCCTCCTCCTATGCCCAAAACCCCCTTCAAATAATCAAAAATTAAATAAAGGAGAAAAGCATTTCCAGAGGGAGATTCATCTTGCTTTCAGACAGCTGTCTGAGCCAGGCAGACTGAACCACACCAGCAGGTTCCTTTCTCTGTTCATTAACCATAGAAGTCTAACTGTGATAGACCAGATGCCTAACTTACAGAGAGTTAAGTGTAAGTAAGATGAATACCATTCATGTAAGCTACTAGGACTTAAAATGCTGAGTATTAAGATAGCACGTGCTACCGCACATTAAAATGAAGGTAGAAGAGTGATTGAGGAAGCTGTTCGGAAGTTATACAGTTTTGACAGTTGTTTAACCCACAGCACTAAAGCTATTTAGAATTAACATGATTTTGAATCGCCTTTTTCTGTCCCAATGATTAGCAGCGTCAAATTCCAGATGCAAGTTGGCTTTTTAGTCAAAATAATAGCTTTCTCCCTATCATACATAAATACAGCCTTAATGCATCAGTATGTTAAATGCAGTAATGCTACTCTCAGAAGATTAAAAGAAATATTTCTACTTTCATCTGCATAGCATATCCCAAATCTGTAAGGTATTGCAGAATTAGCATAAATACCAGTCTAGATGTGCTCTTTCAGTTTGTTCTTAAAGGGATTGCTGTATTTTTGACACCTGCTTATTTGATTCTCCAAAAAACGTAACCCACGAGAATAAAGAAAGCAGCCCAAAGACAAAATAAAGAGTTCTTTAAAGATTTACTTCCTTCTGGTGTGTGGTGGCCTTACTGACTTAACTCATAAACACCAAGATGGTCCCAAGACTGTAATAATTAAAACTTCTTGGGTCATTTCATGCAGGTTTCATGAGGTCAGTGAGATACTTTTCATTGACAAGATTTTCCTACACACCATGTAAAGGAAAATATTAAGGTAGATCCATCTGGTCGTGCTAGCATAAATGCTGTGGCTGCTATTGACCCAATTCAGAAGTCTTGTGTGTCCAGGTTTATTTTGCATTACAGCTGCCCAAATGTACCCTGTGCGGCAAAGATAGGGCATGGGCTTGGTTTCCTCATCTTCCACCAATTAGCTACCTTTTGTAGTTGGAGCGTTCCTGCCCTTATCTTGCTGCATTTTATGTTTACCATGGGTACAGGCGGTTGGGACAGGGTAACTAAAATGCTGTAAATTGGTGCACTTGTAATTTGTTCAGGTATCTGTACCCTCCAGAAGGTATTAAAGGCAACACAAAGTTAGTGGGCATCTGTGTTTGTCCTGCCGTTAATGCTGGTGTAGCACTGTTGGGTGTATGTGGCTTGATCATGCCCTTGGAAACTTGCCTGTGTAGACAAATGCAACAGGATGATGCCCTTGGTTCATGTCTGATATTTGGATGTTCATATAAATACACTGTTAGAAAAATTTGTGAAATGGATGTATCATTAAAACCAGATCTAAAAGATTTTCATGAGGAGGTTTGACTGATTTCCATGTCCAAATAGTTAATTGCTAATTCTGAATTTCCTAAATGAAGGAGTGTGAGAGACTGGAAAAATAATCTTAAGCAGGAGAACAGTTACAGTCGAACATGTTTAACAATAGCCTGTAGAGAGATTCATGGTGGTCTCTCACTGGAAATTAAACAGTCAATGGTTTGGATAGAATCCTTATCACGACAATTCCCTTTATTGCCAATTGTATACATACCCTGTTCTTATCCAGAATGGGCTGCTGCTACTGAGTGAGATAGTCTGACTTGCTGCAATAGTTATTAGGGTGGAAGTGTGCAGATTTTGCTAAACAAATTTAAAGATACACAAAGAATTGAAAGGAGAGAAGGTGCATGCCTGTCTTCTGTGTGTACATACATATATGTGGATTTTTAAATATCTCTTTTATGCCTTCTCTGTGTGAAAGTTCTCCTAAGAATCTGCTAATGTTTCTAGCTTAGAAATGTGAACCAGAGTGATATGACGTCTTTGTTTTTGTCGTTTTTTTTCTGGTGCATCTCCTGGGAGTCTAGATGATATGCATGATAAATCTTTCACCTTGGCAGAGAGGGAAATGTTTAATATTTAACCAAGGCTGTCTTTTACCTCAACATCTATCGATGGGGGACTGCACTTACAAATACGTAAAAGTGTGTTTGTTTTTGCTAAAAGGAGCACTTGGAAGGAGAAAGGGATAACCTTTCCCTAAGGAATAGGCCTCAACTGCACTAGAAGAAAAGAGATTGTTTTAAGAATCGGTCAGATTAAGCCCATGTTACATTCAAATAGTTTAATACCTGCTTAAATTGGACCATGTTTAAGCACAGCAGTTAAAACAGTGGCTTTTGAGTCTCTGTGGTTAAATTGTGCAAGTTGCTGTGTCCATGCACTCATCTTCTCAAGTTCTCACACCAGACTGTCAGTGGTTTTACACGGGGAGCAGCGCATCAGGTTTGTGTCGCGTTATCTCCTGTTTACTGAAGAAAATGGTCTACTAACCAGTGAACTGAATTCACTGAATCCCAGTCACGTGTGCTATTTGCTAAAGACTGACTCATTTTTTAGTATCTGCAGATTTCTCTAAATTAGATGAGGATCGCATTTCCAGAATTACGTTTTAGTTACATTTACACCATTGGGAAAAGCTCCCGTTACTGATAGCAAACTAGCAGAAGCATCCTGCCCAACCTGCTTTCTGTCCTTCTTGGAAACTTAGTAGAGCTTTTTGAGAGAAAATGTAGAAGTTAAAAAGGCTTAACCCAAGCTTAATATTTTTCTGTGAGCCTTTAATAGATCTGAGCTGCTTTTGTTGTACAAATCTGGTAGGTTGCAGGTAGGGGAAGAGTTGTGTGTCACAATTTCCTGTATCGGTGTATTTGTTACCAGTCTCAATTGTACTTGTTTTAATGTAGTGTATATTTGTTAGTCATTATTATAATATTCTCTCTCACTGGGCTTGTACAATATGTAAGCAGTCTATAGAAATTAGCCTACGGCAAGATTGCTACAGTCTTGTAGGTAAAAAAGATTCAGTACACCTTTGAAAATGCAAACAAACAAGAATAGCAATACTGTTTCTTCACAGCTTTTAAAATTTCTATGTTAAAAGATAATATGAATAGGATATTTTCAGTAGAATTGAGGTGTCTGCAGGCTAGAGAGCTGAAGGGTTCACAGAAAATGAGTAGGCACATGCAGCTTTCTAATGCTTACTCTCTTGGGCTGAAATCCATAAGCTTGAATTGCTTTTAAATACCTAATCTTGATGATTAATGTGTAGGCTTTCCACCAACACTTACAAAAAAAGCCTACCAGAAAAACATACGTGCAGTCACCCTGTGCGTGCCTCTTGCAGATGCGCACAACCCGCAAAGTATCGGTATGGCCTGTGGGTCTGGTAGGAGGACGACGGTACGAGCGCCCAGTTGTGGAAAACGGCAAGGTTGTTGGCTGGTACACTGGCTGGAGAGCTGACAGACCCTTTGCTATTGACATGGCAGGTAAGTACTACATTTTATCATATGCAAATGTTTTTCAGAATAACTGTTCTTACATATTTTTTTTATGAGTGGGACAGAAACAGGTGTCTCAGTATAAACAGCTTTTTAAACTTCTGAAGTGCATCTGCTCTACGCAGCCATTCAGCACTGAACATCCTGGAAGTCCTAGCTTGCACATATCACCTAATTAAGTTGCTTGTTGGTGATATCTGAACTTACTTTTGCTTGGTTTTAATTTTATGCGGCAACTTGTCTTTTATGTTGTATAGTTTGTCTGAAACGAGTTAGTTGTAAATTAATTAATCCAGTTAATTTTTGCAAGGAGTCCTTGCCTTTCAGTGTGTCATCAGTCTACACCAGGCAGTATAAACGCAGGCACTTCTTAGACCTTATGTTGTAAAATGCTACTTTATCATGAAATTATTCATTTTTTATTGGTTATTTGGAATGATGGTGATAACTGTAGATGGATATAGTTTGAAACTCTGGGCTTAGGGAAAAAATCACTGACAGCTATAGCCTAGTAGATGAAGGCAGAAAAGCTTCAAAAAATGGATCTAATCAATCTTCTGCTGTGAAGTTAGCACACGGCATAGCTCTGTCTTGCTGTCAGTCCATGCTTAGACAATCTTTTGTATATATCCACAACTGCCACATGAATCACCACTCTGCAGAAGTCTGACTGGTTTCCCAGCAAAGTATATGACAGTTGTACTTTAGCATATCCTGTATCCAGGAAGCAGATGAAGAGCGAAAAGTAGGCATACAAGGGCAAGAATGGGATAGAAATAGACAGCCATTTTCTTTTTTCTGATACCCTTATGTTTTGGGAGAGGGTAAAAAGACAGTGTTTTCTCATCTCAGCAGGATCATAGAATCATAGAATGGTTCAGGTTGGAAGGGACTTTAAAGATCATTGAATTCCAACCCCCCTGCCCTGCGCAGGGACACCTCCCACCAGACAGGGTTGCTCAAAGCCCCCTCCAGCCTGGCCTTGAACACCTCCAGGGATGGTGCAGCCACAGCTTCTCTGGGCAACCTGGGCCAGGCTCTCACCACCCTCACAGCAAAGAATTTCTTCCTAATATTTAATCTAAATCTCTCTTCTTTCAGTTTAAAACTGTTACCCCTTGACCTACCCTACACTCCCTGACCAAGAGTCCCTCCCCATCTCTCCTATAGCCCCCTTTAAGTATTGGAAGGCCACTATAAGATCTCCCTGGAATCTTTTCTTCTCCAGGCTGAACAATCCCGACTCTCTCAGCCTGTCTTCATAGGAGAGGTGCTCCAGCCCTCTGATGAGCTTTGTGGCCCTCCACTGGACCTGCTCCAACAGGTCCATGACCTTGTTGTGCTGAGGACTCCAAAGCTGTATGCAGTACTCCAGGTGGGGTCTCACGAGAGCAGAGTAGCAGAAGAGTAGAATCACCTCCCTTGGCCTGCTGGCCACACTTCTTTTAATGCAGCTCAGGATGCGGTTGTCTTTCTGGGCTGCCAGCGCACATTGCTGGCTCATGTTGAGCTTCTCATCCACCAACATCCCCAAATCCTTCTCCTCAGGGCTGTTCTCAATCCATTCTCTACCCAACCTGTATTTGTGCCTGGGATTGCCATGTCCCAGGTATAGGACCTTGCACATGGTCTGCTGAACTTCATGAGGTGCACATGGGCTCACTTCTCAAGCCTGTCTAGGTCCCTCTGGATGGTATCCCTTCCCTCCAGTGTGTTGACTACGCCACTGAGCCTGGTGTTGTCAGCAGACTCGCTGAGGGTTCACTCTATCCCACTGTCCATGTTGCCACAAAGATGTTAAACATCACTGCTCCCAGTACTGACCCCTGAGGAACACCACTCATCACTGGCTTCCACTTGGACATAGAGCCGTTGACTGCAACCCTTTGAGTGCAGCCATTTAGCCACTTTGTCCTCCAGTCCCGTGTCTCTCCAGTTTATGGACCAGAATATTTTTACATGGATTGAAATGTTTGATGAAAAATATGTACAGATTTTAGAGTGCAATTGGTTAAAAGGCGGAAAAGAGAACTAATAGTTGTTAATACCTCAAAGACAGAAACATCAATAGGTGAACTCATCTGCGCTGTAGAAGTATTTCACGTTAATAGCATCATCTGGCATGAAAATACGAGTGCCTAGGTAGAGGCATTTCCTCGGGAGAACAAGATATGTCAATCCCTAAACTTGTTCTGCCTATTGAGGACTGCAGCTGTGCATTTTAGGGGTCTCTGCCTGTAGATTTATAGATACATATTGATACTATGCTATGGAAGTGGTTACTTATGGGCATTGTAAAGATGATAGCATAATTCATTAGTAGCAGGCAAAAAGCCATTACACAACATTGGCCAAGGGAGTCTAACCCAGACATGATGAGGTATATGGAAAGTTTTTAAGGTGGTGTTTACGCTTTGCAGTTGCCAGCTGAAGCACTGGCATGAGGGAAAAACAGCTCCATTAGGAACATTATCTGCAAGTGCTCTTACTGAAGTCATGGAAGGGAGGGTTATAGAGACAAAGATACAAGGGTTGAGAGTATAGTTATTGCAGATCTACAAACAGGGAGTTACTACTCTGTAAGAAAACTTTATTATTAGTCTTCAAAAAATAACTGATTAAATTACATTTTTAATTTCAGGAAGGAGGGAAATAGATGCTAAAAATCTATGTTAAGTTTGCATCTTCATTCCCCTCAGGAATACATTGGAAGGGCACAAACAGAACAGAATCTGTAAATCCCGAACTGCATAGGTATCTGAACAGGTGTAGCCTACAAGGATGCATGTTAACACTCCGTTTTCCACCCTTGTCAATTGCCTGACCCCTAGTATACCCTTAGGGACTTGCTAAAAAACCGAAGTCCATGCTGTAGTCCCTCGCTGCCATTCCTCCTTCTGCTGGCAACAAATATATAAACAACTCAGGAACTCAGGTTATACCATATACCTCACATAAGGAAGATCAGGGATCTCTTTTGAAAATGTTACTGTGGGAAAAAAAATGCTTATATTAAACTGCTTAGCTGTCTACAGTGGCTTATGGTTAGTGTATTCTCAAGGCACTGGTAAGGGGTTTCTCTTTGGTTTATAGAACTATCTTTTCACAGTGATTTTCGCAAAAATCTGATTGTGAGGCTGGGTGCGAAAAGAATGACTGCTTAAAAGGTTTGGGACCACTGATTTAATTTGTGACTGTTCAGAGCAAGCACATCCTTGCAAGCACAGAAACTTCTTATTCTGGAATTCAAGATACAGGGCCAAATTCAAATCTACTGCAAGTGGAGACAGGTCCTGGTGATTTCGTTGGGATCAGCTCAAAGACCCTAGCTAGCCAACTTCCCTAGATTCTTCTTTGAAATCTACTAGCACATGCAGCCACATTAGATTAGTTCAGTAAACATGGCTTATTCCTTTGAGAGGTTTGTGGTTGACACTGCTATTCTCTAATGCTACACTGCATTCAGGAAGCAAAGTAGCTGTTTCCTGTGTTGCTTCTTCTCTGGCAACCAACACACCACCTGAATTACTTGTGGTGTCTTTTAAGTTCCGCCTCAGTTTTAACTGCAGGTGAGTTCTCAAGTTTGACCTCGGATAGAAAAGCAAGAGAGAAGTGGGTGCTGTAAGCAAAAAGCGACATTGATCCTGAGATTGTCATTGTGTTGTTTATTATAGACCTGATTTAAAGTGTTCTATTTTAAATGATGCTGCTAATGATTTACTGTTGGCTTGTTCCCAGCGCCAGTTTTTGACCACCCATGACAAGAGGGTTAGATTGTGATTCTGCTGTTGTCAAGATTGTTCAAGGAGAACAGATGCATGCTTTATGTTAGCACCCCAGGAGCTGCTTCACAGAATCACAGAATGATATGGGTTTGGAAGGGGCCTCTGGAGATAATATAGTCCAACCCCCTGCCAGAGCAGATCCAACCCAGAGCAGGTTGCACAGGAATGTGCAAAAAAAACCAGGTGGGGTTTGAATGTCTCCAGAGACGGAGCCTCCACCACCTCCCTGGGCAGCCTGTTCTAGGGCTCTGCCACCCTCAAAGTGAAGAAGTTCTTCCTCATGTTTGGATGGAACTTATGTACAGGTTTGTGCCTATTACCTGTCACTGGGCACCACTGAAAAAAGACTGGCCCCATCTTCTTGACACTCACCCTTCAAGTATTTATAGGTGTTGATCAGATCCCCCCTCAGTCTTCTCTTCTCCAGACTAAAAAGACCCGAGTCCCTCAGCCTTTCCTCGTAAGAGAGATGCTCCAGGCCCCTCATCATCTTTGTAGCCCTCTGCTGTACCCTCTTCAGTAGTTCCCTGTCCTTCTGGAACTGGGGAGCCCAGAACTGGTCCCAGTGCTCCAGATGGGGCTTCTTCAGGGCAGAGCAGAGGGGCAGGATGACCTCCCTCGACCTGCTGGTCACATTCTTCTTGATGCCCCCCAGGGTGCCATTGGCCTTCTTGGCCACAAGGGCACATTGCTGGCTCGTGGTCATCCAGGACTCCCAGGTCTCTTTCCTCAGAGCTGCTCTCCAGCAGGTCACCCCCAACCTGTCATGGTGCAGGGGGTTATTCCTCCCCAGGTGCAGCACCCTACACTTGCCCTTGTTGAACCTCATCAGGTTCCTCTCTGCCCAGCTCTCCAGCCTGTCCAGGTCTCACTGGATGGCAGCACAGCCTTCTGGTGTGTCAGTCACCCCTCCCAGTTTTGTACCGTCAGCAAACTTGCTGAGGGTTCATTCCATCCCTTCATCCAGGTCATTGATGAATATATTGAAGAGGACTGGCCCCAGTAGTGACCCCTGGGAACACCACTTGTTACGGACCTCCAACTAGACTCTGTGCTGATGATCACGACCCTCTGAGCTCTGTCTTTCAGCCAGTTTTCAATCTACCTCACTGTCCATTCCTCTAACCCACACTGCCTAAGCTCACCTATGCGGTGGGAGATCGTGTAAAAAGCCTTGCTGAAGTCAAGGTAGACAACATCCACCGCCCTCTTCTCATCTATCCAACCAGTCATGCCATCGTAGAAGGCTATCTTCCTTCAGTCACAGAGTTTAATCTATGTTGGTGAATCACTGAGCAAGCAGCTTTTGCACTTGTGGTCCAGACCTTATCCACTGTCCCTCCTAAGTCCCTCTGCTAGGGCCTGAGCAACCTTTTTATTTATTTATTTATTTTAATTTTGCCATAGTATGAGGTCTTTATTACATGTCATCTTTCTTAGGCTAGTCTATTAATGATAGAATTATAGACCAGTCCAGGTTGGAAGTGACCTGGAAAGATCACCTGGTCTAACCTTTAGAAAAGGCTAAAAGTTTAATTTTTCAAAATGTTTAATAAAACTATTTTCACATTTGATTTAGAATCATCCAAGCTTTATTTTGAAAGCATTGGAAAATACTGAAGTTATTAAAAATAGGAAAAAAAATATTTAGTATGCATTTGTAATCATACTGCAATTACTATGACAATATAATGTGGAGAAAACTCAGTTGAAACAAACAGTTTTGGATGGCACTGAAAAGCACGGTATATTTTATGTATAATAATGCGTGTAATCTTTGAAAAAGTCACTGCTGGATGTCAGAAATAAAAGGTTTTAAGTGAGTGGCTACGGCAGACACCAAACTCAACCACCCCCCCAAACCACCCATTCATCAAAGGTTAACAACTATTTTAAATGTTGAGTTTAAAATTGAGAGCCTCTTTCATGATAAATTAACTGTCAGCACATGACTTTTTTCTGAAGTACAGAAACTCCTGCTTGAGCAGTACTGCCTTATTGCAACCCAAACTGTATGTCACAGGGAGAAGATACTTTTAAGACGCCAACCCCAAATCATGGCAAATTCAACAAGCTGAAGGCAGTACCTTGAACTGCGTGGAAACCAGTGTATTTATTTGCTTCAACATCAGCACTGAGCATTAAGCATTTATACACTCCCAAATTATTCCTTCAGCTACTACTCTATCCAGAGCATTCAGCAAGCAAAGGCATTAATCAATCACAGCAGAAAAATCTTTACAGACCGTCTCAGTCTAACCAGATGAAGAAAAATGGTTCTGGCTCTTAATAGATGTCTAACACATTGATCTAACACAAGTCAAGGTGTGAATTAACAGAAACCGCTTCTGTAGAAAAAAGCACAGATGTAATCTTTGCTATGTCTCCTAGGTATCTTGTCCTCCAACAAATTAATTCTTATCTAGGCAGCTCTTCAGCCAACTAGATTTAATTTAAAGCCTTGCATTAAACACAAAATAACCATAAACGCCTCTTTACACTCTATAAATTGTCCTGTGGCATTTCATGTGATCTTAAGCCCAATATGACCTCATAGGAATAAAGAATTGTATGCATGTAGCACTGTTCTGTTATGCTGCACACAGTAATCCCAGAATAATCCCTTTTTGCAGGACAGAATTCAAAATAATGATGTCTTTTCACCTGTTACCACAGGACTATTATATGCTGAGAGAAATAACTAGTGCCAGTCTAGTCAAAACCAGAGTCATCTCCTTTCTTTTTGATGCTAAAGAGATCCGTCTGTGATAAAAAGTCAACTGAAAATTACTGTGAGAAAATGGTTTTCCCTTGAGTCCATCGGAAGGCTAGCTACATAAATACAAAATGCCATACGTGTGGAATTAAAGCAGTTAAAAAGCAGAGCTGAAGAACTAGAGAACCAGGAGAATAAGTCTCCTTCAATTATTTTATCTCTTCAAGTTGCTGCTTTATTGGATTTGTTTAAGAAACAAAGATTGCATTTACCACTGATCAAGGAAACCAATCTCAGGCCACAGGCCAGCCAGTGCAAGGTAACGCACATCCTTGCCATGTGCGACACTCGGTTTAATAATCTGACTTTTATTTCACACATGAAAACATGGGGAGTTTTTGATAACACCCTAAAATGGTAGTTTGCAGTAGCACGGTAGGAAGTGGGGCATAGCATGTTGAAAATACGCACGTAGGAGAACTCCATCCTCAAAACTGAATCCAGTTTTCTCAATGGAGGAGCAAGCTTTGCAACACAAGAACCTAGGAGAAATGAATGTATGGATAAGTGCGGGCTATGGGGGCGGAGGGGGCGCAGGGAGCCAAGCTGAGATACACAAAGATACGCAGCTGAAAATCTGTGTGTGTCTTCTGCTTAGAATGACTCCACTCTAAAAACTAGGACCCTACACTAATTTTGGCATTTACTTCATTTTCTTCTTCATGGATAACCAGCTTAAATTTAAAAAAAAAAAATATTTTAAAGAAAAACAACAGCTCACAGCTGATTAGGGCTCCAACAATGCTTTCCCTTGCAAAGCAAACATTTTTGGAGGGGCCCAAAATATTAACCCCACTAAAGCCCAGTTACACCAAAAATCTGCATTGTTTGCCTGAAGAAAAAAAAACCCAAACCCTAACCAAAACCACTGAACTGAACCCGACCAATTTCTTCGTCATTGATTAAGTACATGGTTGTCTTTCAAGGTGCAGAAGCTGGCACTATCTCTCTCTTGCTGAGGGATTTCAAACTCTCAATGTTGGCTCTTCACAAATGATTACACTTGACTACAGCCAGCAGCGGGATGGAGCCCACCGTGTGCTCCCCCACAGCCAGGCTACAAGACCCTGGAAGCAGTAAAGGTGTCTCACACCTCCTGCAACTCTTTTATTCCCTTGAGTACTCTGGAAGGTGTGGATAAGCGCTTCCCATCTAGACACCTATTATTCTTAGGATAAAAAGTTTTCTTCACCTATGTCTACCAGTGAATTGGGACCTCAGTTTACATCCAGCCCATAGTCTTTGAGTGCACTGTCCAAATCTTCAAAAAAAAAAAATTTAAAAAAAAAATCACTTTTTCTCCTATCTTCCTGTCCTTTGCTACAAGCAGGAGCGTGGCAGTTAAGATAACAGTGGTTTCAGTGTGCTTTCTTTACATGTGATGTAGTAATTACTTCCTTGTATTTTCCTCTTTAAAAGGCTCCCATAAAAGCCACAGCTACTTTAAAGGAAAATACAGTAGGAAGACAATTCTAGTAAAAAAGGGGACAGATTTATATTCTATTAGATAAAGATATAATCATTTAAAAATGAGAAAATTTTAATACTGGCTTTAGAATTAAATGTTCTTGCAGTTTTTCAGAACAGATGTCAAAACTGTTACTGCTGTTATAAAGGGACAGCTGGAACCACTTTTTGAACTGACAAAACAGGATTTCTTTGGTAGGCTTGGCAATTAGACATAGGGAGTTACAGATTAATTTTTCTTTACAAGTATGAGTCAAGTTTTGAGTCACGCTTAAAGCAGCATACACATGACAGCCTTGCTGAATGAAAACTGGGAAGTTCTGTAAGTAATGGCAAACCGGAGATGAGGAGAGCTGCTTCAGAGAGGGTGGGTTTGTTCAATTTAGTAATTTCTTAGTTTGTAATCCCCCTGAGGTATACCTGATGTACATTATTGGAGGAGAGCATTGCACAGAGAGGCACGTGCACTGATGGAGCCCTTTCAGTCAGGCTGTGCAATGCACAGACCAGCTACAGGTGGTGCAGACCACCACTGATAAAAATAATTCCCAAGTCCACGTTAGCGACACGGTGTGCAAGGCAAAACATTAATATGGCTTGTCTTTCATCAACAGCAACATGAAAACTCTCTAAAGGCTAATAATCTCTAACGACCACAGCTGTTATAACTAACATATTTTAGCCTTGTTTTTTGAATCTCACCTTTAAACCTAGAAGTGTTTGTACAATATAAATTTCATACATTTTATTTTACTTAAAATTTGGTTTTCTTTCTTAATTAGAAGTAGAAAGGAAGGATAGTCAGATCTTAGCAATACCCGACATTTTAGGCAAAAAAGCCTATGTTCTTTACGTGACAGGAAATTGATTAAACATGTTGAAAACATGGTGCAATTAAAAAAATCTGATTGCACCTTCAGGGCCAAACAAACCTACCAAATTTTGTCTATCCATATAATCAAATGTACACATTTTTAAAAAGAACATGGGAGATCTCTAGGCTGAAGTGTAACTTGCACAAAAATGTGAAGCCTAGAGGTTTTTCCTAACATATTTCCCCTATTCTCTCCAAGGATTTGCTGTGAGTCTTCAAGTGATTCTGTCGCATCCGAAAGCCGTATTCAAGCGTCGTGGTTCTCAACCGGGAATGCAAGAATCCGATTTTCTGAAACAGATAACAACAGTGGAGGAACTGGAACCAAAAGCAAACAACTGCACGAAGGTACCGATTTCCACACTTACTACGAATCTTCCATCTTGTCTGCAGATGACCCTACTAACAGAAGTGTTATTTTATAGGTTCTTGTATGGCACACACGAACAGAAAAAGTAAATTTAGCTAATGAGCCAAAATACCATCTGGACACAGTCAGTATTGAGGTATGACCTGGGGACAGAGCTGAACAGGAAGTACAGGACAAGGGGTGTGTCGAAACAGTCTACTTCTGCATGAGACCTTGTAATGGTCACCTGATGGACTTCTGTGGAAGCAAAAGGAAGCTGTCAAATACCCTAACAAGCGAATCATGTGGATGTGCTTTGTTCTAACTTGTTTGCATGCATTTCTGAACTCATCTCTCAATAAACTGACACTTACCCTTGTTTTAAGGCTGTTTCCACATAGTAAAAACAATCAAGAGCAACGTGGCTGCAATGGAGCATTTTCAAAATCATCGTTTATGTATATACTTTTTGTATTTACTCAGCTTAACGGCGTAATTATATACTGATTTTAAATCACAAACTGTTGATCTAAATATTTGCATAAAGAGATCCTCCAAATTGAACATGTTTTCCTTCATTGAAAGTAGACTTCTTGAAGAAATAGCAGTCAAATAGGTCATACAATAATGAAATAAAAACCCACAATCATTTATGCATTTATCCTTTTAATATAGGGAAATAACATTTTATCATTACGAGGCACCATAAAATGTAAACACAATCACTGTCATAAACCTGGAAATTTCTGCAAAGAAAAATATATCTGTTCACACTGAGTTCCCTTGTATGCATATTGTCGCTAGTTTGCAGCATTAATACTGTGTGTGCCTCATCAGCCGGATCAGATACTTTATCACAGGAAACTCACATGGATCAAATGCTCATTTTTAAAAGAATAAACTATTGATTTGTAGAACTACAGCAACATCCAGGTTTATCTTTCTTTCAATAACCATATTCCCTGTTATGCACACCATAATAACATCACAGTGAAATGTATGATGAAACAAAATTTGTTTGATATACTAGAAAACATTGCTCAGTGATACATTTACATTCTATTTATATATCATTAAACATTTGTTCATACAGTACCTTCTACAGGATTACTGGGTAATTTCGGGGGGTCAGGGTTCATATTTTTGGCTATTACTAACATGATAGCTACATCCCTTATATGCAAACATTTGATCTAGAATTTTGAGGGGAAAAATTAAGTATGTGGTTAAGCAGCTTCTTAAATATATAGTCTATGAAATCATACGCATTGCATGAAAACGCTGCCAATGATACATAAATGTATTCTTGATTTGCTTTTCACTACATCAAATTTAAATCAATATAGACCACAACACGGTCAGTCAGTTATAATCTTAATCTGAACAGCTGGGGAAAAAGAAACAGAGTAGGTACATGGAAGGAACAGTGAAAGTAAATGCATTTGAACAAGGAATGTCAGGTCGCTGTTCTGGGTGAGACTTCCATTGCAACTTTCATTTCCACAGTTGTGTGCTGAGAGTCTGACCAGAGGAGGTTCCAGTCCATCCTGCTGCTGTGCTGGGGGGCTGGCCAAAGCCCATCGCGTTGCTAGAACTGCTGAGATTCATTCCAGCCATTTGCTGATTCATCTACAGAGCACACACATGAGCCGAGTTAGCACTGGTGCTGAAACACAACACACCAACAGCCAGAAAGCAGTCAGCAAACTAGCAACCCAGTTAAAGTACGTTTCCCTGAAATTAGTATTTCTTATTAAATAAAAATACTGACTCAATATAAGTTTCTAAGCATGTTTCAAGATGGCAGCTTTCCTGGAACTGGTTTCTGTTCACGTGGTCACCACTGCACATCCCGACCGGCTGCAGCACGGGGCGTATGTGTGGCGTCTGGGGAACTCACTGAGGGTGTGACAAAGGAGCCCCGTGGGTCTCAGCTGGTAAGAGCTTGCTTTCAGCATTTCAAAGCTAACCAACAGAATTGTGGCAACTGCAATAAAGAAACACCAAAGCAAGTGACAGCCTTGCCTGCATTTGCAACTCTGGATGTGTTTTGTTCCTGCAATACTTCTCAAAATACCTCAAAATCTTGAATACGCAAGTTTTTATCGCAATTGTCCATTTTGGTGGCAATCAACAAAGAATGAGGCAGGTTTATAAACTTGGTTATTATCTAAATCTAACTATTCTCTCTACTCAAGATAAGTAATGTCTCAAAAACCAAATTAAATAATAGACACGAAATTAAAGATGATGTCTAGTTAAAGGTGGGAAAGAGTTCAAAATTCAGCACGTTCACTTCAGGGATGGTGCAAAAATATTTCTACTCTCTACAAATACTATCCAGTCACTGTAATTTTCAGTGCTCAATGTAAAAGCATTCTTCAGGTTACTATCCCTTGCCTTCTAAAAAATGGACACTTATTGAGAAGCCAAAAATGTAGCTGTATAGAGAGACTGAAGACGTCCCCTCTCATGAGTTCGAGAGCAAAAGAGCATTTGGTGCAATTAATAATCAGAGCTGATGAACAGGGATGTTGGATAAGCAACATTAGATTCAAGTTGGAGACAGCATTAGGTAAAAAATCAAGAGTTCAGGTAAACATGAGTGGACAATACTGGGTTGCAAAATGAAACACTGGTGAAAAAAAAATTGTTAAATAAACTGCAGACTAACATTTCAGGGTAAAATTGAGTACTGTGCACTTTTACATGTGTATCTGCAAAAACAACCCATCACGGAGCATGGAAATTCAAAAAAGCTGATGAGAACATGCTTCACCTAGTTGTTAACCTCTTCTGGAGCAGAATTCTTTGAAAGTAGACTAAATGTATAAAGCATGCTTTTCTGGTGAGTAAAGCAAGCTCTCCCTGTTTCAGCTGCAGTCAGAGTCATGGTTCCCCTACAGGCTGTGGGATGTCACCACGCCGGTAACACCTGAGGGGCAAGGAGTACAGAACTGCGTGACGAGCTTGTCTTATGAGCCAGCTTTTAATATGTATTTGATAAGAAGCGTGACTTTAATTTCAAAGCTGTTATGAGTCTTTTTAGATACCTAAAAAAAGACTGTTAACAGTAAATCCACATATTTTTTTTTGGTTTGACATTTTGAAATTCTCACCTTTTAAAAATTACTTTTCAAAGCAGGATGTCAGCCTGCATTTTCAAACAGGAGGTGTTTTATCCATGTAGGAAATGCTGCTCACTTTCTCAACACCTGACTGAGGTGAGTAGACAGGACTGAGTAGAACAGTAAAAATAAATATATAAAATCTAAATAAGTCACTATGGTTAATTTCCAAAATTACTAGAATAAGCAGCATGGAATTATTAAATTGTTCTTATAATTCAAAGAACAGTATGAAAAAAATAGTTGCTATCAGTTGCCATACTGAACTCCAAGGGAATCATTTTGGTTTGTTCCGTCCCTCCCAAATAACCTCTCAAATACCTGATTTCAAGATGTTTCACTGGATAATGCACAACACAAATACAGCACTAAGTGCACACTAACACTTTCAGAGAACCTTTTAAACATGTTTAAGAAATTAAAAAAAAAATAGCACGGAAATGCTACAGGTAAATAATGGATTAGCCTAAAATTAGCTACAGGAGACTGTTAGAGTGCAAAACACTGCACATTCCACTGAAATTTATCCTGGAGTCTGTAAATGGAAGTCTAATTGCTAATGGCTATCCTCAAGCAATTAAATTCTGCTTTTTGTTATAAGGCTGTGTTTACATTTCAGTATTTTGTAACTATAGCTAAGCTCACTTTTTACCGGGGTAGTTCAGACGCCGGGATGAGAGTAGCTACAGAAGGAGAGAACTAAGTTTGGTCTACTTTGGCAAAAATTATTCTCCGCTTATATGCTATTTGTCTTTAATTATTGACTGATTTTTTTTCCCAGTACCTCTGAGCAGTTCACAGACCAGTGGTCTGTAACTGGGCTACCTTGCAACTTTCCTCCTACAGCCAAATGTTTGCTGAAAAGCTGTTGAAAAGCAGCATCTTTTCTAATGCACTCGTCTGGGAACAGCAAGTCTTTACCTGAGAGAGGTTCCATTGGGCCTGTTGGTTTTGTTGCAATCCATATTTGTTTTGTGGCGTGACCATCTGTCCCACCATCCCACTTTGAGGTCCAACGACATTTTGAGGAAGTCCCATCACACCAGTTTGTGTAGTACCAGTAAATCCATTGGGCATTCCCATTCCTACCATGACGCCTGTGCTCTGTCCCATGACTGGCACCGATTGTCCCATCATGTTTCCCATCATCCCGGTCGCTGCAGGCACAGGAACTCCCATGGCCGGAAAGCCTTGAAAATGGGTTGATGGCTGTGTGGTAAATGGCATAGAAGACGATCCCATGAACATACCTGTACCACAGAAAGGAAGATTTCAGCAGAAGTGTTTTGTGATTTTCTCCCCATCTCTGTAAATCAGAAGTACACCGCAGTCATTTTAAAGGATAACTTTGGCTGTTCATCAGTGCTGTTAATTTAGTGTCTGGTAAAGTAAGAAATTGCTTAAAACCTCTCAAAGGAAAAGGACTCTCCACCAGAAGGTAACTGCCAAAAAGAGCTTGGCAAATCCTCATGGGGAACCAGAAACTTTGCATCACTGTACTGGCAGTCTTTGTTTTCATACAAACATGGCTAAAATCAAGCTCTGACAGCCCTGTGCTGATGCCAGCAGCCTGCTCTTTGCACAGCGGAGACTCAGACCCTACGCAATTAATTAGACAGCAGAAACTAAATTCACAGATCTTTCAGTAAATTGTATACCTGATAATTTGAACAGCTATAAATAAATTAAAATCTCACTATTTTTATTTATTTCATTTCATTAATTTTCTCATTTTTATAAATGGTAAAAATAAAAATCTTCATGTGAATATAGGTAGCAGGGTACCCAACCTTCATTTTACACTAGTAGGAGATAACTGTTGTTGGTAAAGCTTAAAATAAGGCTGCAATGGAACCTTTAGAAAATTATTTACCCGGAGCACTTTGCTGCTGTATGGTTCCTGTGCCATACAGTGATAAGATGGAGTCTTTGGAGAGTTGCTTTTTTGCCAACTCTTCGGATTTTGTTGTTTGCTCAGTGAACAGATCAAGATCCCCCGACGCCGCAGACAAGGAGGGAGCTGCTGGTTTAGTAGAAGTGCTCTGGGAAATAAAGGTTAAGACAGGCTACTGAATGAAACCGGCAAAAGACATAAAGTTAATTATTTACTGCACATCCCCACTCCTAAACCAAATAAAAACCAGCTCATTTACAGAAATTAATTTTAAGCAAACGAGGATTTAAAAAGATGTTGTATGACCAAAGGCAGGAACGCAGTACCTAAATAGGGAAAAAGCACTGGACCAGGTGGTGGTTACAAAAGGAAAACTCAATCCCCAACCAGTGCCAGGGTGGACAAGCACATATTACTCATTCCTGTTGCTCCTACATTTTTCATCAGTGAGAAGCATAAATCATGAGCTGTAATTAGACTATGAAAAATAATTAAGAAATCAATAAGGAGATTACAATTCACATCTCATTAATCCTCTCACAGGCAGAACAGATTAGAGAAGAGCTAAACCAAAAGATTAAGTGCTTTGGAGTGTACTACTACCACTGAGATGAACGGTATTTTTGGAGAAAAGGAAAAATAAAATTTCAGGTGATCTGAAAAATATTTTTTATAATTGGCTTAGAGTTTTTAAGCACATTTCATTTATTGAGAAAGCGTAATTATCTAGAACTTGCTGTAGTCCACAACTGAAAAACAGACAGGCAGGCTGTCAGGCTTTTTACTGCACTTGTTCTGAAATGTTTTGTAAAAAAATTACATCTAGGTGTCTTTTAGTGCTGTTACCAGTGGGAACTTTCAATGCAAATCATAGAAAGGTTCAGGTTGGAAGGGACCTTAAAGATCGTTGAGTTCCAACCGCCTGCCCTGGGCAGGGACACCTCCCACCAGACCAGGTTGCTCAAAGCCCCATCCAGCCTGGCCTTGTACCCCTCCAGGGATGGGGCAGCCACAGCTTCTCTGGGCACCAGTTCCAGTGTCTCACCACCCTCACAGCAAAGAAGTTCTTCCTGAGATCTAATCTCTATCTCCCCTCTCTCAGTTTAAAACCATTACCCCTCGTCCTGTCGCTCCACTCCCTGACAGAGTCCTTCCCCAGCTCTCCTGTAGCTCCCTTCAGGTATTGAAAGGCCACTCTAAGGTCTCCCCGGAGCCTTCTCTTCTCCAGGCTGAACAACCCCAACTCTGTCAGCCTGTCCTCAAAGGAGAGGTGCTCCAGCCTCTGATCATCTTCGTGGCCCTTCTCTGGACTGCTTAATCCTGGTGGCCTTGCATGGCTCAGAATCAGTTGCCTCAGATGCTTCACTTGAAAGCACCTCTTCAGTTTTGCAGGCAGCGAGCCAGTTCCATACTTGCAAGTCTTCAAGTGGAGCTGGAGCCACTTTCTCAGTGCCAGAAGTCACCAGCTTCTATTCCACGCCTTCTCCAGAGTTTGCACTTACCGCTCTGCCAGAAGCAGACTCTGCCTGTGTCACCACTGCAATTGGTGTCCTGAAGCTGCTGTGCCCCTGAGAAGATCCTGTCTCCCTTCTGTCCTCTCTGATGCAGCACAGCCTGCTCACGTCCTGCCATAACTCTTCTACCTCATGATACAGCTGTTGAAGAACAGCACACTCCTGCAGGAAGGAAGACCATCTCTCGAGGCCTCAGGGAGAGGGGTCCAGGCACTCCACCCCACAGCCTGTGACTTTCAGGGCTATGCCCACCATCTGAAGCTATGTCTGTGTCAAAGCCTGGCAGGGATCACTGCTCCAACATCTGCAAACTGAAAGAGATGTGGCAGCGGGGGAAACGGAAGAGGAAGGTGGACAGGGGGACACCTGCAGTTGAGTGAAAGACTGCAGAAGGAAAAAATGGCACACGTGCACTTTCCTGCTACCTGCAGGTCTCTGGCAGTGGCTGGCACCCTGTAGGGAGCGGGAACGGGCTGTGGAAAAACAGCCCCTCTACTGTTTCTCATTTATATGCTGGTAAGTTGTGACCCCACATAACATTTTCAATTTCTCCTCGCTGACTGGAAAAGCTACCTGCATTCCAGGGGAGGAGGGAAAACACAGCCTAGGACATCATTATTCTTATGTAAGCAAGTAACACAGTACACTATTCAGGTCTTAAATTCTGTGTACAATTCTGGTCCTTTTTATCTTTGCAGTCTCTATGTACTTGCTGGTTATTTCAACTCTTCCTATGTTTGATTTTGCAGATTTTATTTTTAGACATCTAGACAGTTCCACTAAGAAAACATCAGCTGTTATCTCCTGGTAATAACTGATAAGGAAATGAGCACTCAGCTATATTCAGTTCACAGAATCAAAGAAAAACATTGAGAAATTTCACCTGCTCTCTTGCTTTAAGAAATTATCAGTAATACCTGAAAAAGTCAGATGAAGATGTCTATCACTGTCTCGAGTGATACACATAACATAAGAACATAATTATCCTTACAATAAGATTAAAAATTCAAATGTATTTCTTCCCAAATATTCACAGCAAACAATGTAGCATTTTCTTTGCAAGCAACCTTTTCTAGACTGGAGGACTCGTATCTCTCCTGCAGCCTCATTTCTAACTCTTTCTTCAGATTTCCCTTCTCTAGAACATAAAATATTTTTCCTTTCCAGCTGGTCTATTCTGGTTTTGAAGTATGATGCCTATTCTTCCCCTGTGTTTCACTTAAGGCATTTCCAGCACCAAAGAGAACATGATCATAGAATCATAGGATGGTTTGGGTTGGAAGGGACCTTAAAGATCAGTTAGTCTAACCCCTCTGCCACGTGCAGGGACACCTTCCGGTAGGATTAGGTTACTCAAATCCCCATACAACCTGGTCTTGAACACCTTCAGGGAGGGGACATCACAACTCTGGCTAATCTGTTCCAGTCTCACACTAAAGAATTTCTACCTAAGTCTAAATCTACCTCTAAATCTACCTTTAAATCTATCTTCCTAGTCTAAATTTACCCTCTTTCAGTTTAAAACGTTACCCCTCATCCTATTGCTTCACTCCCTGGCAAAGAGTCCCTCCCCATCTCTCCTGTAGCCCCCTTCAGGTACTGGAAGGTCACAATAAGGTCTCCCCGGAGCCTCCTCTTCTCCAGGCTGAACAATCCCAACTCTCTCAGCCTGTCCTCACAGAGAGGTGCTGCTCACAGGAGAGGTGCTTGAGCCCCCTCATCATCTTTGTGGCCCTCCACTGGACCTCCTGCAACAGGTCCATGTCCTTCCTGTGCTGAGGACTCCAGAGGTGGATGCAGTACTCCAGGTGGGGTCTCACCAGAGCAGAGTAGAGAGGGAGAATTACCTCCCTCGCCCTGCTGGCCACACTTCTTTTGATGCAGCAAAATGATGATAGACAAAATTCTAGAAAAAAAGTTAGTCATTCACATATTGGTCTTTACCGGTCCTGTACAAATTCAATAGTTTTTATTAGCATCCAGCTATAGAAAACAGTAGGAAGAAATCTTCTCAGTGTTTTAGAAAACTGTAACAAAGACATATCTGAAAGCAGAGTAAAGGTTCATACCTCTGAATGCTCAAGTCACCTTTGAAAAAGGAAAAACAAATGCTTTTGTTTTCATTTGAAAATCATGCCTTGGTTATGTCAATGGTCATAAATCCTAAGTTTTGCAGATATCACGCTGTTTCAGTCTCATAATAAAACATTCAAACAGAAATTTCTGTGCTCCACAGTGCCATAAAAACATATGCATTTAGTACTATATGCTGCCTTTCCGGTTAAGCTAGAAAAGAAAAGCAATCCCATGAAAAATCAAGTCATATATTGCTTCTACAAATGAGTTTAAGAAGCATCATTAAATTCCCTTCTCTTTCAATGTTCGCAAAGCCCACTGTGGTATCTCAGAAGCACCTACTATGCAGAACACCATGGTAAATAACTCTGAGCAAGAAAGCAAGCCACACTATTCCACACTTGATCCCTTCTTCATTTTTTTAATTCAATGCATTCTCTTAAAATATATACAAACAAGTGCTTCTCATCTCAACTTAAGAATTGGCCATGGATTTCTTCTCGATATCTTCCAAATCCAAATGTAGGTACTGAATGTTAGGATTACTGAACTTGACTGAGCTCTAGTTTATGTCCACTTTCCCATTTGCAGCCCCACACAAAATAGTTACACCACTTCTTTACATCAAGAAATTAAACAGACTGAATTCTTAAAATCTCTCATTATGAAGCACCGTTTCCAGTCTCCAGTATCCTCCTGACTCTTCTCTGAATCCCATACAACTTTTATCCATATTACAAGCTGAAAGATCTTGCAAAATACACCACTGCCAAATGAGAGGCACCCTCAACTGCTGCCCAGCATTGGTTCCCAGACTAGACACCACCAACCTGAAACACCTGCGGGGCCTTTTTAATCCTAAAGCAAAACAGAATATCCCCTTTGTCCCAGTTACCAAACAATCCATGTAATCAGCATTGGAAATCTATTTTCTGCTACCAACCCAACTCTCAATTGGTTCTAATACATTTGCTTTGAGAAAGAATTAAGAATGGAAGATAACCAAGAATTAAATTTTGTAAAATGCCATAAGGACTGTATATTTGATAAAAGTTCTGTTTCTGTGCCTGATTATGGTACTCAGAAAAAAAGCAAAATGTCACTAGAAATCTGGTTTGTTAACAGCAAGTAAACACATTCATGCTTTCTTCTATGCAAACAAGGTGATACTTACCAGATATTGAGAATAATATCCTTCCTACTGCTTTTTAATCCATGTAGTCTGTCATACTTGGTCTAGAAACCAGCAGAGTAAGAGGTTGCCCAGAGAAGCTGTGGGTGCCCCATGCCTGGGTTCAAGGCCAGGCTGGAGGGGGCTTTGAGCAACCTGGTCTGGTGAGAGGTGTCCCTGCCCAGGGCAGGGGGTTGGAACTCAATGATCTTTAAGGTCCCTTCCAACTCTAACCATTCTATGATTCTATAAACTACATGTATCAAAATATTTCTCTCACAGAAAGTCTAGTGACCAATCTTTATTATAGAAATTCACTTTAATTGATCTATTCTTTAATTGCTAATACATATAATTCAATATATTTTAGCAGCCATTATTTAACCCATCACGAACTATCACCATCCAAAGAATCACCATTCACTTTGGTTTCTCACACTTAAATATCTAGCCTTCTTTTGGATTTATGTATTGATTCTACAGCTAAATCACTGCTAAACCAGCAGGTCACATCACTTGCTCGTGGAATAGAAACAAGAGAAAGCTGAAATTCTGAAAGGCCTCAGAGAAGACTCATTAGTGAACATTAGTAACAACCCAATAATCTTTTCTGTTGAGCAGATGGTAACTACATACAGAAGTCATCACTTCAATCTTCAGAAAAGCAGGAAAGGGGGAAAACGAAGCCAAGTCGATCCATTACATGTGTCACTACCACTGGCCCATTTATTAGGGGCTGAGTGGAAACTTCAGGATTCTAGATTTGAATTTACTCAATCTACACCAAAACTGGATACATTAAAAAGCTCTGTGAAGCTACAAATGAGTTGCCACTTTTCACATCTACCTCCATAAGCATTTTCCTCTACTTCCGTCTATCAGTTTTGACATAACACAGTAGAATAGCAGACAACAAGCACTCAGATACTGTTCTTTCTGGCACTTTGAACAGAGACTTCCACAACAGCCAAGAAGAGGAGCTGCAGCTTTAAGTATCTTCTTTGTCTTTCCCAAAGCTGCCTTTCTCAGCTACAACAGGCATGGCAACAGGGTATCTTCCAAACTACCACGGCTGTAGGAGAGAATCATAGAATGGTCTGGGCCGAAAGGGACCTGCAAAGGTCATCTAGTCCGACCTCCCCGCAGTCAGCAGGGGCACCCCCAACTAGACCAGGGAGCAAGCCAGGTACAGGGGTTGTGCTACCCTTCCTTGAAGACAGAAAGACGTACAAATTCCAGATGAGACAAAACCAGATCAGCCCAGGAAGCAAGATTTGTCCTTCTTGATATCCATTCTTGATTTTGAGTATGGAGCTCGAGACACCAAATTTTTACCAGCTCTTAAGACAGATGCACCTGCTGTATCCTTTCCTGATGCTGTATCATATCAGCATCACAAAGCAATAAGAGGTCCTTAAAAAGTATGACTTAAAGCCCAATAACCTGAGAATATCAAGTAAGAATACATTAAGCGATACCTATAAAAAAAAAGAACAAGACAAAAGAATATAAATTAGAAGAAAACAATGACTACCATCACTAGGGTAAGACAGAATCCAATATAGCTGGATAACTAGCTGGAATCAGAAGAGAAGACCATATTATCTCCTAATTCTATATCCAAGCAGCATGGAAGCCTGAAGAGGTGAGAAAAATATAGCCATAACAGCTGAAGATCCTCCAGCCATGAGTGTTGAGAAGTCTGCATTCCTTCTGTGTGAATGAACAATTCCTTGAAGAAAAATATGCACACACACACACATATTTCCATGCACATATAACTAAATAAATGTTACCTGAGCAGGAGGTACAGCAGCTGCTGGTAAAGGATTAGAGATCATTGGACCGAAGATATCCAGGTCATCATTTAGAGCTGTGACAGCAGCAGTGCCTCCATTTGTAACAGAACCTTCAGTTGGACCATCTTAAAAAGACAACAGAATCACATTTAAAGTGGAAATCATTAATATTTTAACAGCATGAGAATTAAAGCTGCCCATTCCCTCGTACCCCACCCCCATCAAAGATGCATCTTATCTCAGAGACAGGACATTTCTCAGACTGTGATATTTGATATTGTTCAGATTTTGGAAGGACTTCTTTTCCTAAAAAGACTACTGTGCTTTACAAAAAAACAAAAAACAAAACAAAACCAAAAACCCCAACCAAGCACTTAGAGACTTCCCCAAGTCCAGCCACGCCAATTTATCAGTACACATTGCTCATTTTTCAAGTGCCTTTTTCAAGTACACCAGCATTTTGAGTGAGAATTTAAACAGATGTCTTACGAGAAGGCCCCAGCTTGGTAAGCATGTATCAGACAAAATACACTGACAGGTGTTCTTGAATTAAAATTTGTATTTTAGAATCTATAAAGTTATTCTTGATACACTAATGTACTCAAGGGTACATGATTAAACTGTGCATTAGGAAAAAATGTCCATCCTCCCCCCTTTTTCAAAAGTACTTTGCACTGACTGTTGTGTAGCTCCCTGGACCAGACCCGCGCAGTCACAGCCCCAGTGCTGTCACCACCTCAACATGCGTCCACCGAGTGATGCCACGGAAGTGAGTACATGCAGGGCAAAAAAAGGGCTGAAGAATTATGCTTATAAGGAGGACTGCAAGGGAATACTTCAAAAGATGTAGGGACAAAAATATCACAAAATGCTTTTACGTAATATAGAAACCATTTCTCATTGGATTTTAAGCTGTTGGAGAACAAGTGGAAGAACTGGCTAATAGATTTTGTTCCTAAGCATATCACAAGTGGGTTGCCGTCACACAGAGCTTGACAAATACAAAGGTGAGTGTTGATTCTGCTGAACCCCACTGACGACTGCAGAGTGTTAACAGCAAATTTCAGAAAGCTTTTTTAGGTAAAATAAGGAGTTAAGTCTCAAACTATTCAATACTCACTGCAGAAATCAGACTTCTCTGGCAGAAACAAACCAGCTGAATTGAACCAAAACTCTCCAAATGAGACATTGCCATGACAACTGGCATAGCTGTTTATATATATTGCAGGAAGGTAAGTATCCTAAAATCACTAGATTTCAGTACACTAAAAATACTACTGCTCACATCGTAAAACAATTTCTACCTCATGCTTTGACATGTGTACAGAACAAGCATCCTTCAAGCTGCCATGTTGTATCTGCCCTTCTCATGAGTCACAGTAATTTTCTGTAAAGCTGACTTTAACTTCCCCAGCATCCAGATGAAAGGATTTGCATTGTTTTATTTGTTTGCTTTTAAAGTCACACAGTTACACACAGGCAGCTGACTTCACACCCAGCCATCAGGAGCTGCTAAGGCACATTTACACCCCCCCTGGCCCTATGCCCCACGCTGCAGCTCCCCTGGCTCCGGGGGGACAGAGGGTCCCCTCCCGCCGCAGCCCCAGCCAGACCCGGGGAGGAGACAGGGGGCTGGGGCGAGCCGTTAGAGATGGCGGCGGCGCGGGGGTGGCTGTTGCTGCCTGAGGATAAACCCCCAGAGAATACAGACCTCCAGCTTCAAACAGCATCAAGGCCATTATGAAATGGTTGCTGTATATTCCAGAAAAATAGTCACAGTCCTCTTTTTCACTAAACGGTCAGATTTTGCAGTGCCCACCCCCGTCACAGCCACCCGCCCCGGTGAGGAGACCCCTCCGCTCTGATACGGACAGAGAAGCTGGCTAATTAGTAAAGGGCACACTCAAGGGAAGGTATTTAAAATCAAACCCTGGGAAGCTTCCAACGCTTGTTTAAATTAACCCAATGCCATCCCTCATGCAATTGCAATGTTATTTGCCATATGCTACAAAACAACCACAGAGGACTGGTATTGTATTTTTCTAAGAAAAAAGATGTAACAGAACAAAATAGTTAAGTTTATTATTTAGAAAGAAGGTCTCTCTTTGCTCTCCTCTTCTTTTTTATTTAAGAACACAAATAACTGGCAGACCATAGCAAGACTGTCTCCCTGCATGTCAAATATTACAGTTTTTCATTCCTTTGTTCTGCCACATGCAAATCACTGCCGTTGGAGACAACCCTTCCCCGCAGCCCAGGACATTGATAAGTTGGAATAAAATAGCAGAAACGATAACAAACACCAGTGGCAATCACTTGACTGAGGGAGCTGTCACAGAAGACAGACAAGATTTTTGTCTGTTCAGTCCTACGAGAAGGCACTGCGTTCTGAAACAATCCATCGAGCAGAACACCCATCAGAGATGCCTTCTTACTTCTGTCCGCCTCCCAGCTCTGATGGAAGGCGGCCCCCCTTTAGCTGCCCTACATGAAAGGATTTCTTTATTTTCAAGATAAAGACTGCCACTGCCGTATATATGAAAACTTGACACACAAGTCATGAATGTCAAAATCCAACAATGTAGAACATGTCAGAAGCTACCATCCTCCATGCATATCTGAATCCAGTCTTACTGCAGAGATGCTAACCTTTGTGCCTTAGTATGTATAAGAAATGTGGCAGAGCTATAGCTGCTACAGAAACCTCCACTTCGAACTGACTTCAGTATATGTAAAATCCCCAGTACATTTTTAAAGCACTTACTGCACCTTTTTAATACAGGGAATTATGAAACAACCAAGTGAAAGGTTTGCAATTCTTTGGGAGCTATATGCATGCTTGTGGGACTACTTCATATACACAAATTATTTTATACTCTAAGTTGGTATCAAACATGAACATTAATAGCTTGGCATTTGCAAATTCTCAAATCCACTCCATGTCAATGGGAAATTGAGACCAAACTGTGCATGCTAGCAACGTAGAGCAGACCCAAATAACAACTGGCAAGTATATTATATATAATATACTGGCAAGCATTATATATATTATATAATATATATATTATATATAATATACTGGCAAGTTAAGTTTTCCTCAAGCTTCTTTCGAGGTCACTCTGCAGACAGGCAGTTCAAAAAATATCTCCCCAAAGATTAACTGTTTCAGATAAATTTAGAAATGAATCGTGCATAATTTTCATGCAAAAGGATTGTCTGGAATTAATATTTTAATGTTCTCATTTTCTCAGTGAGGCACACGTATTAAAAAAAACCACCTCTCTTGTCGTATTCCAAAGTGGATGTTTCCGTGAATGTAAAAAAGGTTAACATATAAGACTGAAAATTTAAATGTAATCATTTACTAAAACAAGCATTTCACATTTTTAGAACACTCATGAAAGAACACATTTGCAAGAACATAGTATTTTTCAAGTATTTAATACGCTGCTTACAAAATAATACGATGAAAACCCAGGTTTTTGCTAGATCGCTTCTGTAAGAGAGTTATTTGTTAACGTACATACCTTTCATCTCTTACTGAATTTTACACTAAAAAGAAATATTTGTCTGTCTGTAACAGTGCGGAAACCAGACATTTTGAATTACTGTTTACAACATGGTTTTAAGTCTGTATGAAGAGAATCCTGTCTACCGATTTCTCAAAAACATAATAGTTGAAATATTTATATCTTCTAAAAAGAGACTCCAAAAATATTTCCACCCCATGAAGCAAAAATATTCCATAAAGAACTAAATTTCAGAATACAGAAGAAACCTAACAGTGTTTTCACGTCAGTTTATTACTTGTAGCAATATGACTATCCTCATGTAAATATATATACGAGCATGCAGATCTACACAGACTTGTATTTCAACACAATAGTTGACACTTACTATACAGCGATTACGGATATTCTTAACTTCAGTGCACCAGGTCATGGGTTAGGAAGCAATTCCTCCTTTCCCCTCCCCATTTTAAAGTATTTCTGTAGTATAAGAAAGATACTCCAGTGGAGCTCTGAGTTCTAAATTATTCTAAGTCTATTCCTTTTCATTCAGCTTGTGCTGCCTGGCTGGTTAGAAGAGGCAGCGTGTATTCGACAGAAGGAAACATGGCTTTCTGGCCTTTCCAGAAAGCAGCTAAAAATCAGATTAAGTTATATAGGCCTGTCTGAACGTTTTGAGAAATTTGTAGCTTCAGCTATCACAGAATAACTCTGAAACAACTAAATTTTAATCACACTTTTCCTCCAGCACTTTTCTGGAGGATGCATCCATAGCTAGGGATGAAGTATGAGATGTGGCAGCAGCCCCTGCAGTGACAGCGTAGCCAAGGCAGGGCTTCCACGCGCAGTCAGAGAGGGTCCATAGATGCTGTTCTTCTCTCCTGCTCCTGGCTGTGGTCCCAAAACTGCTCTTCTTACAATTTCTGACAATATGGCGGATAATACCGGAATCCTGTCTGCCATACTCTGCAACGGCGGATGCTGCTCCTGATTTCAGATTGTTTAAATTTGATAGCAGCAGAAACAAAAGCTATTTACCAGGATATATTTAGTAAGTGAAGGGTTATGGTGAAGTTTACATTTACAGTGCTTTTCTGTATATATTTTATTAATGCCTGACATGACAATTTCCAATTCAGTCCTGCCTTTTGTTATGAAAGCTTTCGTGTACACCATTAATGCTCGGTATATTTATCTGTACTAAGAGTGAGAATGACCAGCAGAAGAGCTTCAAAAGGACAGCAAGAAAAGGAAATAGCAAGAAAGATCTGCTATTAAACCTCGCACTATGTTTCTGAAACTCATCTTCTGTGGGGCAAACTATTTACAAGAACTTGGTTACTAAACTGCCATGTACTTTTACATGTACAATAATTTCTGACAGCCATACCAAGACTTGAAATAGAGGAAGAATATGCATATGATTATTTATTACACCAAATTACTAGAAAGTCAGAACTGAGGCAAATAGTTCAATGCTTTAAACAAAATCTGGGACAAAGATACAAGCAAGGTTTGCCTGTCCAAAATTATTGTGGAATTATTTACTGCATTAGTAAAATTTTATTTATTGGTAAATCCTTTGCGGAAGTGAAAAAGCATTCACTGGGAGGCTATTTCTATATAATACTTTTTAAAATAAAATGTGGAAAGCCAGAAAGCTAACAATGCTGTATGCCTCAAGTGGTTGCAAACATTTTCATATGGGTAGATATATCCTAAAATTATGCTTAGCTAAGCAATGTATGACATATATGCACCTATAAGTGTTATTTTCATTATTTCATAAATGTAGCTTTCCAACTTATGACCAACCATGCTGCTTCGGTAGTTACTGAACAGTATGGACAGAAGTACCTTTCTCAGATATGCAACATTCAGCTACATTTCATACCAGGATTAAGCTCTCAAAGCTTCACAGAATTCCTTCAGAGAGTATTTCCCACCCACAGATGGGATGCACAGCTTTTAGCATATCCTATTTTATATCCAACCATGCTGGATGAATGTCCCACAGATCACATTCAGTAAATGACAGCAACATAGTGAATCTCTTTTCTCCTGGTCATTCATTATAACTTACTACAATGGTTATTCCAAAATGTGCAATTGTCTATTTTATGAAGGGTGCATCTAAACATGGTAAATAATGCAGAATATGTAAAATGCACTTTCCATCTTACTTATTGCACATTCAGTGCAATAATATAGTTTAAAAATAGTAATTTTTCATTTTTTCTGTATGCTGAAATAATTTCTAAGTGACATACCTTGACAAACAGAATGGTCCAAAATTGCCCGTGCAATATTCCAAGAAAAGATTCCCACTATCATACATAAGTATCATATCATTTTTTACAAGTATTTTAAAAAACTGTCTTTATGCACATCAATCTGGCAAGTGGAGACACCTAACTTGTAAGACAAAGCCCCAAAATAACAAGCAGCACAGAGCACAAGGTTAGCACCAGTGGGATGAAAATACAGCGCTGTCACGTCAGTGCTGAAGGACTTACATGCTGCATTTCCAATAATACCCCTATTAAAAATAAAATCCCATATTATTGATTTTAGCATCAGTTTTAAGTTCCTCCACATTCAATGGGGCACACTCTCAGTGTGGACAAGATCCAACTAATTGTAGAGATCATTTAAAAGCTGCGTCAGTTTTAGCCTACAGGAGTCAGCTGGGATTTCTCATAGCTTGGGAAAAGAATTTGCGGTTGCACAGCAAGAACACTAACGCTATTGCTTGTGGAGAATGTCACGATATTTAGCTTGTACATGTCCATTTCTCCACCTTTTTGTGTGTGGAGTATTGAGCTAAAAATCTTCTCTGAATCAAAAGGCCAAAAGTCACAAACGTTTATGTACTGGATCATCAAAAAGTGAATATCCAAACACTATCTTAATAATAAACGCCCTGAACAGGATCTCAAGGGAACCACATGAATCTATTTAAAAACGTTCAGAAGAAACACAAACATGATAGTACATGTAAAGTACATTTGCAAACTCTAAGGAAAAATAAAAAACAATTTCCTTTTAGAAAATTATCTTGTCTAGCTACAATTCCCACAGGGTAAGTCCTATCTCACAGAATGTTTACCTTCTAATGAAGTCACTATTAAAAACCCAAGTGAGACAAACAGAGCAATGACCCATAAGTTAACTCCACACCCAAAGCTAGCACTGAGCCTTACTCAAGAAAATACTTTGCAAGTGGCTGTGATGCTTTGAAAGCCAAAACTTATTCTAGCATGAATTGTGACCCATTAGAATTACTTAATCTGCTATCACAAGCAATTCTGATCTGCCCTCGTAAAAGCTACTACTGTTTTTCATTTGCAGAAATGAAGTCCTAAGAGTCCTCATTAGAAACATGTCCACTCAATAAGAAGAATCCATTTTAATATTGTTTGATATGACATAGCAAACATGTTAATCAGCAGCGTGCTGCTGCAGCAACAAAAGCAAATGGGATTCTGGGCTGCATCCACAGGGGCATTACTCACAGAGAGAGACCCGTGATCATCCCACTGTACCTAGTGCTTGTCATGCCACACCTGAAGTCTGTGCCCAGGTCTGGCTCCCATGATTCAAGAAAAATGCAGACAGACTAGAGAGAGTCCAAAGGAGGGCCACAAAGACAGTCAAAGGGCTGGAGAGCCTGCCCTACCAGAAAAGACTGAAGGAGTTAGGTCTTCTCTCCCTGAGGAAAAGAAAGCTCAGGTGGGACCTCATCACAGCACGCCAGTACTTATAGGATGGCTACAAAGAGGACGGAGGGGCTCTCTTCACAAGGAGCCACATAGAGAAGACAAGAGGCAACAAGTTGCAGCAGGACAAGTTTAATCCCAACATAGGAAAGAAATATTTTACGGTGAGATCAATCACTAGAACAGCCTCCCACGGATGTGGTAGAGTCCCCATCACTGGAGGTTTTCAAGAAGCCATCAGACAGGATGCTAGATAATCTCATCTAGGCTCCCTTTCCCATATGTTGGACCAGATGATCTTTTCAAGGTCCCCCCCAACCTGGCCTGGAATCAGCTACGATTCTATAATATATTGGGTTGAAGTGATTTTTTTTTTAATATTATCTTTTAATACTATAAAGTAGTCTACTCTATGCATTAATTAAAAAACCACCCTCCAAATCAAATATGCAGGTCTGCTCTTATTAATACATAATCTCATTTGCAGCTCAGTGGATTCCAAGTGATATATTAGCTTATTACACTGCCTTTCTATTTTGTTATTTAAAAAATTTTTAAACACTCCCTCCTCTAAAATTACGTTAACATACAAATTATAAACTTCGCCCTTTGTATATCTTACCATGCTTCCTTACACTGAAGAAGCCCAGCTGTTGAACACCAATTATAATACTTTCTATTGCAAATTGCATCTCAAGTTAGTCTATGCAACCTGAGCTATCATATCATAAAACAGTGTTACCAAGATTCTTTTAAATCCATGACTAAAAGGATACAGAAGCCTGACAATCTCAGAAGCACATACTGACTAAATTTTAGTTCTTAATTAGGTTGTTGGTCTGGTAAAGGAAAATAAAGGAGAATCAGCTTTCCATTAAGTCTCAATTACTTTTGTTTTTAATAGGTTCATTCTCCATTCATAATCTAACTTCTACTATTAAGATTTGCAACAAATTAAGATTTGCTTGCCTATGGTAGCAGATTACTTGGGATGACATATGGACCACAACACATATATAATGGGTACAAAAATAGTATTCTACAGCTACTCTACATTCAGAGGGAAAAAACCATACATTTTGAATGATAGTGTGAATTCTAAAACAGGGAAGACATTTATTGTTTTGCTGCAATATTATTCATACTTTAAAACCAAAAAATAAAAAATAATAAGAATTTTTTAAATACATATTCAAGGTTTTAGAATAATTAAATCTAAAAGACTTATTAGCCCTCTCCAATATAGTAAAAACTTTATGTAGAAATTTGAGAATAATCATTATATTGGCATAAATTGAATATTCTAATATCCACTCACCACCTTCTGAAAATTTCCCTAACAGTTTACAATAAAAGGGATTAAAAATAGTTATTGTAATATTTCATTCTTTCAGTTCCATTTTAAGATTCTATCCAATGGAAATACACACTTATAGTAACAGTACGTAAATGAACAACATGTTTTATGAATGTGGCCTTCAACAATCAGAGAAAAAGCATAAAACCACAACAATATAGCCAGACAGTGCAAATTAAATTATTCAGGTCCAAACCAGTTTATTTACAAGTCAAATACACAGTTACCTGCCAGTCAGAAAACAAAAGAATTTGATAAAAGTGAATGATGGTCACAGTGAGTACACAACACTGAAAAGTCCAATGCATTTAGTTTTACAGGATCCTAGTCAGCTGCAGTCAGACAGTTTACTGTTCTTTTAACTAATATAGAGATTTTATGATACAGGGTATTTTACAGATATATAATTCAAATTATCTCAGCATTCTCATTAAGAAGTATATTTGTACCATAAACATTGAAATACCACAATCCACAAGCCCTTTGAAGATTGCTTTGATAACTTCCCCTTCCCACAGGAGCTTATTACTCTCCTTAGCAAAACACAAGTATTGATATACCCACATCCCTATGGCATTTTCCTTTATAGTTTCAATTTCAGAGACTAAATCTTACAGGTTTCCAATTCATCTATGAGTAAGCACGGAGAAAATAAAAGTGTATCCATTAAAATATAAAATGACATATCTGTGTTTGACTGAAAAACAGGTAATTAATTATCGCTTACCAAGTCCTAAAAGGTCAATAGTGGGTTCTGATGACTTTTTTGGACTTGCTTTAGCTTCCGATTGCTGATCCTCTTTCTTCTGTAGCTGTAAAAGAAAAAAAAAAAAAAACAAAAACAACAAACAGAAGTAACTTTTCTGAAAAAGATACAGTGCTTAAAAAAATCTCATTAAAGACGCTGCTTCAGTGCCAGAAGTATATATTTATTTATTGTAATGAGTAAGTTGTCATAAAATAAGTTGCTATTATGGTCATAAAGGACACGGCACATGACTGTAAAAAATTATCCTTACACCTTCACTGGTATGTAATAAATTTTTAAATAAATCTAACTTCCAGGATAGATTAACTGATTTCTTAAACTGAACCACTAGGCAAAAAGCTGTCTATAATTTGATTTACCGAATAATATCAGCATCCAAACTATACAGTTCTGCAGCATTAAAGAGAAAAAAAATTTAAGTTTTTAAAAGCTTAAATTTAAAAATTAGAAGCAGCCTTCCCAAAAAGAGCACCTAGGGAACATGCAGACTTTATACATGCTAAGCACCAATGGACACAATGCATGTTCATGGTCTTTTTCTTTGCAAACCTGAAGGCAAATAACAGCACTCTTCTCCTTTGGAAAAGGGAACTCTTAACGCTTTTCTTGCCCTGAGACTTCAAAACATAAGATGGTATTGACATGAAATTTGGTAACAAAAATGACTTAATAAATCTTTTCATAGTTTTTCTCATACCAAGATCAAGCTAACCACCTGAATCCACCAGAACATCAATTTTAAAAATTAATACAAACTGGTTTATAGTAGTGACATGGCAAATGCATTCCCTTGCGTGCATTTAATATGCATTTACTCCATATCACAAATACTCCGTATCACAAAACCACGAAGTGGATGAGTTGCTCAGCAAGTACAGCGTTTAGCCGTCACAGATTATGGAGTAACGCTGGTAGAGCTGGGCACTGGGCTCACACCAACACAACCTGCCTCACTCCCACCCTTACTGCCCCCAGAACAGCTTTGGCAGAGCCACTGAGTCTCCTGGGGTTCCTGAAGTCATTAAAGATTAGTGTTTAGTATTAGGGGAACTTCATAGTTCAACAGATGAGTAAAAAGTTATCTTTATTTTGGTACTCCTTTGCTTTCCTCTCTGCAAACTGGGGATGAAGAGTAATAAGTTTGGTGTTTGAAAAGAGCAGTGAGGAGACTCAAGAGTATTGAAAGATGGTCCAAGCAAAGAGCAGAAGCCTGTGGTACTACTGACACTCCTCGTGGGGAGCTGGCCCCCACTGAAAACCTCCAGGGAAGAGCTGCAGCCAACTGAACTCTATTTCTGCAGCTACAGAGAAGTTGCATCTTCACACTCAAACCGATCCTTGCTAATCTCTCAGAGAAATACTTGCTTCCTCTCACCAAAAGCCCTCATGTTGACTTTACATACCTTGTGCAAGACCAAAATTGTTTGGGAAACTGCCTGCTGGAAAAAAATTCCATGGATTCCCTGATTCTATATTGTATTACAACTTTCATCTTTGAGTATGTGGATCTGAAGAACAGCACACCGATTTCAAATGCAACTCAATATTGCGACTTACATTTAGTATGACAAAACAGTATGTTTTTTGAAAGTAAATTTTTGCATATCAAGAATTTTTTGGAAAGTTTTCTACAACTGACCATACCTCAGTAAATATGCCATAAAACTTAAATTATTATTATGAACATCAATCAGAATTAACAGTGAATATTTCAGAACAGAATTTATCATAAAAATTTGCATGTTTGGTTCTTCTCCAACACTGTAAGGAACACCATGGGTCACAGAAGCTGAGAAAAGAAACATTTCTGACATGTTGCTGGATTTTATCAAACTCACTTTTTTTTTTTTTTGCTTATACAGCTTAATAATTCTTAATATAGAAGAACAAACTACTTAAACTGAAAAGCAAAACTGTTACAATTATATTAAATGTGCAAATTTTCATTACTCTAGATGAGATTTATGATAGCTACCTAAAAGCACAAGTTTGAAACAAATTACCACTTGACAGGATTGCTTTAGAATGTGAACTTTTCACAGAAACCAAGACTTCTGCATATATTAGTAAGAACTAAACACATAGAGTTCAAATAGCACTCTCATTTAGTACGTATTACTGCAGCAAATTAATCTCATTACCTCAACTAAAAATTTAAAAATATAGTAGGAATAATCTACTTGGGTCATCTGCTTTGTCAAATGAACATTTTCAATAATTATTAAATGCATATTTCTGTTTCATCACTCTCTAAATAAGAAAGGCAATGAAGATAAAAGGTATAAAAATAAGAATTTCTGTAAAAATAAGATCTTTTAAGATACCCTTTTCCAGTATCATTACTATATCAGCAGTTCCCATTTTGCTTCCGTGCCAGTACATAAACTAATACGCTTTAAGGTTACTTCACACTTAGTTACTTTAAGAAAGACTGCAAAATTATTTTCAGGCTTGTTAGTACAGGAAATATTTCTAGACATTAATACTGCATTTGTTTGCTTGATGGAGATTTTCGCCTTAATGCACTATTCCTCTCCTTTACAGCTATACAGTTTTCACAAACACACACACCTTCAGTCTGAAAGATGAAAAAAAGCTTTTGTTAGTCACCTAACAATTTGCCAACAATCCATCTGTCCAATTGTGGTCACACAAAGCAATACTCAGCAGCTATCTGGAACAAAAAAACCCTTCTTATCCTTAATTTTACCTGTTATGCTATGTTATGTTATTCCCCCTGTTCTCTCAGCTAACAAACACTACTCACTGGAATTTCCTGTCTGAGAGTTCAAACAATTTTAACGCCTTCATTTTTGGTTAAGGTGTTGCATGCCATGTGTGAGGGCTTTTATGCAAATTCAGAGGAACACTTGTTTGGTGCTTAAGGTCTGTATTGATCCAGGGATGGCCAGGGACTCCTCTAAAGTCACCTACACTTAGGCATAAATTAAGTAAGGTTGGCACTAATGGGATGAGTTAGAACAAGAAACTTGCATGCACACAATTAGTCTTGATTTACGAACACCTAAGTAACACCCCTTTACCCATTTCTTAAGACAGTCTTGTTCTTTGGGCCCATGGATCTTAGGCTACCTGTGGTCCACTTGAAGCAGGTACAAGGAAAAGCAATGCCTTACTAAAGCTTTCTGTAGTAGAGGATGATGCCATATTTCTGGGGCTGGGCAGAAGACCTCCAGAGGTCCCTTCCAGCCTACATAATTCTGGCATAAACAAGGTGTTGAAACTTTCAGAAAAGAACAAAAGCAGAAGTCAAACTGGAGCCATTTGAAAATCTTATTTCAAATCATAAAGAGAAATGTGGTGTTTAATGTCTTTGTACCAGTTTTGCTCCAACAGGACTCATACACGACCAAGCTTTATGTAGAGAGCGGACTTTTGAGATGCTAAAGCTAAATACTGCACACAGAAGTGTTTAACAGGCACAAAACTGCATAACAACCCAGTGACAATTCTTAAACATAATGTTTAATTTAGTATTTCGCTTTACCTAAAAATTACTGCATTTTGTAGCGGTGCAATAGAGCATGACAAATACTCGGGAATCCTGCTGCACTAAGATTCATCTCAGTTTCTATTCCTGGTCTGCTTGACTCTCACAGCAATTAAGTATTGACACCAGTATTAAACAAACTAGCATTTGTCGACTCCTTTAGGAAAAGGCTGCATAAAAATAGGAGACTAAGCAGCATTAAATAAATAAAAAAATAGCATTAAAAATCTGCTATTAAAAAGCCAAGTAGAAGGAAACAGATACATAATTTTGTGTATTTATTTTCAAGTGGAGCCTTCAAGGTTACTGGAGCTACTGTTTTTTTACAACATTCAAGGTTGGCTTAGCAACATACGTGGTTTTATTAAGCAAAGTACATGATTATAGCAATTCCTAGATATATTTACTTCAGGTCATATAATAACAGCTTCACATTCAAAAAATCACCTTTATGTTAATAGTACGTTGTTCTGAACCACTGTCCTCACAAACAGCAGAGCATCAAAACATCTTTCATACACAGGCCTTACATTTACTTTTTTCACAGTTGTCACCAACGGCCAATACACTGTACTTTGAGGTTGTTCTCACTTTGGATTACCTATTGAAACCAAGCAACGTCCTCTGCCTTAAACTATTCTGAGATTACTGAAAGCAGTTTATTTGCAAATATCAGTGAATTAAACTGAGGCCCTGTTATGGTTTGAGAAAACCCATAACAATCTATTGTCATTTGGACAATCTATCACCCGATGACCCCTCCCTACCCGGAAAGGGGCATCGGGGAACACAAAGAAACACAAGGGTTGAAATATAAATAGATTTAATAGACTAAGACTAAATAATTAACAATAATAATAAAGAACCAGTATTAATCCCGATATTGATTTAAGATATACAAGAATTATACTCAGCCAATTCTATCAGCTGGAAGCTGTGCACAGCAAATGTCGGACACTGAGAGCGCAACAGCTTCAGGAGGAAGGGAAGGGCTCAGGGGTCCGGCACCGGGGCAAGGAGTTGCAAGGCCTGGACATTTGACCCAGGCTGGCCGACAGGATTATTTCATACCAGGAACATCACATTCAATATAAATTAGTAAAGTTTTCTGCGTAGATCTCTCTCCCTTGATGGCGGCGGGTCCAGACAACTCCTTGCCCCGGTACCCCCACAGTGTCCGACATTTGGTTGTTCCATCAACCCTTGTGTTTCTTTGTGTTCCCTGATTCCCCTTTCTGGGTGGGGAGGGGTCATCAGGTGATAGAATAATTGTCTAAACAACAATAGATTGTTATGGGTTTTCTCAAACCATAACAGGACCCAACAAGCTGCAGGCCAAGGGAGATGATCCTTCCCCTCTACTCAGCACTGGTGCCTGCAGTGCTGTGCTCCATTTCTGGGCTTCCCAGCAGAAGAGACATGTAGACATGCTGGAGCAAGTCCAGTGACAGGCCCTAGAGATGATTAAGGGACTTGGGCATGTCTCGTATGGGCTGAGAGATCCGATACCATTCAGCCTAGAGGAATGAAGGCTGAGGAGGGTTGCACCCATGTATACACAGGTATCTGAAAGCAGGTGTGCAGAAGCTGGAGCCAGGCTCTTTCCAGCGGTGCCCAGTGACAGGACCAGAGGCAGTGGGCACAAACAAACACAGGAGACTCCATCTAGACAGCTGGAAACACTTTTACACTGTGAGGGTGACTAAGCACTGGCAGAGGTTGCCCAGAGGTATTACAAAGCTCTCTGGATCCAGGCCTGGCAATCTGCACTCTGTGATGGCTGCTTGAGCAGGGAGCGGGACACGATGGCCTCCAGAGTTCCCTTCCAACCTCAACCAGCCTGCAATTCTGTGATTCTTTCAAGTGACAGAGTGAGCGGGAATTGTCAGCTATTTTATTCACTCTTGACAGATGTTTCTGTTGAGGCTGAAGGTCTTTCATGCTTTCAGGTACCCTAACTAATAATCTCTTAATTTTCCTAGTGGGAGGGGCCAAAAGCAATCTTCTCTGGACTACTGTGACTTCTCAGGGGCTCATCCATCTTTCCTGGTGTGATGCCTAATGCCTATAGAAACACTGTTTCAGGATTGGTTTTGTAGCAACGAGCCCTTTCCTTTATGACTAATAATTGCTTTTTACTGGATTTTGCCTCACTCGTATCTACATAGCCTGTTCCTGAGGCACTCCCCTCAGAAATCTTTCACTAGCAGCTCTTCAGATTGCTTCAGTAATTAAGTGCAAGTATGTTCTGCAGGAACATTATGCAATATTCATACCCCATACTTAATAAAAGGAACCTGGGAAAAACAACCCAGTTCTACTGCAGGGGAGGTAACAGTTGCTGTGAGGATGCCCTGAGAGGCACGCCGTGCTGAGAGTATGGAGAGGTGAGTACTTAGCAGGAGTCGGGAAAGAATGAACTAAGGTCAAGGGTCACTTTTTCTTCTACAGTCTGATCAGAATTTCTACATTTGTTGTTCTGAAAAAACTATATGATTACATAGGAGGCTAAGACAAATGCTACTCCTTCATAAAATATCTCAATATTGACTTAATATTTAGAAGGTAGACTAATTGTCAGAATACTAGATAATCACATGGACAACATTTTCCTAAGACCTGTATTGACTGCGTATTATTAAAAGTATATAAGACAAACACATGTGCACTAAAAATTGATAAAGTTGCTGTCATAAAAACAATTCCCTCTAAGTTTCTGCTCTGATTCAATTCTCTAGTATCCAGCGATGATTGACTGCCAATTTTATGCCCAAATCAAGCTACATCTAAATCTTGACTGCTGTACATCCACAATACCATTAAAATGTACTATGACAACATGGCACTAAAGTCTTACCCAGAAGTAGCCCTTAGGTAATGAGACAAAACACTTTCCAGTATCGACACAGCAGGTATTTAAAAAATAGTTAGGAACTTCCCATAACTTTACATCTAACATAGGAACAGTTGAAGAATTATGTCTACAGTTAAGATGACTCATCTCTCTTGCATTTAAATAAAATGGTAATACAGAAATGAATATTTGGATCTTCATTTAATTTCCACACACGTTCACTAGAAATCATTTGGCTTAAAATCTGTGAATACAACTATATATGCTGGCAATCTGCATCTATCCCCACACTGCAACTTGGTTAGCTTTAATGTTTTGTGCTAAGAAACTATCACAAACAAAATGCAAAAGCAGACAAGTGGGGAGAAGATCAGGCCATCTGTAATTTATTACAATTTTAAAGCAAGCAAGTGCATAGGCCTGCTTAATAATTTTATGTAATGTAATTTTCTTAGATTCACACTGATCTGATGCCTTCATTAGTGGAAGCCACACCAGCCACTATCCTTGTAATTCATCGAGACACTGGCTATAATTTAATCAAGCTTGTTCATTTTCCTATGAATCAATTTCTAGGATTCTAAAGTATTTTCCTATTCATCAGGTTTTGGTGGAAAAATTACAAAAATTTGTACCAAAGTTTTGTGCTTTATTTTGCTCAAATCCTTGACTACATCCTGACAAGATCGAAAGAACATAATAGTAGAAAACTGCCTAATTTACTTGAAATGAGAAAGTTTTCTATTCCATCATGAAAGAGTAACTCATAATTCAACAACCTACATTTAATGTTGCATTGCTGCTTCTCCCCCAGTATTCTGTCTTTACTCATTTTTGCAACAATAAAAGCTACCTGAGGTTTAATTCAAAAAATAGGGTAAGAACACTAGTTTAGGCCAGGGAAAAAAAATAATTATTTGACCCTACTAGGTCTCAATTTAAAAACAAAGTTCAGTTTTCTACAAACCAATATTACCTTTCATTGAACTCTTATAATGCATTGCTCCCAAAATACTACGAATAACACCAATTCTAGTTCAATCCATTTATGTTAAGCACCTTTTTGAGTTAGTTGAAACCAAATAAATTACTAAGTAACATGGTTAACTACTCTATTCATAGATCAAGTTCTAGCCTTGACTTTAGATACTTGTTTCCCTGATACGATACTCTAAACCAAATTTTCTAGTCAATAAGGACATTTCGTTGACAAGGACAAGAGAACTGAAATCTACTTTACACCATATATTTTGCAAACCAATTGCCTGTGTGGGTCTGGCTGGGATGGAGTCACCTTTCTTCATCACAGCCAGTATGGTGCTATGTTTTCAATTTGTGGCTAAGCCGCTGTTGGTGACACAGCAGTGCCTGAGCAGTGCTCGCACAGCATCAAGGCTGCTTCTCTTTTCCCAGGCTCTGTATTAAATAACACCTGAAGCCTAAGTTGCATACTGTAGGAATTCCAATGTCTCAGGCAGGCACTTAATTAGATTTTGTTCAGCCAGTTATTTTTGGAGATAAACATTACAGGAGTATTTCATTCTTGCCTCAGAGAAAAGAAAAATAATGAAAGCATTGCCAAGTCAATTCTCCTCTTTCCTCTGTACAAAGATTACAGTACAGCACATACGATGTTGTCCAAGGGATATGGTTACCTCGTGAGGAACACAAAAAGGAGGGTCATTACCCCCCTGACTGACAGTCACACACACCTATTAAATTCACATATAGAACATGATACATTGAGGTCTGTTGCTGGTGTTATCCATGCTCTTTTTCTGTGAAACAACAGCTTGTCCTCTCCTGACTCTCAGCACTGTTCCCGTAAGCATGTTGGGCTACCAAGTGAAGAAGATGGGTAGGAGACAAGAGAGAAGCGGAAAGCTTCCATGCCAGTTTGCATGGCTGGTGGGACAGACAAGTATGTGATGTCTTAGAATTTGAAGGAGAAAACACCAGTAATATTCAGATCTAGCAGCAACTACATTGCTCTTCAGTTATCCCCATTCTCTTTTTAAAATTATTACTGTAACAAAATAGGAAATCAATCCAAGCTTGTGAAATGATTAAAGACACTGTAATCCTTTCAGAACAATTTTCAGTACGACCATAGACTCCAGAGACTGTGGTCTGTCTCAACTCTGTATTTTCAGGCTACTCTTCTGCACATTCCTGTTCACCAGATTATTCTCCTCTGACAGAGCACATTTTGCTCTAGAATTGACAATGGTGACACAAGCTTCTTTGGTAGCAGCTGGCTCAAAAGTGCTAGCATGCAGTGAAAATACTGTGGCTATTTTTCATTGTAAATGAGTGACTTTGGGAAAAAAACAAGAATAATGTTAGGTAATTCAAGTTTCCATTTTCTGCTTCTGTAACCTTATACCAATTATCTTCATATTTTAAAACTTTGAAGGTTTAAAAGTTCTGAAAGACATATGACACCCAATAGAAATGTAAACCCCTCAAAACACCTTAAAAACAAGTTGAACTTTTGCTCAGTTCACTACTACAAGGCATTAATGTAAATAATGCAGCAGGTTTCAACACCCACATATCTATCCTACTTGGAAGCAAGATACCAGTCACCATCAAAAATCTGATCCCTCAGCTGTCCAATCCAGTTATCTGCTCCTATTTTCATACTTTAATATCACGCACAAAAAATACTTCACATTTTCCTCAATTTTCTACTTCAATGCAAAATTCTTATGACTCTAGAATTCAGTCTGTTTCATACACATCTGGCTACCCATGCACTTCTAATTTCTACACCCTACCTTAACTACAAGAAGCTTTATGAAAGCAGGAGTTCCATCATATAATTTAGCAAAAATCACTTCTAAGCTACGTAAAAGCAGCTTGCAGTTTACTCACTAGAGCTCAAGATGCTTCTATGGTTACTGAAGAAAAATCTTCCTTTGCTGGTTAGGTAGGAATTGTATGCCTTGTACATAAAGTAATTGGATTCCTTCCCTCTTCATTACCTATTTGCAATAAAACTCGCAAGACACCATAAACATTTGAGAATTCCTATATGAAAAAATATTGTTAGTAATTTACTGTAAGCTTGCAATAGGCTTGTAGATATGATTTTTCCTAACAGCTCATATACTTCTACTATATGTGTTAGTTTAGTTTGTATCTATTTAAAGGATTACTCACCTAGATATCTTTGAATTTTTAAAGAACGTTTTTACAACTTTTGTACCTGACATGTCAGTTAAAGCTAATCCTTTATAATACTGAATTTAAATCACTTTAAAGACAAAGCATGTCGTTCTGTTTACTCCCCTATATGATACTAGCCTTTTTTTTTCAGACTTGTAACTAAATGTTTATTATTATTCTGATTTATTAGGAAGAAACCTAATAAATCGGAATAACTCTTCAAAAGTTAGCACACTTTTAGCAAGTGGTGAACTTGCATTTTGCCTAACTAGCAAAAAAGCCAGAAAACAAGTACACTATCTTGAATCACAAGATGTACTACAATCATTATGAAGTTGTACAAAATATAGTGACTCTGCAAACTGATACATTTCTAATCAAAAGAAAAAAAACCTGCATGTCAACCAAAAAAAAAAAAGCTGCCACTCTTATTTATAAAACTAGAATTACCTCAAAGAAACAGCTAAACTAAAGGGAAAATGTAAATTTTAAATATTTAAGAGTGTACTGTGATTGTTCCAATGAATCACTCTCAGACACTGAACTACTCGTGCTGATGTAGGTGAGCTAATTTAAGGTATGTGTACCAACCAAAGCAACAAAACTGAATTGCCTCTTTTTTTTTCTTTTTTCTTTCTTTTTTGTAAACTAGGATTCTGTACACAAGAAGGTCATTCAGTTGAAACACATTCCCGAAGGAAAACATTTTTAAGTGATGTACAACTCCACTTTAAAAACCTGGGTATAGGGATTTCATTAGATTTTCCCAGTTAGGGCAAGGCACTCGCACAAGATTATGTAAAATGTGTTACATCTTTAGTCATTTGAATTAAAAACTTCATGACAGAACTAAGTGACAGCTGCACCATAATGCTATTCCATTAATAGGATTTTATCTAGGTCTTGGCTAATATGCTAATAACATCTACAGAAAGTGGATTAAGACTACTCCTTTGTTATTACTTATTGATCACCCAGTACTACCATCTTAGTTTAACTGAATTTAAAATGTTAGCTAAGATCTCATTTACTTCAGTCAATGTACTCCAAGAAGGCTTAAAACCTTTCATGTATTGTACTTAGCTGAATCAATTTAGCTCCTTTCTAATGCATCAGACATTCTCAGAGGCCCTTTTACCTTGTTCAAGACAAGGCATGCAACTGTAGAAGCATAATTTCCTAAAATGAAGTTGTCTTTATACTTACTGCTGAAACTATGGCAGAATATATAAGATTAAATCTTTTTTAAAATCTACATAGTATCAAACATATTTGAAATACCAGTTGTATGCATCTATTTTCAAACATTATGTTCTTAAAGCTGACAAGTTCGGAATAGGATCTGAAAAAGAGAGCAAGCTCTTTCAGCCAAGTTTGGCACTTGAAGAAAAGTGTTAAAAAATTGCAAGATGAATTCTAGGTAACAGTCACAACAAGAAGTAGGAACCTAAAGCTGAGCTGGAGATGGCAAGACTGCAGAGAAGGACAGGCATAGTCTGAGTGCAAAGGATTCTGGAGCCAAGGATTTGAGCACGGTTTGCTGCACCTCAAAATCTCTGAAATTACTGCATTTAAGCCTAGAAGCAAGGACAAAAAAGGCAGAGGGAAAGCTGTTTATCAACCCTTTTCCTATTTTGTATTATCTTGTCAGGGAACTTGATTTGGATAAAACTCAAGCATTGTACTTTTAATCCAATAAAACCCACTTTTTAAAATGTTTTAGAAGAAATCATTATGAAATAGAAAATCTAGGCAGATCTTAAAGCTGTAGCTGATCCAGTGTCCCATTACAGCATCTATAAATTCAATTAGGGTCGAATCATTCCAATGCATCTCAGTCTGCTAGCTGTGAAACGCAGTAAACTTGGTGTGTATTTTTACAAGCTGTTTTAAATACATCTTCAGTTTTAGAACCGCATGTTATGGTTATATGAACTCAGCTTACATATTTCTACTCCATTTCTATTGAGCTAATTAGCTCGGGCAAGGCTGCGATAATGCAGCTATATTAGTTCCAGTTCCTCATTAAACGGTTTTCTTTTATAATTTGCCTTCTAAAAAACCTTTAGAGGCATACATAATATAACATCAGTGTACCCAATTCAGAACTAAGGGGTATATATTTGTAATTCCTTCTTCATAGGGCTCCAGACAAGAATGAGCTATTTCAGGCACAGTAACTGACTGAGCTCACAGTGAAAAAACAATCCAATACAAGCATTCTTTTCCATCCCTATTCACGAAGGGATGCATTTGCATTCTCTTCCTTGACTATAATAACAGTGCTTTTTTGCTGAAAAATGCTTTTTACATGAAAGAAGTTCACCCAATGTCAAGACCCTACACCCTTAGCCAGTCACCAGCTCAGATCTTGGATCCTTCCAGATGCTGATACCCTACTCACTAGCTAGTCCAGCATGAATTTTGCTAACAGTTGCACACATGTGTGAGCACAATATAGGTGTCTCCAGTAGCCGGTCTTAGACACGCTGCTTTGCAACAGTTGGCTTCTAGATGGCAGCGTCTCCAGTTGCTGACCCTTACGTTCCTTGAACCTGCAGTCTCTTTCTAGTGGTCGACACCAACCTCTTTTTCTTGTCTGGTAGTCCAACTTGAAGTTCACTATTTTTTACACACAGACGCAGAAGAGAAAACACACTCACACATAGTATGGTTGCAAATAAAATTTGGCAACAATATAGGAGAGCCCGCAGTAATCAAGTGCAGGGCTCAGGCAAGCATACTGCCCACCAACCTGCGTATGTGTGACTGGCCCTTTCTATCCCTGTCCTCCCTGCTTCCTTGGGCCTGTTCCACCCCAATCCACCTTGATTTCTCCATTTCCCTGCTTTTGGTTTGTCACCTAAACATCCCAGAATAAGCTTCATACAATATTATCTGCCCTACCCCAAAATTCTTTTTTCTCTATGCATCCCATAATAAATCCTATTGCCTAGTATGCAATCACCCCTGACTTGCCTGGGGTTCCTGGACTCTTTCTGGGTGGGTCTCTTTGCTTGGTGGGGGGTCTTTCCTTGACCCACCTCACCACTCTCCTTCGATGGACCTTCAGGAGAAGCAGATCACTGCGCTCTATTTTGATTTGCTAGATTACTCCTGTTCTCCTCTCTATCATTGTTCCTCTGATTTTTGCCGTCTTTATGTTTTAGTCACATAACCTAACAGCGTCACACTGAATATTGTTTCATATAAACCACCTCTGAATTAGGAATTTTCCTAATGGAGTTGTTTCTTGTGTTGGACTGATGCCATAATGACAGAAAAGATGCCAGTACAGGATAAAAAGTACGATATAAACACTTCTCAATATCTCAGCATACTATGTCTATAGAGATGCATTTAAAAAAAGCCTCTCAATCAGCCCCATGGGAACTCACTCCTGCTGCTGACAGCTAATCAGACTGAAATAACCCCACAGGTTAATTCTTCTTACTTCTCTATCAGCTTGTTGTTTCTTTTTTGCTGCTATAGAAGTACTTTATCATCCTCATTTACAAATACATCACTCTGTTTCACAAATGCAGAACTTAGAGGGAGAAATGTTTTATACAACTTATGCATCTTGTACTTACGACTTGTTCATGTAGACATGACCAAGTACTTACGACTTACAACCATTAGCTGTGTTAGTTTCTCCTGCCAGTCAGGTTTTTTCCCATGGTTTTATTCTCATTTCAAAGTTAAACACTTTGAAACAATTACTTTAAAAGCTAATTAAATTTAACTGAATTAATTTTAGAAGCTAATTAATTTTAAGCAATACGAGAATGGACTTCCTTTTACTTGAGTAAACTCTATTTTCTTTGTCTTCCCCCTCCATATCATTGTAATCTTTAGCACCAACTATCGAGAAGCATTCTAACCACAATCCAGTCTAGTAGTCTACATCTCAACTGGAAATGAGTCAAACTGCTTTCTGCTTTTATTCCTCTAGTTTAAATAATGTAAACTTACATGAAATTTCTAGGTATTCCAAAAATGAATATTTAAATCATCCTTACTAAATGTAAGGACTGCTAAAACTGTTTAGATTCACAGCTTCAAAGCTTCTGAAGTTTTACTACTGACCCTTCTAAATGGCATTACAAGAGCTCTAACCTGCTTGTTCAAGCACCCCTTTCAACGTTAATACTGAGATGCAACCAAACATTCTTTTACACCACTAAAATAGTCTATGTTTAAACAAAGGAAAAAGATACGTTTATATCTACTTACAGCGTAAACTGAGGATTAAGTATATAAAACAAACAAACAAAAAATCTGTAGGTTATCTTGAGCAGAAATTACCCATGTCGCTACACAGTGTAAAATACACTATCTGTCTAGTAGACAAGCCTGCAATACCTTACTCTGACAATATATACCCTCAAGTACAATACCCTCAAGTTGAGAGAGACCGTACTTACTGAGCAGAGAGCTGCGACACATTTATTTTTCAACAGGACACTGACTTGCATGGGTACCAGCCTCAGAACTGCCCCCATTTTCTAGCTGCAGGCAGCACTTTTATAAAGGAAAAATTTCAAGTGGAACTGAAAGACAAGCTCATCCAGTTGCAACCCTTTTTTCAACAGAGACAGGAGGCAATTAATTGCATATGGGTTAATAGTGTTGATTGACATATAAGGAATTTAGCATTAAAGACTTATTTGAACAACTAGGTAACTGGTGAATTAATTTTGTACCATACTTATAAGCTCACTAAATTATCTAGAGTGAGAAACTTGTCCACTGCCTTCAAATTGTGTTAAAAGATCGTGTATCTACCTCATCTTGCTTTTATCTCCACCACTGCGTTATCTTCCAAAATACCTTTAATTTTGTGAAGACATAATTATATACCAGGAAGAATGCCAGAGCCACAAAATTTCTATGCAACTGTTCTTGTACCATGAGCAACTATCAGAACATTAAATAAAGTCGACAGTCCAAATAAATACTCATTCCTTTTAGTAAAAAGCCACACAATCAATACCTGTGTCAACTATTAATTTAAGTTGGAAGACACTGAAAGTTGTGTGACAGTGTTTGGAGCTTGTTGAAACCTCTTACGACCTTTTATTATTATTATTATTTTTAAAACAATTTAAAGCTTAAGCTGTTGGAGCTTTAAATATTGTCAGTGGCATCTAAAATTGTTTTTTTCTGGAAAACAGTTACTATCTTGACTCTTAAGTAAGACCTGCACATCTGACAGTGCCTCCCACTACCCAATTTCCTTATCTTGATGATCACATACTGGAGTGAGATCTCTCCCCTCTGGAGCTTCAGTACGTTCTCGTTTAAGCACAGTAAAATGAAACAGAACACACTAAGACATTTGATTGCTTTGCTCATGCTCCAATATTTGCATTATTTTAGGAAAATAAAGAGAGCCTATTATTCAAAACAAGATAATATTATTATTTTGAGTGACATTATTTAAATTAAATGTCTTTTTCCTGTTATCAACTTCATCTCATGCAATCCTTACCCTTCTTCACATTCAGTGAATTTTTTAGTATTATTTATTAGTACCACTTCTGTAAAAATGTCATAATTTTTGTTCTTGCACGTTTCATTGATTGTATACAATCTCCTAACTAGTACTTTAATTTTTATAAAGCTTTTTAGTTGAGATTGTATATTTGCACTTCAATCATGCATGCTCCTGTGGCTACAAATGTCTCAGAATGAATTAGACTAGGTGATGTAGATGTTTTCAACTAAAGATAGCATCCACCCATAAATAAGGCTGATATAATTCATGCTTATTTAAATGTGCCCATTTTTTTTTGTTGTTGAATATACACATAATTATATGTAGATGTTGCCTTCCAAATTGTCTCAAAGTCACCAGGAAAGAGGTGAAGCTTATCACAAGCAGGCAGAAGAAACCTGAAAATGCCATCTGTTAATAAGTCCTATCAACTGAAAACCCAGGGCAGTTTTAGGTTTTGACCCTGCACAGAGGAAAAATATAACCAAGGATCAATTAAAATTAAGTATACTTAACAATACCTTTTTGTTAAAAATAGTTTGGCAACTCAAACAAAGGCCAATTTAACCAAAGCAGCCCTAAACCAAGCTTGTTGTCGTAGTTTTAAGATCGCACTTCTACAGAACTAAAAAACCCAAACCAACACAAATCAAACAAAAACCCACCACCCATTAAACCTGTTTTGCTACAGATCAGAGTGGAGAGGATTAACCTGATACAGAAAACACACTGGGCTGAGGAAAAAAAAAGTTATATCCTTCCTGTAAGTTGTCTGCTTTTCCAACACTAAAAAGACAAATACCTTTCTTCCCATCTGACAAAAAAAGGGTTTTCTTTCAATTGCTGTTACCTGAAGTATCTATTTCTAAATTTCTTTGTCTACAACTCCCAGTACGTAATAAGAGCCATGACAGATTAATTTCACTAATTAAGACTATTTTTCAAGGCAATCCTCAAACATAAGGAGCCCTTTGTTACCTACAAAGGGAATGAATCTTACAGTTTTGGGAAGAATCTAATTGCATTTGCCTTTCTCCAGATTAGCATTAGAAGCAACCAAAGAACCCAAAGAATCTGATCTCATAAGACTGAGAAGGTATGATTAGAAATGTAAAATCAGGCTGGGACATGTCCATAAAATGCAGACTTAGAGAAAAAGAAGCCTTAAAACCCTTCACACTGTGGGGAGGGAGAAGGAGGCAGGGAAACAGGTTGTCCTAAACCTTACCACATACTCCTAACACGTGAGCCTGAACTCCTATCTACTTAAGTTTGAATTTGTGAAAACAAGGACTAGAGTATAAATAAGAACATATATTCAGCCAGAGGGCAAAACACATTTCTGTTTTTCTCTTCCTCTGATATGCACTTGATTGCTTATATACTAGCAATTAGATTTATGTAAAAAATTAAATTTATATAAAGAGAAAACATTAAAAAATGAAATCACTCAGGCAAATAATGTTTAGAAGTTTATTGAAACATCATGAACAACTTCCCAAGGGATTTAACAAATATATTATCAACATGGTATCAAAATTAAGAAAGCCTTTAGAATATGTAGAATGTAATTCTTTATTTAATTTATCATTCAGGTCAGTATTTGCAGAGTCAAGTCAACTTATTTCACTGAATTTCACGGAATTTTTAGAATTGGAAGGGACCACAGAGATCATCTAATCCAACTCCCCTGCTGAATCAGGATTGCCTAGAGCTAGAGCGTGTTACTCAGGACTGCAGCTTAAAAGTAAACACCTAAGTATATCACTTCCACCAAACTGGTGTTTAAGTAGACACCAAAAATTTTGCAGCCTTTCATTCTTCCGCTCACTCTCACGATGAAGGGAAGAACGCAAGCACACTACTCACTCCAGCTCATTTCTTCTTGGACAAAATGATTAGGATGATAATTTGGAAAACTTTGTGTAAGTAAAAAACATCCCCAAAGAACAAATAGGGATTACTAGTTCCTCTTGTCTCGCTTGCCCAGACAGGTTGATTTCTGTGGGAGTTTTAGCTGTCTCTGGGGGAAAACAAACACGCACACACACAGTGCCCTAATAAGCTACATTAAATTCTTCCCATTCAGTTAAATGGGTATTTGACATATTGTTTTTTTCTATATGAAGGGGAAAAGCTACTAATATGATTTGCCCTTACTTTAATTTGAGAGGTACTCCAGCACTTTTTAAATGCAAATAAAGTTATGTCAATACTTCCGTAATGCTGGCCATCTGGTGCTGCTGGTGCCAGCTGACTGAGAGGCACCAGCTTACTGTTACTGCTGAGTATAACCTGGCCATTTAGTCTGCAGCTTGGGGAAGAAAAGCAGAGTTTGATATACTACCATTGAAAGATAACCTCTAACTAACCCATTTCTGTCACTTAAATCAACTCTATATACAAACAAGAGCCATCCAAACTCAAATGCAATATAATAAAACAAAGTAAACTCAGTGTCAAATAAGACTTCAGTTAACCAAGTTTAACTGCTGCCATCCTTCAGAAACATTCACCATCCTGCTATGTTCAGCAGAATGAAAAAAGTCTTAACTTTGAACATCACTGATAGCTTGCAAAAGCACAAGTAGATTGTGGGGGGAAAAAAAAAAGTTTGTTCTTTATATCCTAACCATTTAACTTTACTGTCCCAATACAACACAATCAACAAAACAAAAGCCCTTTAAAGGGCTTACTTTCCATAAATTAGATGTGGTTTCACAGTAACTATGGCCCTCAATATGCAGTATTTTACAGTGAAACCATCACAATATTTTCCTGAAAGTCTTCAACTGATGTGAAACCTCTAAAATAAACACCGCAGAAAGCTGATTCCAAACACTTCCAAAGCATTCAATGCCATGGACTTAGCTGAACTTTCTAATTTTGGATGTCAGAAATACTTGCCAAGTACTCCACGGACAGTTTTCTAAATCCCTTCTGGCTTAATTCTGGATTGCTAACACTGATGCCCATGAGGTTTTCTTCATTCAAAAATTAAACAATATAAAAGTTGAATCCAATAAAGATCTGAACATTTAGGCATATGAATTTTCTCCCTTTACTTTGGGTGCACTCCAAAGCCACAAGACATCATACCTAGTGATGCCTTTTTTGTCTGAATTTGTACCACGGATAGACATAAAAAGGTACATCTTGAAAAAACCTAGAATTATCCTAGTCGCTCTGAAATTCAAGAAGCCATTTACACATCTCAATCCAAGTTCCCTTTTCTAAACAGTGCAACGCAAGTGCCTTTACTAAATGAAGTATTTATACCACTTGATTGTTCGCAAGCACACTCTTCGTCAGCCCATTCTTTGCAGCTCTTGTTTCTCCTTGGGGCATGCAATCGCCACGTCCCAACCATGTCCCTCACAGTCCTGATCCTTCAGCCTAGACGACCAGACTGCACCCCATCTCCTTCCCTGCCATGCTTTCTTTTAGCGGGAAAAGGGTACAAGGTGGATAAGATGCAGAACAGACAGAGGATGGAGCTTATCTGAGGTGCTCCTCTGTGCTATGAGCAGAAACTCTACCTAAAATGACCACATATTTAAATTTTAGTTGAGAGAACTACTATGAGGCTTTCATAGCTCCCTCACACACCAGCAGAATACGTAGACTACATATGCTTTTTAAAGTCAGCAAATGAATGCAAATTGAGCACATTCAATTATTTAAGGATGAAGAAAAATCCTACTCAGTAGACATACTAGAAATAAAAAAGGAGATCAGTGTTTTGTTCTGTTCCCAAATGGAGAACTTGTTCAGTCAGCTCAGGAAGAAAAGGAAGGAGAGAAAAAAAAAAAAAAGAAACAACAAAAAAAAAGCTGATTTGGAAAATTTCACCAACTCCAGCCCTGCAAAAGGGTCATTAATAATAAAGGAAAGCTCCTCAGCAGTTGATGAAAGGGTGGGCAGAATGATGAAGTTTTAAAAATGGCTATTAAAAGCCTAGCTTTTTTTTCTCACCTACAAATAAAAAATTTTCATCTGTTACCATCAATGAAACACATAAGGCTGGTGGTCAAACTACTGACTTTCTTCTCTCCCCACTACTGAAATGGACTCTTAAAGTATCAGATTAATTTTTTAAGATAATTTAAAATCTCTAAATCTTAATTGTGTGTACACACCACCTAAAAATTGCTTTTATTGCATGAAAATCTGCCTTGTGTTATTATTCTTGCTATTGGCCATAAGAAGCATGCAATTAGCTGAATTTGATTATTTATTCTTGCAATGCAACACATTTTCGTATTGCCAAAATTGGCATTTGTTGCTTGCAAACAAGCTGGGCTTTGACTGGACTTCTCAGCTCCACATAACCTGGCCCCAGGTTCCACGTCGTGAAGAGCTGTATAATAATTGTTTCAGCAGTTTTCTTACATTTTTTTTTCTTTTTCTCCAAAGTAACTGTAAGGATAAGGTTATTTTAAGCATGAGCACTGAGGAAACTTGTGGTCAGTGCACTACTCTGCACTGGTGAGGCCACAACTGGAATACTGCGTCCAGTTCTGGGCTCCCCAGTTCAAGAGGGACAGGGAACTACTGGAAAGAGTCCAGCGAAGGGCAACAAAGATGATTCAAGGATTGGAGCATCTCCCTTATGAGGAGAGACTGAGAGAGCTGGGACTCTTTAGTCTGGAGAAGAGAAGGCTGAGGGGAGAC